>JAGDYQ010000024.1:6788395-6799211 GCA_021962125.1 Bulinus truncatus
GCCTGCCAAGTGTACATCAAAAGTCTATTTCGTAATCTGACCTTCTCAGAGCCAAAAATATAAGAGTTTTCTTATATACCGTTTTTGCTTATATTTTAAATATAAATAATAAAAAGCTAATCAAAGGGCGTAATCATTATTATTTTTTGTAATAGTTGTTCAACATGATTACTTCGCATCTCTAAATTTATCAAAATTCATGCGCGTGGAGCAATATTTATGGCTGTAACCCGGAAAAAAAACCGGATTTCGTCCGACGAAAATGCCTGCATTTTGCCCTCTTCCGATGTAAATAATTTTTACATTTCCTTGCCAGATTATTTCGTGAAAAATTGCCGGAAATTTTCAAAGCGTGAAATCAACTTTTTTAAAGAAGAAATTGTACACATTTTGGACAATATTTTAGTTTATTAAATGTGCGGTTTTCTGATATTTTCTGGTCTGACATTGCAATTGTAAGATGTCAAGTTTGGGGGTAGTTGATCTTTGGGGTTTTTTTACGGGGATTTCGTCCATAGCCAAAAGCTTACATTTTATGTCTATTTCAGATCATAAAGTTTTGAATTGTCGCACATTCTTAAAACTTTACTCGGAATATTTAGACGGTAAGGCTGAGAGCGCTTTCAAGAGATAACCATACTACTTTTTTATAAAAAAGCCCATTTATTTTGAAACTTTTCAAATGTAGAACACACGAGGAACATGTTTTCATTAGATCATTCCTACTTTATTCCGACTATAAGTATATTTGCGAAAGGCGAAAATAATATCAAAAGTCTGTGGACAATGGAGGGTTGAATAGACTGAAACCAAATACAAGCAGGGTTGATAACAATACTCTTAAATTGTATCGTCAGTCACCAATACCAATACTTCGTGAAAATAGTATCGCCAATACCAACAAAAATACTCAAGCAAAAATATTATTGCCAAAATCGATCTCAATACAATACCAATGCCTTTTTTGAGAACAACTAACCATATTTTTTATTTAAAATGTAATGAGTCAAGTGCAAGTTTAAAAAAAGTAAAAACAATAAAATACAATGTCAAAGCTAACATTTTTGATGCTAATCACTTCACCACTTGGCAGCACGTAAGAAGACCATCATTTCAAAATGATCATTGCTTAGCCTGGAACGTAATGACACAAAAACACGCCCACCGCAATGAAACCCAGGCGCTCCAACTACACTTTAGCCGTAAGTCCAGTGTTCAGTTGCAGGTATAGTTTATTAATGCTTGGGTAGACTGAGTTAATGACAGCATTTTTTATGAATAATTTTCAAGATATCTGTCTACTTCAGCGAGAGCTGTTACTATTAAGCAAATTCGTCCTGGTTCTGCCGCCGTGCAGTAAAACAAAGCAAAAAATAAATCTGTAGATTCAGATATCTGTACTGAAGCTGCACAAACCTGCCGAGTAAGTTGATTTGAACCCACTCGGTGCACTGCAGAGCACGCTTTAAGGTTTGTGCAACTTCAGCCTTGTGATCTAAGTTGTCTTGGTGGGGTGGTGGGTGGTGCTAATATTGGTAGGGTTGATGGCTATGATTACTAGCAGAGATTGGAATTTATGTAGATTGAAATCGTTATTGTTTTTCTGTTAAATAGCTAATTGTGGCAATAGAAATGTATATTGGTTATCGAGTATCGAAAATGTTTCATTTAAAATGTATTGGCGATACACAAATCAATGCTTGATACAAAAAGGATCGGCAATACAACAACCAATACTAAAAGTATCGCCGATACTTATTGGCCGATACCCGATACTTCGATACTAACAACCCTGATACAAGGAGATCAAGGAAATTGGGCTGGCTGCAAAATGGGATGCATGTTTTCTGAAATCTTATTTAAACCATAGTTTGCTGGACTGTGTGCTAGAACTGTGTGCCTGACTGTGCACTGGACTGTGCGCTGGACTGTGTGCTTACGAACTGTGTGCTGGACTGTGTGCCTGACTGTCACTGGACTGTGCACTGGACTGTGCGCTGGACTGTGTGCCTGACTGTGCACTGGACTGTGCACTGGACTGTGCGCTGGACTGTGTGCTGAACTGTGTGCTGGACTGTGTGCCTGACTGTGCACTGGACTGTGCACTGGACTGTGTGCTGAACTGTGCGCGGGACTGTGTGCTACATTGATGCAACAGACCGTGCGCTGTACTGTGTGCTGGACTGTGTGATGGACTGTGTGCCTGACCGTGCGCTGGTCTTTGAACTAGACTTTGCTCTGAACTGTGCTATAGACTGTATGATGACTTTGTGATGGACTGTATAGTGGGCTTTTAGTGGACTGTGTACACAGGTATATAATTGATCGATTGTTTACCTATAGAGCATATATTTCTATATATACATACGTGTCTTGAAACGACTGTATGTTCCATTAGAGTTAACAGAGAGTTATAAAGTTATAAATTTAATGAAAAGAGATGCCAATGTATCACGAAATAATGTTAGCATAACATATTTTAGATTTGAGGTGCTCTTGTTTCTTGGCAACAAGTGCATGAGCTGTTGCTGGGTTCCAAAGAAAGTGGAAGTAATTTGTCTATTTCCAAGCCGAGGCTTGTTCCCCTAGATTTTACTTCTGTGCCAGATGAACATTTGTTTCAAGCACAAAAATTAGAAAATGGTATGAAATTCTGGGGAGGGGTGGGTTTAAATATCCGGCACCATGTTTTATCCCGACACCATATCCGACACCATATGTAGTCTGTATAAATAAAAAATTTAACCAAATGTGTTACTTTTGGTAGATGCCAGGCAACCCCGTATGCCAAGGAGGGGGCACTGGGGGGCGTGCCCCCCGCTCGGTGTGGAGTGCCCCGCCTGCTTAAAAAAGAAAAAGAGGAAAAAATAGAAAAGAAAAAAGTAACTAAAATGAAGAAAAACTGTCCCCCTTGCTGGGTATTGGTGCCCCCTGCTTACTTTGACCTGGCTACGGGCCTGATGCCGGGGATGGTCAAATGTGGCTCATAGAGGCCATACGCTGTTATTATATTACTTAAGCCCTGCAAAAATTTGAATAAATTGTTATGGTGCGGCACATGAAAGTATTTTTTACTAAGTAAAAAAATCGCAGTCAACTCCCCTCATCGGCGTCATACATGGCCCCACCCCTCATCAACGTCATACATGGCCCACCCCTGGTCTACTTATGACCATGTTGTGTAATTGGCACTTCTTTGATTTTTAGAGCTACAGGCAAAGGTCGTCTAATTTGTTGATCTAGTTGCACGAGGAGGTAAACACTTCAGAGCAGAAACATTTGTATGAGATACGATGCCGGATAAGGTTTTTCCCTGCAATTTAACCCACCACAGACACAGGCAAGTGCCAAAAAAAAAAAAACCCAACGGGAACGTCACAACTTCATTTATTATAAAACATTTCTGGGATATTTTGTTTTATTTGTCTGCTAGAAGCTCCAGTTAAAAATAAAATCACAGGTGATTTCTGCTGACGTTAGCCCCTCCTTGTGCTGGTTTGGTATTACGTAAAGTGCATTTTTTGGTGCTGCAACCGGTGTTCGTTAGGTCAGTGCTTCTCAATCTTTTTTGAAGCTCTAAAATACTAAACTGTGTTTTTTTTTTTACGTTTTGGGAAAGCTAAAATTAAGGGCTCAAGGCTAGAGGTCCATTTTGGGACCCTCTAGGTGGTTGGGGGCGGGCTAGGTTTGTATTTAATGTTTGCATTTATTAATGTGAGTATCCAATGTGTGCTCACCGCCACCCCATCTCACCAGGTATGCATTGAATACTATCCCATAATTGAAGACTGCTTCACTAGCTCTTCCCCATATTATCGAACCCTCATTTTCTTTTAAAAGTAATTTTCTCGATTTGTTGGCTGAGAACAAGTAATTGGCGACATGGTTTCCAATTTTGGTATTGTCTACAGCTCGAACAAGAAATACCCAGCGAAATTATTCACTGACAGAACTAGTTGACTTTGTTTCCTAAAAAAAGTCTTTAGTAAACTGTGTTTCCCATATCAAACACCCCACACACACCGAACGCGCTTCAATGGTGCGAATTGCGTTCGTTATATGATCTAACTGTCCCCACTTTAGTATTTTCATAGTAACGTCACAGAGTACCCGTGTCACTCTGAACACAGGCCGAGAATCGCTGTATAGAATAAAGGTAAATATTATGCTACCGAAGAAAAGAAATACAAATGTAATTATATATTATAGCGGTAAGTGCATCCTTTTTTCAATCCAAGAATAACAAATCAAAACTTTTCTATGGAAGGTGCTGATTTTGGATTTTTGTTGTCTCTGCCTTAAATATTCTAACGGTCATTTTCACTGGAAGGCCATTAATATCACTACGGTCATTCTTTTTGAGCTGATGCATGTTCCATCTAATAGGCCATCTGTGTAAAAAAGAAAATCATTTTTTTTATTATCATGCAAAAAAATTATCGAGAAGTGGAATTGATGGTACTGCTTTTTTGCCCAAATACTGACAGGAAGCTGGGTTTTTCCCTAAAAAAAAAAATAAAGTTTATTCATTAATTTCCTTTTAGATAAATAAATAGCCCACATAAAATACTGTTTTACTATTTCTGGCGTCATTTACAATCCCAGATCTGTTGCCGGCAAGACATGACGTCATCAGACAGGGCTTATCTGTTAGGATCAACTTGTGATTAGCTAAGTCGACGTGGGCTTGATGTTTTCAAATACCTGGGGCCATAGCAATTGCCCGCCTGACCCCATCAGGGTGGGCAGAGTGACCTAAAAAAGTTGATAGCGTCTCGCACACAGTAGGCGATATACTAGGCTCATCTTCTATGTTGGCTGGGTTGATTTGATTCAATGGTTGCAATATTTCACTAAAACTGATGAAGGGACCCTGGTGCAGATATTTGTGTTTCTGTTTTTGGTCATTGTACATTATCAAGCTAATAATGTATGTTTCATGTCGAACACGGCTGGCCACAGAAGCGGCAGATTATGTTTTTTAAATATATAGATATACTTATAAATGGCGGTTGGATAGCGAGAGTCAATAGTGGACAGGGTTAGAAAAAAAATTCATGCCGCTGACTTGGAGAGGGAGATGGGCGCCATCTTTTTGATGTGTCCATCTTTTGATGTGTCCATCTTTTGATGTGTCCATCTGTTGATGTGTCCATCTTTTGATGTGTCCATCTTTTGATGTGTCCATCTTTTGATGGTGTCCATCTGTTGATGTGTCCATCTTTTGATGTGTCCATCTTTTGATGTGTCCATCTTTTGATGTGTCCATCTGTTGATGTGTCCATCTTTTGATGTGTCCATCTTTTGATGTGTCCATCTGTTGATGTGTCCATCTGTTGATGTGGGGGGGGGGGGCTGTGCGGTTTGGGGGGGGGGCTGTGCGGAGAGTTTTATATAAGAAAAAATTGGAACGCAATGATAAAGAAGTATATTTTATAATAGAATTTGATTTTTAGAATTAATTTGGGGGGGGGGGGCGGGCTACATGGTGTGAATGAAAGAAGGGCTCCATAAAAACAGTCCCATTCGTGTTTTAAAGGATCTAAGAGAGATTTCATTAAGTTCACCAAACCATAAAATTGGTAGTGTTGCAAATGATGCTGCGATATTTCACTTTTTATTAAAAAAGAATTTATGTTTATTTATTTTTTCGTTGTCTAACATTACAAGCCGGAAAGAATCCAACTTTTCGCGCCACTTTATATAGGCGGCTCCTATAATGATTTATGACGTCTGTTTGATATATTTTAATGATCAACTTATCAATGCTAACGACCGACCGAGTTTATTCCTCATACATGTTTGTATTTTTTTTTCAAAGTTATTATCAACCCTACACCCCCATTCCAACAATTCTTTTTATTTATAATTTTATAATTTATCATGTTTAACATGACGTATTTAAAAAGAGGAGACGTAAGGTCAAAAAATTAGCGTTGTTGCAACTTGAACGGCTGCTAAACCACCCCCTTTCTGCAACCATTGGGTTTATTCCCACACCTATCCCAACCAACTCGGTAATATATATTTGAGCGCGTTAACAATCAGTCTATGTACAAAAAATAGCTTTTTATATAATTCATACCAAAGAAAATAATCCTCATTATGGGTACAGAAGCTTAACAAAAACAACCCCCAACTATTAAACATAGTTTGCACTTACTTACTCAATATCATTTTAAAAATCTGCACTCGTAATAAGAAATCCTTGTTTTTTTTCAGGAATTCCATAGCGTTTCATTTTTACTCAAGAAAGATTCCTTTGATGAACAAAATGTGCACCAAGCATACTCTCATTTAACATACATTGTCTCTTTTTAGTTTCTATAATTTTGGGATTCCCCAGAATATTTTATAGAGACGGTCGGTGACTTACACCTGTTTTTTTTTTTTTTAACCACCCGCAAAGGTGTGACGTAGAACTCCGCTTTTTAGCGATGAAAAGCTTTCAGCCGCTTACACTTGGTGCGTGTATTTTTAACGCTAAAGACATGCGGCTTTTATCGCCATAAGCATACTTTACACTGCACGGTATGTAGATCTGTCGAACGTACGCATAGGATGGACTGATTAGTATATAGACATATTTTAATGATATCATGTTTATAAAAATACATTTTTATTTATCATGTTTATAATACACATATTTTATGTACCATGTTTATAAATTACATTTTTTATGTATCAAGTTTATACTATACATTTTTTATGCAGCTGGCTTAAATGTAAAAAAATACTTAAATTTGCCTTTGACCTATAAGTTAACAAAAGATACATGTAATGTAAGACCACGATACAAGGACCTGGTTGGTGCTTCACCACTTATATAAGCAATCTGAGGGTGATGTAAGGGACTGGAATCAGTAGCACCCATAAGGGTTGATTGATAAAATCATTTGAGTCAGTACCACAACCATTTTTACACAACAATGTCTTTTAGCCGTATATTTTAATTACTGATTGCATTATTTATAATTATTGATTTGTTTTTCATATCAATATAGGATAAAAAAAAATGGTAGAAATATTAAGATATGAGTTGGAAATAATTCAGTAATGTGATCACTGTATCATTTAGAAAATCACGTTCTTCATAATGGTTTTGAACAACACGATATTAATGTGTTTATGTTTCTAATGAACGTTCGCAATTAATTCATCTATATTTAGACCAGCGGTTCCTCAAACCCCAGGGGATACGGGGAAGTTTTATGTGGGAATACACAGAGGCATATAATTTTTCCGTTTCAAACAGCCTTAAAAAATTTAAAAATATACGTATGGAGGGGGGGGGCCCGGCGGGCAAAACTTTCGCACCTAGTGGGGTACAGTCGCGATAAAATGTTGAGAGCTACTAAACTAGATTGACTGGAGAGATTATAGCAGAATTATGAGTTGGCATATGGGCACTATGAGTTCACACAGTACATTACATCGGATGTTTTGCTTCTGGCTAAGCCCTCCGGGGATAGGTCATTGTCAATTGGCTTGACTCTTACTACCGTTTTTAATTGGGAAGGGGGGATATTGATTGCCACTCACTGTCATTGTAGTTTTTATAATTCAATAAAATACATCAATACACTCACTGTCGTGCTTAGTTTTATAATTCAATAAAATACATCAATACACCACTCACCTGTATTATAGATTTTATAATTCAATAAAATACATCAATACACAGCTCACTGTCATTGTAGTTTTACAATTCAATAAAATACATCAATACACCGCTCACTGTCATCGTAGTTTTATAATTCAATAAAATACATCAATACACCGCTCACCTGTCATTGTAAGTTTTATAATTCAATAAAATACATCAATACACACCGCTCACTTTCGTCATTGTAGTTTTATAATTCAGTAAAATACATCAATACACAGCTCACTGTCATTTGTGGTTTTATAATTCAATAAAATACATTCAATACACAGCTCACTGTCATTGTAGTTTTATAATTCAATAAAATACATCAATACACAGCTCACTGTCATTATGGTTTAATAATTCAATAAAATACATCAATACACAACTCACTGTCATTGTAGTTTTATAATTCAGTAAATACATCAATACACAGCTCACTGTCATTGTAGTTTTATAATTCAATAAAATACATCCATACACAACTCATATCATTGTAGTTTTATAATTCAATAAAATACATCAATACACAGCTCACTGTCATTGTAGTTTATAATTCAATAAAATACATCAATACACAACTCACTGTCATTGTAGTTTTATAATTCAATAAAATACATCCAATACATGGCTCACTGTCATTTGTAGTTTTATAATTCAACAAAATACGTCTAATACACCGCTCACTGTCATTGGATTTTATAATTCAATAAACCCCTCATCTGTCACTGTCTATAGTTTTTTATAATTCAATAAAATACATCAATACACAGCTCACTGTCATTGCAGGTTTATAATTCAATAAAATACATCAATACACAGCTCACTGTCATTGTAGTTTTATAATTCAATAAAATACATCAATACACAGCTCACTGTCATTGTAGTTTTATAATTCAATAAAATACATCAATACACAGCTCACTGTCATTGTAGTTTATAATTCAATAAAAATACATCAATACACCGCTCACTGTCATTGTGAACATAATTCAATAAAATACATCAATACACTATAATATTTAGTTTTATAATTCAACAAAATACATCAATACACCGCTCACTGTCCATTGTAGTTTTAATTCAATAAAATACATCAATACACGCGCTCACTGTCATTGTAGTTTTATAATTCAATATAAATACATCAATACACCGCTCACTGTCATTGTAGTTTTATAATTCAATAAAATACATCAATACCCGCTCACTGTCATTGTAGTTTTATAATTTCAATAAAATACATCAATACACCGCTCACTGTCATTGTAGTTTTATAATTTAATAAAATACATCAATACACCGCTCTCACTGTCATTGTAGTTTTATAATTCAATAAAATACATCAATACACCGCTCACTGTCATAGTAGTTTTATAATTCAATAAAATACATCAATACACCGCTCACTGTCATTGTAGTTTTAGTCAATAAAATGCGTAATACACGCTCACTGTGTGTACATAGTTTTATAATTCAATAAAATACATCAATACACCGCTCACTGTCATTGTAGTTTTATAATTCAATAAAATACATCAATACACAGCTCACTGTCATTGTAGTTTTATAATTCAATAAAATACATCAATACACAGCTCACTGTCATTGTAGTTTTATAATTCAATAAAATACATCAATACACAGCTCACTGTCATTGTAGTTTTATAATTCAATAAAATACATCAATACACAGCTCACTGTCATTGTAGTTTTATAATTCAACAAAATACATCAATACACCGCTCACTGTCATTGTAGTTTTATAATTCAATAAAATACATCAATACCGCTCACCGTCATTGTAGTTTTATAATTCAATAAAATACATCAATACACCGCTCACTGTCATTGTAGTTTTATAATTCAATAAAATACATCAATACACCGCTCACTGTCATTGTAGTTTTATAATTCAATAAAATACATCAATACACCGCTCACTGTCATTGTAGTTTTATAATTCAATAAAATACATCAATACACCGCTCACTGTCATTGTAGTTTTATATTTCAATAAAATACATCAATACACCGCTCACTGTCATTGTAGTTTTATAATTCAATAAAATACCTCAATACACCGCTCACTGTCATTGTAGTTTTATAATTCAATAAAATACATCAATACACCGCTCACTGTCATTGTAGTTTTATAATTCAATAAAATACCTCAATACACCGCTCACTGTCATTGTAGTTTTATAATTCAATAAAATACATCAATACACCGCTCACTGTCATTGTAGTTTTATAATTCAATAAAATACCTCAACACACAGATCACTGTCATTGTAGTTTTATAATTCAATAAAATATAACTTACCTCAATGAAATAGCAAAATTAAACTAACAAAATGTATTGCATGGTTTGAAAATATTTGGTCCCATCCAGCCTGCCTTGTTGGATAATTTTCGTGAGAAGAATTTTAATACATGAATATAACTTGTGAAAGCTCAGCTAAGAAATTACCGCTCAAATTTTATAGGTAAATTTTTTTTTCCGCTTTTGAGAACTCTGAGAAAATCTTTTCATTATAGTGGATGGTAGAGTATATAGAACATCATTTGGATGGTAGATTGGTATTAAATAGAACATCATTTGGATGGTAGAGTGATATTATATGCAACATCATTTGGATGGTAGAGTGATATTATATAGAACATCATTTGGATGGTAGAGTGATATGATATAGAACATCATTATGATGGTAGAGTCGTATTATATAAAACATCATTTGGATGGTAGAGTGATATGATATAGACATCATTTTGATGGTAGAGTCGTATTATATAAAACATCATTAGGATGGTAGAGTGGTATTATATAGAACATCACTTGGATGGTAGAGTGGTATTATATAGAACATCATTTGGATGGTAGAGTGGTATTTTTTTTACATAGAACATCATTTATAAAAGAAAATCCCTCTGCTGTTTCTTTGTGCGCATTTCCAAGATTCGTCTCTTTAGGAAAGTTATGCACATGTTCCTCCTATTCAATATGTGTCTGTGGTATTGCACATGTTCCTCCATGTTCCTCCTAATTCAACATGTGTCTGTGGTATTGCACATTTTCCTCTTATACAATATGTGTCTGTGGTATTGCACATGATTCCTCCCTATTCAATATGTGTCTGTGTTATTTACATGTTCCTCCTATTCAAT
>JAGDYQ010000024.1:6799711-6953827 GCA_021962125.1 Bulinus truncatus
AAAACATATGAATTTTTGACAATAAATTATAAATTAAGTATAAATGTTTTATTATCATGCAAGCAACAAAGATTATTAGTTAATCTGTTGTTTTAAATTAGCTAATACATACATATAAAAATTAACATTAATTGATTTATGAAAATCAGCTGGGGGAAACAATTTAATAAATAAAATTTTAGAGCCATGAAATCAGATGTCATAGATGATTTGATTTAATTTAAGCATATAAAGCTTTGATTCTAAATCTATATAAAACGTTTGGCAAAATCCCAGAGGAAGCAGAGAAGACTGGCTTAAAAATCAACACTAAAGTCATGATGTTGAATATTCAATAAACAGGAAAGCCCTAATACAACTAAAAGAAGTAAACATTAACAAGACATCCTGCTTCACCTACATTGAAAACTTGGCTGAAGAAGACACAGAGCTTAGAAATGGATAAGGGGAGCAGCCTTTTGTGTGGCTATCAAACGTTTTCTCCCAGCATGTTAAAATTGTCAAAGCTGTCCTTCTATATGGATCTGAAACATGGAGAGTGACAAACTACATTACAAACATAGATGTCCACACCTATTCATATACACTGAAAAGATTCACAACATCACAATATGGGAGAAGACTTAACAATAGCCCAATAGCCAAGAAATCAATTTTAAAAAAAAGACAACAATGGGACCCTCTCTTCAAAAACCAGTTGACTATGTTAATAGGCAAGTACTAGAATTGATCTGACAGGAAAAGAGAAAAAAAAAAAGGAGGCCATAATAAACATGGAGAAGAAGAGACGAAAAATGAAATAAAAGAGGCAGGGAGTCGTAGGCCCAGCTCAAACAGACTGCCCAAAACTGTCCACTGTCATGATACTGCTGAAAAACTATGCTCCTACATAAGTCAAAAGGAAAAAAGTAAGAAAAAATTAAGAGTAAAACTTTTAGAATGTCAACAAAAATACCTACTGGGCTTACAGAAAAGAAAAACATTCTTCTGCAGAATTAAGACCTTCATAGCTATTACATCTGTATATATGATGTATTCCATACTTCTAGTAATGTGGCTGAATTGTTTGTATATTTGACTGAAATAAAAATTATTCAATAACATATCTTTTAATATTTCTTTTAACAAATTTAAAAAAATGAATAATATATTCAATGATAGCAATAAAAATTCATTAATATACAGTTTAAGAACATTAAAGTATTCAATTAGTTTATTAAGTCATTTTTTTATGCAGCAAACTTCATATAGAAATAAAATAAATGTACATGTATAACCAAATTAAAAATATACAAATTATTACATTATTAAAAAAACAAAATAAACATTAACTCTAATGAATGATATAAGTGATGTGAGTGAATTCAGTCAAATGAGTGATATCAGTCAAATGAGTGATATCAGTCAAATGCAGTCAGGCTAATTCTAAAGAAAATGTACAAAAAAAAAAGATGCTAAGCTTTGACTATAACCATTATAACTTAAAAAAAAAAGCTTAAAAAACAAATCATCTAATCCTTGTAGTGGATGATAAAAAAAGTACATGAATTCCTTTCAGACCCATAAAGGCCAATTGAGGAAGATGTAGAGACAAAATTTTCCATTCGTCAGCATTAATGGATTATATCTAAGGTATTTACTTGGCCTGATGACCACAGAACTTTTAAAAAATATTAAAGTTCCATTTTAAAGCTTCCTTTCAAACGGATCACCTCCCAAAACTTCCATCAATGGTGTTGTTATTTCTTTAATAACCTTAGATGCCTGTGAAAGTAACAAACAGAACATGTTATTAAAGTGGGTGCTAATGATGTTGCAGGCTAGCAGAGTGGCCATATGTTTTCCGGCTCCCACAAATTTGACAGCACCGGCTCGGCTCCCTATTAAGATAGTATCACACGAGAAAAAAAATTTTGTAATTGCACCACGCAAAACATGCCGCTGATAAAAAGTTATGCAAATTTTGCAGTGTTCACCCCCATAGTCAGAAACTTGAAAAATATACGCATTGTCGGTTTTACTAAAAACAAATTATTTCAGTGCATCCAGAATCATATCATTATTTTCTTCCAAGGTTTCACTAGTCACCATTTTCATAAGTAATAAAAAGTTATGTCAATGATCAAATTAGCAAATAGTAAAATGATACATTATTTAAAATATTTTAAAGACTTCAGTATTTATATTTATTATTCATAAATTCGAAGTGACTATTCCGACCCGGGAACCAATAAACTCCGATTTTTATTCGGACCCCGTCCCAATACAGTCTGATTGTTATTCGGACCCACAGCCTTATAAATTTATCTACTCTATTTCAGCTATTCTGTTTATAATAAAATTGTTAAATACAGAAAGCGACCATTTTGTTTTTAGTCTATTACAAATTCGCAGGTCAAATAATATACAAAATGACGCGTTCTATTTGTCGTCGAAGTAAAAATTTATTTTTAAATGATTGATACAATTATTCTATGAAATAAAACTGTTTTAACTTTATATATAACAAAATAACATGCCATTAAACAAATTTCGGAGGGTAAACAAGATTTAAAACAAACACAAAACAATTCCCCATTAAAGACTTCTTGTGGTGATGTGCGTGTTACTGTTGTGGCGTTCGTAAAACATGACAACATTTCAAATTGTAGGAGGCAAACAATCAAACAAATTTGGAATTTTAAAGCTAAACAAAAAATTCTGCTTTAAAAAAAACATTTGGGAGCTGTGGAGCCGCCAGATTTTTTAGGCTCTGGCTCCTGCTCCAGCAAAAAGTGCGGCTCCATGGCTCCGGCTCCACAAGTCTGTGATGTTGTGCAAATAAAATAAGTTCTGAAAAAAATCTCATCATTGTCAGTGGCATTTATTATTGTGCATCGTATAGGCAAACAAACAGGTGCCATCATTCCCTGACAATTTGGTGTTTGATTATATTTAATGTAATATCACATATTAATGCCCGACCATACCAAGATTTATTGAAATTCAAACACAAAAAGTAAATAACATAATCACTTACAAATTTCATTTCTGAGGCTAAAAAACGCAGGTAACATCCAGAAATGCTTTTACCATTCACTGTGTACTCAGTCTCACTAATAGAAACAATCAAGTTCTGATCATGAGGATCATCTGAAATGACAGGTAACAAGTTTAAATCTCATTAAATCATAAATTTCATAGTACTATATGAAAACAATTTTTAAAATGATATTAATATCTAGATTTGGTTTTATAATGACTTCCAGACAGGTGTGTACAAATGGTTAAATGATAATCACTGTCTTTATTTTTATAAATTTTACTCTAAATAAATACTTATGATAAGAAATTTATTTCTATGAAAAAAACTGCACTTTACTTTAGAACTGAATATATTCAATATGAAAATGGGAAAAATAAATGAAAGGAGAAAACTAATTAAACTAATGACTTAACAGTTTAAAGTAAGATATCTCTTTACTACTGAGATTATTTAATTTAATAATTACCTACAGAAAATATAAGGAAACTGAAGACAATGGTTTGCTAATATCTTTACTTAGAATTTAGGATACATTACATGTAATAGGTACAAATTAAATAAACGTTGCTCCCAAATTCATTTATCTTCTAAATTAGTCAAATGAATCATAAGACATTTTTTTACATAGCAATATGTTTTAATTTAAACAAATGAAGGATATATTCTTTAAAACTAGTTGAAAACTGAAAATCTAGCCACCATATACTTCATAGAGATCTCAAGTTTATTTCAGAGGGGAGACTACCAATGAAAACTATAAATTCAAGTTGCTAAAATAGAAATAATGTTTTGTCTTATGAAAGCAAGAAAAAAATAGGCGTGAAGTGTAAGGACTATTTGTGTCTTGTAGTGTGCTTGTAGTGAATGATTCTGGATAGGGACTGCTTAATTGTCACATCTCAATACTTGACTATCTGTCCAATTAAAAGGAAAGAATAATGCTTTTCTCTGGTCTGATCCAATCAATTCAATATAACAAATGTCTCTGTAAGTATCAACTTATGACTTGCACAGAGGATGATAATGCATCTAACATCAAAATATATCAAATTTGAAACCAGAATAAAATTTATATAATATGAAAAAAAAACTTACTGTAATTTTTTTTTCTTGAGTAGGTCTCCAGAAGAATTTGGGATAAAAATTCAAGTCCATTCCCAATGACAATACAAGTTCCAAAAACCTAGAACATGTAAAAATGAAATGTTATCAAATCATAAACATGAACTTTTATAGAGATCAGTGATTTAGAAACTTAAATAGATCTGGCAGTAATAGATAGATACATTAAGAAAGTTTTACTTTAATTGCTTTGTTTAATATAATTATTTCGATGGTGCATAATGACTTCATTTTAATAATTTTTTTTTCAATTACATCATGGACACTGAAAAATAATATTTATTTTATGTTCAAATTAGTTCAGACCGTCTTAATTATTTGCTGCATACAAATGATACTGTTATTTAAATTTTTTTTTTTAACAATTTCATTACTACATGAATGCAAATTGCCTCAAAGCTGTTTCTATGCATAATTGGAGGGTTCTTACTAAAGGAGTATACATTAGTTAAAATATCCCACAATACATTTTATTAAAAGGTTTCAATTATTTATCACATGCTGCCCTTATGACAACACAATATGGGCCCATGCTGCACTTTATGGGCCTTGAGTCTGACATTCCTGATTTAATTACAGTAATAATATTCTGAATATAACTCTGCTTTAAATTGTTATTGATAAGAAGAAATTTTCTGTTACATGAAAATTTTGCATCCCTTGACAGACAGTTTGGTAGGGAGTATCTTCTAAATCACTGTTGTCTTTGATTACCAGTTCACCTGCGACATTGACTTCAATACAGTTTCTGTACCTAAAAAAAAAAAAAAGATTTTTTATTTAAAATAAATGTTTCTCATGAATAGTACTAGATATAATAAGTCATTCAGTCTGAAGTATTTATCAGTTTTCAAATAATAATCTTTAATTTTAAAGCAGTTTTTATGAGGTGTGAGTAGCATGCAGAAATGAGTACATTTTTTTCTTTATGATTTAAAAAAAAATGTACCATTTAATTAGCCCCCCCTTTTTTTTTTACAATTTTTGCATATACTGAACCAAGCATCCTGTGATGTAGGCATTGGCGTATTCATGGGGGGGGGGCAAAGAGGGGCATTTGCCCCCCCCCCTACATTTTGAAAAAATGTCATATAAGACGGGGGCATTTGCTCCCCCCCCCCTTGCATTTAAAAAAAATGTCATAAAGTTGTTATTTGCCCCCCCCCCCCCAGAAAAATTCCTAGCGACGCCCATGGATGTAGGTGTAATATCTAAATTTGTTATTACCTTTTAAATGCCCAAAATTCATCAAGAGCAAATCTTCCACTTAACATCCAGTCGAGAATAACTAAATTTGAGGATGATTTCATATGAATCACCTTGATTATAAACAAGAAAATAGAACAGATTATTTTATTTAAGAGTTGTTTAGTATTAAAATCATTTAATCATTTAAGAAAGTTAACTGCTATGCACAATTCTCCAAATATTCTTAGATCATTAGATGGCCAAGTCTAATATCTACTTAACACTGATTTGATAATCTAATTAAAAAAAAAAATACCTTTCAGAAAAATTACCTGTGACTGGTTAAAGTTGGCATCTTTATAGCACACTGTTGAATCTGGCAATATACACAAGAGGCTGCCTTCACCAATTTGGTAATTGATGTTTTGAACAGTTTCACCACTATTATTACAATGAAAAACCTTTTAAAACAGAAAAAAAATTGTTTCTTCATTGCTGAGAAAAAAGTGCTTCTGAAAAGACATTTCTGTGTATAAATTGATTAATCGGTAATGAGTATCCAAAACCAAGTCAACATTTGATTATTAAATAATTGTTTATCAAGTTATTACAATGTCATGTAAAATAAATACATGTATCTCTTAGGCATATAATTGAACCAGTCAACACTTCTGGAGCCTACATCCTCAGCATAGTTGAAACAGTAATAAACATAGTCAGGCCATTCTAAGGTCTTGGGCAGAACCTGTCTTAGGTCTTGGGCAGAGCCTGTCTTAGGTCTCAGACATAACCAGTCTTAAACAGAGCCTGTCTTATGTATTGAACAGATCCTGTCTTAGGTCTTAGACATAACCAGTCTTAGACAGAGCCTGTCTTAGGTATTGGGCAGAGCCTGTCTTATGTATTGGACAGATCCTGTCTTAGGTCTCAGACATAACCAGTCTTAAACAGAGCCTGTCTTATGTATTGGACAGATCCTGCCTTAGGTCTCAGACATAACCAGTCTTAAACAGAGCCTGTCTTATGTATTGGACAGATCCTGTCTTAGGTCTCAGACATAACCAGTCTTAAACAGAGCCTGTCTTATGTATTGGACAGATCCTGTCTTAGGTCTCAGACATAACCAGTCTTAAACAGAGCATGTCTTATGTATTGGACAGATCCTGTCTTAAGTCAGACAGGAATTAGTCCTAGACGGAAGTCCTTTAGCAGAGATTGCTTTAGTTGGCAGTCTCAGTTACCAATCCATAAAGATGACTGCATGGAGGACATAGATAGCACCAGTGGGGCTCAAACCAACAAGCCACTGATTAAACTCATACTGTCATCACCACCGAACACTAATTCAGCAGCTTACATTAATCTAGGCCTGAGTACCAAGCCATTGATGCACACATTAAAAATGAAAAAAAAAGAAAATTGTGAGCAATGACCATTGTCTAAATAATTTTATGGCATGTTTATTTTTGTATCAAATTAGACAACACATAAATGAAATTTTTTTTTTACCTTAGTGGACTCTTGTGTGCTGACTAATACAGCACATCCATCACCGACCTTCACTCCAGCTGTGACTGTGTCTCCACCAACCAAGCCCCCACCATAAGACATAAGATAAATCCATTTGCATGGGCCTTCGTGGGCATTTTCTGGTACATGAAACTGAAACTTTTTTTTATTATAAAGAAAAATTAATTATTAAAACATAAGAACATTCAAAATAAACATGTATTGTCATATGTATAAATGCTTATTATAAGTGAAAATATAGGCCTACATGTCTATTTCATCATACTTGCAGACTTGAGTATTATTATAACACATACAATTATATTTTGACATTAGGATGACAATTTTTAGAAATAATACATAAAAAAAAATTAAATGTCAAACAAAAAAATTTTACTACATATTTCTGTAGTAGTCTGTGGTTTCTACTAGTCTGGTTGTTCTCAAACTTGTTTGAATCTCGACCCACTTAGCAATCTATTTTTTTTTTCAATTATACATATGCTCAATATAGCAATTATTAAAAAAAATTGGCAACACTTTAAATTAGCTCACGACTCACACTTTGAGAACCACAAAAAGGTTATTTTTATAAAGAATAATTAAAGTCCAATGGTCCAATGACCATTTCAACAGACAAATGTCAACGCAATGTCGCTTCCTTAAAAGATAATAAAGTCAATGAATTACCCAGTGCAAACTTACAAATTTATGTCTAGTATTAAGTTGCTTGTACTTTCCCTTCTTCAAGTCCAACAATTATCTATGAAAGTTAAAGTGAAGAGCTATAAATGTCCTTTAGTAGCCATATTTGTGTCACCTGTCAAAATACAACAAGCTTCTTACCGGATATGTGTGTTTTCTGGACACAACATCAGCCCTGATGAAATGTGAAAGTTTTTTGTCCTGTTGCTTTGTTACCGACGTTTTTTTCTGAACGGGCTGTATCTCAATAAATCCTTCACCAACTGTTGGGTTTCTTGGTTTTTGCATCGTTGTCTCCAGCTTTAATGGTTACTATAAAAGCTGTGAATACAGGTGCGTGTAAGTTAAATTTAGAAACAAATTAGTGAGTCTGGTGTGTTAAAATGTGGACCTGTTCAGTGCGTTACTGTGTCTCACAACAGTTATTCTCAAACCTTTTATTGTGTCATCTCCCCATGTTTTTGTATATAACAGCAAAACAGTCATTAATTTACTACATCTTTTAAAGCCTCATTCAGTTATACAAGAAATATAAGGGTTATGATCCACTAGAAATAGTGATTTAAAGTAATGCATTTTAAATCAAACTTATTGCCTCTAACAATTGTTAAAAAGCAATTTACAAAATTATCATTATTACAAATTACCGGTACAAAAAAATATGATAAGGTACTGTTAGCACTCTAGACTGATTAAATAAGCTGCACTCTGAGAAACACTGCTTATGTTTTTAACTAAAATGTACGATTATTATCCAATGCGATGCATACTCCAAACGATAGGTTTTGGTGGTGATCAATAATAACTCAATCTCCATTCACCACTGGTCACTTGAACTGTACCATATACCTGTCTGGACTGCTCTCACACTAATAACTCACATGCTCTCTTATCGAACCTCTGAACTGCTCACGACCTAACCCACCATTGCTTCCTCCTGTAGACTTTAGAGTAGTCTGGTGGCAACATCCGTCTACCGGTCACTGAAATCTAGGTCGATTTGACATTCGGTGACCGTCGCTTTCCCGTTTTTTCAAATGGCATAGCTGCGGTCTCTCTCTCTGTTGTAGTTCAGTGGTTCTCCAACTTTTATGCTTCACGACTCATTATGAAAACAGATGTAGTATCGTGATCCACCATAAAAAAAAAACTTTTGTTGTTTTCGCGACCCACATGCAAAGAAAAACTGCAATAAGCAGATATAGATCTTCCCTTTTAATTAGAATTATTTTTTGTAAAGTTTTGCAGCTTATTTATAAACAGTTTCAATTATGCAGAACGCACAATTTGAGAACATCTGTTGTATTTTGTAAGGTGTGTGTGTGTGTGGTTTGTGAATGTGCCTTATACGTATATTGTTAGCGGTATAAGACATTATGACAAGTGTTAAAACACTTAATAGCCTTTCAATCACTAAGTTTAAGAATGCCACGAAATATTTTGATGAGTTCATCATATTATTAATATGATTATTAAGAACAGAATGGGGGTTGGTTGAAGCAATATATATTCTGAACTTCAGAATATATATTGCTTCAACCTACCCCCGTTCTGTTCTTTCACATCAGTGACATTTACATTTAACTGATATTTATTTATATACTAATTCCATCCAGGTTCTTGGTTCGAATCATGTATCGAATTCAATTTTAGTATCCACTCTCCCAAGGGAAAAGATTAATATGCTAAGATCCTACTGCGCGGTTTTTATGGATAAACAGATTAGCCCCCACTCCCCCCTCCCCACTCCATCTAGACAAAGGGCCAACACCCAGTACTGATTACCTTAAACCCGATGCTATAAAGTCACAACAGATTCTGTTACGTAGGGGCCCCAAATATCTTTAGAAACCCCTGCTTAGGACCCCCGAAAACCTAAGAATGTCTCCGCCTTCGACCAGCACACAAAATAATTTATTACTAATGGTCAGTTAGCAAGGAGACCCCGTTCTGTCAGGGATCAGGGGCAAGTGTCATGGCTTGCCCCCAGCGTTAAGAGGGGTCTGACTGCAGACATTGAAACTAATTGAAGTTTCAGGTAATAATACAACGTTTGATTTAGTAAACAATTTACAGTTGAAGTTTTGAGGGGGTCCAAGGCGTGAGCCCAATGCTCAGTGACACAGACCTAACAAGCAGTATCGGCACCCAGAGCACATTCTGAGATGTCCCCCTCTTCCCATGCTGGCAGGCAATGTGAGTGTCTCCTGGAGCCTACTCCCCCCACGCAGTTACGCTGTTGATGGTTCCCCTGGATTCATGGATAGATATTTTTTTAGACGATGCTTACTTGCGTCTCCGCCGTAACGTTAGGGTGAAATGTTTACTAAGTAAGTTTGAAAGCCACAACCTATATCCACGTTCTCATTACTTGATGCTTAAGTTGTGTTTACTATTTCTCCGGAAAGCAGAAATACGCCTCTGGCCGTCATTTTTCCTGTTATTTGTGGAAGGTTTCGATGGACAGAAAGTTCTTTGAGATAAAAGATTTTATAAAAATAAACTAATTGCACAATTTCTTCAATTTTTATTTTAGTTAGATTACTCACATATCTGGAGATAGATGAAGAAGTAGGCCTATGTGTTTATCACTTAATCATTATGTAATTTTTATTAAATGTAGACCGAAATAAATGTGAAAATTATAAAATTGTTTCTTTTTTTTTTCCTGACAAAAGAAGTTCCAGGGTTATTTTAAACCTAGACTATCTTAATTGTGTAAATGTGGGCAAAGAAAAGAAAAACAACACATTACCTCAAACTATAAAATTCTCACCATTTTAATAAGTAATTCACCTTTTGATTTAGAGTAGCTAAGTGATCGTGTTGCTTTTCTCGGAATGACGGTCTATCCACTTTAGGACAAATAGTACCAGGGTGTCAACTTGATTGTAATTATATGCTGGGCGTATCGTTCATGTTTGTCTAATTTTCATGTTCATCTGGGCTATTCCTTGTATAGTTGATGTTGTCATCAAGTCACATGGTAGTTTGTGTGGTGTTCCTGCTAAGTAGTTGTTGGTATTGCAAAATTGTCACCATTCTTGGTACAGCTAAATTTCATCTTTGTTGGTACTGCTAAACTTTCATCTCTCTTGGTACAGTTAAACTTTCATCTTTCTTGGTACAGCTAAACTTTTATCTTTCTTGGTACAGCTAAACTGCCTTGGAGCCAGAAAATATTAATGCGGGGAAAATTTCGCCCCGGCTGGTGGAAAAAAATATGTGCCATCCAAGGCGGACCTCCCTCCTGAGCTCAATCTGGTTACGCCTTTGTATTTAGCTGGAAATGCCATGAAGAAATCATTCATTTAGACAAAGCCTTCTAGGTACTCGTTCAAACCGTGGATCATGTGCTTTTTGAGTGCCCCGGGCTGGCGGACCACAGGGTGGACCAGTCGGGTAGCTTACTAGCCATTGGCCTTTATGGAGGTTTCCAGATGTTGAGGGACACAGCGAGTTTGATCTCACGGGCTCTAAGAGATTAAGTCGCAGCCCGCAGTTATCACACAGAGAGAGAGAGGGGGGAGGGGAGAAGAGAGAGGGAGAGAGAAAGAGAGAGAGATACTCGCCAAGAGCGGCATTACCTTAAGACTCAAAGTCTCCCGCCAGTCAGCAGCGAAGTGACTAGTGAAGGATACGCTCTGGTTCAAACCTGGATTACGCTGGTCACTCAACCTTAAAACCTCAATAACCGAGTCACCTGTTTTTCTATATGAACAATCATCCCCACAGTAATTTAGCAGTGTCAACAGCAAAATGGTTTCCCCATCACCTGCCCACTCACACACGACACAACCAACGCCTCCCAAAACTACATTCCCTCGTCACGTCCTTACCTTTTTCAGGTAAATTTTTGTTTTCAAACATGACCTTCAACCCGGCGATTTCTCTACCAAGGACAACCACGCATAATTAATTGCAATGTGACAACTATTGCCCTCTCCAATGACCTAATTTATGAACGTCAACAACACACGGATAATCCCATATCTAAAACTACAAAATTCATGTACTACTACAAATTCATGTACATTTTAAATCAATTAATCTCGCTGAACGACTTTAAGCCGTCCACCCTTCCTTACAGTTCCTCGCTCCTTGCTGTTAAAATTCCGAAATACAGTTAAAGTACATACAGTAATGAGAAATCATTGATATGAATGGGGTATTTCATGAAATTGTAACAATGAGGGTCAAGGTAGAGAGGTAAAGAAAAACAGGTGAAGCTCTTCGCGGAGTTCATAATGTGGGAGGGTCGGGAGCTTTTGTTTTTTAGTAAAATATTTTACATTTTCTTTAAGATATGTTTTTTTTCCCTTTTAAACATCCCCACAGCCTCTTTCACTACAAGTATTAGTATAAACCAAGGGTGTCCAAATTGCGGCCCGCAGCACCCACAGTTTTCTCGAATGCGGCCCACAGATGCTAAAAGTTTGGACACCCCTGCTTGAGACCATTATGAAGAGTATGCTGGCCTTTGGCCATACCAGCCAATGGTTAAGAATTAGGCTTTGACTCGGATTGTCTGGGTTAAATTATACATTACCAGATCCAAGTTTGTTATTTTAAAATATGCTGACCAGGATTGATCTAAGCCGGAATGGACTGATTATTCCCAATTATTTCCGTGCACCCTCTACCAGTACAATGTCTTATCAAATTTGATGGTGTCAGGACCGTGAACTATTTTCGCCTAGGGCATCCTAAAATCTAAGGACGTATCTGAATCCCTTAAAGACCATTTTCAAGGCGATAGGAACCACGAGAATAAATAGCAATATCATTCTCATGCCAAACACCAGTTATATTAATATATATACATATATAATTATATTCGGGCTCCCCCACATTTAATCAGGCCGACCCTGTAACCCTATATTATTACCAATATTTGAGAAAATAATTATATGGTAACACTTTGCTTTCGTAAAAAAAAAAGAGGCAAACATTCTTCACATATTCTTGCGAGAATATTTATGTTTTTCCGCTATTTAAAAAAAAAATCATTTATGACCTCTAGCACTTTTTCTTTTTCGTGGCCAAATCTAAAATTATAAAAACTCTACTCACCAGCTCCAATGTCTTCTTTTCTTATGTATTCAAATTACTTTTATTTACGTATTATACACACAACAGAAACGTTTACATCTCATGCTTTTCTCGAGCGCATCTGAGCTAATTATATAGTCCATGGAAAGTTTTACGTCACTCCTGCGTTATATGTGTACTTTATGAAAGTTCACCTGCACCAGTCTATATAAAACACATACAAGCAGATGGCAAACATGTTGACGATCAGCAAAAATCTCGAGGTCACTTCATAAACACATCCGTAGCCTTTAATAACGGGAATAGTTTTAAAAAATACGTAGCTCATTGAAGCAATCTTCCGCAACCGTTTACTATTTGCAAAAGAAAAAAAAATCTGGCACTTTCACAAGTTATTAATATAACTAGCCCAGGTCTGAAACAAAACAAAAAACAAAATATGGAGAGTGATAATTTGACCTGAATTATACGAGCTCGGTTTTCTGACCGGTGACATCTGTTAGAAATAGGGGACGCGGTACGGGTCTGTTGTACCAAAACCGGTTTTTTCGGTAGTGAAGTTTTTCGGGTACCAAGATTCCGGTTATTTCGGTATTTTCGACAGAGAAGCTTTCGCAGTTACTATTTCTAGGCGGAGATTGACCCAGTCATTGGTTATCAATGCACTATGAATATTTCCGTTTTTTAAAAAAAATACTTTTTCCCAAACTCGCCTATTCAACCAATCACAAGAGTCAGAGACGCCTCTCTACATTAATCATTGGCACTCTATTTGTTAAAAAGGGTCTAACAAAGTGCTTTTAATTGAGTTAGAAGATAATAGACCTTTTGTATCCACATTGTTTCATGTTTCACATTTTGGTAAATAGAAGTAATGAAAAAAAAAAAACTTAATGGAATACCTTATAGAGTTCTCACACGACAAACTGTTTCTGCTAAACTGTTTGTATTTGAAGAAAAGTCTCTTAATTTTTTTTTCACATTGGCGTTTTTTCTTCCGTATTGGCGGAAGTTTTAGAGTTAGTATAGTTCCCTTAGCCCTAGCGGGCCATTGGGGCAGATGAAGTGTAGAATTCATCTGTTTCTATAACCTCGGCATATGAAGGGATTGTGTGGTTAGCACAACGCCCAGCCACCTTTACTTCCCCAACTTAAGTCAGGTACCCATTTAAAGCTGGGTGGACTTGTGGAACGACTTTGAAACACATTTCACCCATGGTCCATACCCAGGATCGAAACCAGGACTCTCAGGTCGACAGTCGAGTATCTACACCACTCGGCCATCCGTCCCAAAGAAATCATAGCTATTTGAAATGCCAAAAAAAGAAAAAAGTCGATACTTTTAAAACAATGGAATGGATTAATTTATTTGCTTTTTTTTTCTAATTTAAGTTGTTAATCTTTTTCACAGTCCCCCTATTTACTACACTAAATGTTAGGTATGCATCTACACAAGTAGAAGGGTCGTAAGTAAAATAAAAGGGGCAGGAGCGTCTTGGGTGCTGGTAAAAAAAAAAAGACTGCCCAAAACCGTGTCTGCTGGCGTGATACTGTTGAGACCCTATGCTCCTACGTAATTTAAAAGTGGGGGGAAAAAAGAAGAATGTATCAGTATACATTTATCTATCTGGATAACACAAGTTTTTCTTGAAAAGCTATAATTCTTACAAAACACTTGTAAAATTGTACTCCCACCCCCACTCCAGGTGCGGAAATATCAGTTCAGGCCCCGAGCGCAGAAGAAAATATTAGCCCCTTAAGACAAAGAGAGACACATCAAAGGGTTTTAAAATGAGCTCTGTGGGGCCCCTAAATATCCGGGGGTCCTGAGTGCGTTCCCGCTGCGCCCGTCTTTAAAACTCACGGCCATTCCCAGTTTGATAATGCTTACACTGCTGTCTCTGTGACTTTCTCTCAGTGCTTACACTGCTGTCTCTGTGACTTTCTCTCAGTGCTTACACTGCTGTCTCTGTGACTTCTCTCAGTGCTTACACTGCTGTCTCTGTGACTTTCTCTCAGTGCTTACACTGCTGTCTCTGTGACTTTCTCTCAGTGCTTACACTGCTGTCTCTTTGACTTTCTCTCAGTGCTTACACTGCTGTCTCTGTGACTTTCTCTCAGTGCTTACACTGCTGTCTCTGTGACTTTCTCTCAGTGCTTACACTGCTGTCCCTGTGACTTCTCTCAGTGGTTCTGCTAGCCGAGACATAATTTCTTAAGGTCCTTGAGATGAAGCTCGCTGAGTCCAACACCATCTGTGGACTGCCCTGAATCCGAATGGCCAGCAGGCTGTCCGACTCATTCAATCAGTGGTCCATCGAACACTTGCACCTTAAAAAAACCACGTGATCTTCCTTTTCGTCCCTCTCCCTGCAGTGTCTGCACACCGGGAGTGGAGATAAGCGAGTATTACAGATAACATCTTATTTCCAATCGATTTGAACTATTAAGCACTTGCTTTAACTCGACGGCATTACTCAATTTTTAAATGTTCGTGCTGATTCATTAAATTCTTATGAATAAATGAAATAATATTTCCAGATTGGCTCTCCCCCATTATTTAGTAAATAAAATCTGTATATATTTTTCTATGATCTAAGCCAGTGGTTCCCAACCCCCAGGGCCGCGGATCGGTAACGGTCCGTCGATAGAATAGTACTGGGCCGCCCAAGAAACATTATATTATTTCCTTTTTATATCTGTGACGTATTTCCCTCGGGACTGTACGACTTTCCGTGGAAAAGAAATAATTAACGTCACACCCCCCTCCCTTGTTCCAGCGGGCCGCGGTGAAATTATCCAACGCTGACCGGTCCGTGGCAAGAAAAAATAGATTGGGGACCACTGATCTAAGCCATTTAAAGAAGTTATTTTTTTTTTTGTAAATTGTATTCTTTCTTTTTTTTGTCTTTTGATGCACTTTAAATAAATCAGTTTTTGAGCCAGGGTTTTGGAATAACTTGCAAAATTACTCTTTTAAAAGAAAAAGTACCGAAATTTATGTAAATGAAAGAAAATCACACAGTGCTGTGGACGCTCTAACCTATATCACGAGATGAACAATTTATTCATCGTAACTACTTAATTAACCGATTTCTAGCTCCAACACGGATATGAACTTTTTCTCTCTTTTTCACTCTCTCTCTTTCATTCTTTCTCTTTTACACACAGATACTACAACAACAAAAGTAACTAAAGTCGATAGTAGCCCATGCTAATTCACAACATTTACTTGATGGGGGCCCTATGCTAGTTCACAACTTATGCTTCGGGGCCACATTGCTAGTTCACAACTTATACTTCGGGGCCACCTTGCTAGTTCACAACTTATACTTCGGGCCCACTTTGCTAGTTCACAACTTATACTTCGGGGCCACCTTGCTAGTTCACAACTTATACGTCGGGCCCACTTTGCTAGTTCACAACTTATACTTCATTTATTCGGGGCCACCTTGCTATTTCACAACTTATACGTCGGGCCCACTTTGCTAGTTCACAACTTATACTTCGGGCCCACTTTGCTAGTTCACAACTTATACGTTGGGCCCACTTTGCTAGTTCACAACTTATACGTCGGGCCCACTTTCCTAGTTCACAACTTATACTTCGGGCCCACTTTGCTAGTTCACAACTTATACGTCGGGCCCACTTTGCTAGTTCACAACTTATACTTCGGGCTCACTTTGCTAGTTCACAACTTATGCTTCGGGCCCACTTTGCTAGTTCACAACTTATACTTCGGGCCCACTTTGCTAGTTCACAACTTATACGTCGGGCCCACTTTGCTAGTTCACAACTTATACTTCATTTATTCGGGGCCACCTTGCTATTTCACAACTTATACGTCGGGCCCACTTTGCTAGTTCACAACTTATACTTCGGGCCCACTTTGCTAGTTCACAACTTATACTTCGGGCCCACTTTGCTAGTTCACAACTTATACGTCGGGCCCACTTTCCTAGTTCACAACTTATACTTCGGGCCCACTTTGCTAGTTCACAACTTATACGTCGGGCCCACTTTGCTAGTTCACAACTTATACTTCGGGCTCACTTTGCTAGTTCACAACTTATGCTTCGGGCCCACTTTGCTAGTTCACAACTTATACGTTGGGCCCACTTTGCTAGTTCACAACTTATACGTCGGCCCACTTTGCTAGTTCACAACTTATGCTTCGGGCCCACTTTGCTAGTTCACAACTTATACGTCGGGCCCACTTTGCTAGTTCACAACTTATACTTCGGGCCCACTTTGCTAGTTCACAACTTATACGTCGGGCCCACTTTGCTAGTTCACAACTTATACTTCGGTCCCACTTTGCTAGTTCACAACTTATACTTCGGGCCCACTTTGCTAGTTCACAACTTATACGTCGGGCCCACTTTGCTAGTTCACAACTTAGACGTCGGGCCCACTTTGCTAGGAGTCCCCTAGATGCACATGTCATGTTAAGAGATCTTTAGATAGAAGTAATATAGAGTAAACAGACATGATATTTGACATGTAGCCTATGTGTTCATCGCAATTAACAGCTTTCAACCTTCATGAATAATATGAGCGTCCCAATGTGATACTCATAATGATGATAAAGGTTATATATATATATATTAGTGTGGTCCAGAAAACCATACTGAAAAGTTTAAGTTTGTAGAATCATTGCTCCACATGGTTTGTTTTTGTCCATTGGGTATAGGTATTTGGCCTGCAAAATTTCAGGCTGATCGAGCAACATCTACAGGTCAACCCATTATCAACATTACTTGTCTGGTGTCCGCGCTTGCGATTTACGTCCGACTTTGACACGTTATAAATTAATTTACTTACTTACTTGTGTGCTGAATTCTAACGTGCATGTTATTTTTTTATTTTGTAGTTGTTACTGAATTAATACTAAATTGCCATTGAACGGAAATGACCTATTGAACTCTTCAAGTAATAAACTATAAACAACAATGGCTTCCTCCAGTTTGAGATCCGACCCACAGCACTGGCTGATTGGAAAGCCAATTTCTCTGTTATCTACAGCAAGATTGCCACGTATGCTGGATGTACTTCAACTGCTCCAGTTTCATCATTTAACTGAAGGACGAACTCTTCCGGAAAGTTATAAAATGACTTGTGATGCAGTTATTTGTATTTGGATGCGAGCCAGAATACCAACACAGCGGGTTGACTCATGTGTCAGAAAACTGTCAAAGCTGCATCAGAACTATCTGGCTCTGAAGGTACACAGAACACGAAAACGAGAAAGCGACAGGATGAAAGAAGACATGTTTAAAGGTGACCTTCAAGAATTGTTTGATATTGCGACAAAGGACGTGATGACAGAAATACAGAACGAAGAAGATCGGGAATTTCTTCGCATGCAAAGAAGAAGATGTTTTTTCCTGCAGCATGACTGGAGTAGACGTAAAGACAACAGCAAAAGAAAGCAGGAAGAGGCAACGAGAGGAAAAAGAGAGAAAGGTGAAAATGAGATATGAAGAACGCATGACAAAGGGCTTCAATGAAACAGAAGGTGAACTTTCTTCGTTGACATCTAATTCGGAGTCAGAAGAAGATGAGGAGTATCAGCCAACTCAAACTCAGCCATGTACGCCTACAACGTCAACATCAACACCTGGTGCTTCATCATCAAAAAAGAAAGTTAAGAATATCTTCCAGTCCCCTGAAGTTGTAGGTGCTTTGGATCGTGTTTGCCTCCCAGACCGTGGAGCTGTGTTTGTTGCTGGAGCTGTTGCACAGGCGCTTGGCCATGACATTTCAGAAATAACATTATCTCGAAGTTCAATCAGACGATCCAGAATAAAAGAAAGACAACGGGCTGCTGCAATGGATGAAAAAGAATTTTCTTTGGCAGGACCACTATTGCTGCATTGGGACGGTAAAATATTGCCCGACATTGATGGATCAAAGGAAAATGTGGATCGCATAGCTGTTATTGTTACTGGGAATGGCCAGGAAAAACTGTTGGGTATTCCAAAATGGATAGAGGAACAGGAGAGGCTCAAGTAAATGCTTGCATTGAAGTAATTGAGAAATGGAATCTGCGTTCCCAGATCAAAGGCCTTGTATTCGACACAACAGCTAGCAATACAGGGCTTCATAAGGGCGCATGTGTTGGAATTGAAGAAGCTCTGGGAACTGAAATGGTCTGGATTGCATGCCGTCATCATGTCATGGAAGTTGTCCTTTCAAATGTTTTCAAGTCTCTGTTTGGTCCAGCTGAAGGTCCATCAAGACCTATCCGAATAAGACTGTTGCCAGCAAGGCACATGAAGCATTTTCAAGGCACCTCTGGTTTCTCTCTGAACATTTGGTTGGCATAGCCCTTTTAGATGACAGAGTGTCAGCATCAATCAAAGAAAAGATGGTACAAAATCTACTTCGACCAGCATTGGCAGACATCCCTCGGCGTGTAAAGTTGACAAGTGAATCTGAACAGTTGAAATTGGAGGACCTGGTGACAGAAAGGACGACATCTTTCTTTGATGTCCTCATGGAAGAAGGCAAAGAAAAGTCTCAGACATTCCTTAAGAAACCACCAGGACAGTGGACATCTGATCCAGTCTTCAAGAAATTTTATGAACTGGCTGCACACATGACAGTTGTAAATGATGTAGCTGAAAGGGGAATCAGTCTTATTGAGAAATACAATAAAACACTGACAAAGAATGAGGAACAGAAACAGTTTATTCTTCGATTGGTTGCAAACCATCGCAGGAATTTCCCAACTCCATCAAAGACATCACTTATGTCGTCGTCATAGATTATCCACTGTGAAACTGTCAAATTTTAAAACTAAGGTTTTCATTAGATTGTAAGTTTTAGTTACATTTTTTAATTACAACTTTAATTTAATTTCTTAATTTTAATTTACTTTAAAATTTTAACCTTAAGTTTTAAATCGATCATCAACTATAATTGGCAATAACTATTTCATTTGAGATAACCCAAAAAACTGTCAAATGGGTTGACCTGTAAATATTATTTGTTTTCATTAAAAATTTTGCACAATTGTTATTAACATAATAAAGAACAGAAATAACCTTGTGGACAACTTAAATCTGTTACTTTGTTTTTCTGGACCACCCTAATATATATATATATATATATATATATATATATATATATATATATATATATATATATATTATAGTGCGGAATGAAGTCAAGACGACTCGTATAGGGTTGGGACGCTTTGACCCTAACAGCATGTCACAAGATAAATAATGTATGCAATATAGTTCTTTGACCGGCTTCCTGCTGAAATACGCAGCTAATTCGGTGGTCACCTTATTTCTCAGTGCGCATGTATCTCTCACACACGCACAATAGCAAAAAGAAAAACAATAACAAAGAATGTCGGTTAATTATTCCTTACCTTGCGCATGTTTACATGGACCGACTATTTCCACACTATATTTGGAAATGACAATGCTCAGAATTTTTTTTTTAACTGTCGCCTACATATGCACGGTTTTATTTTATAATTTTTTTTTTAAATCTGTGACGCGGAAAAAGTGCTTTTAAAATCGCTACCTGCATTATGTGTGAAAGAAAAATAAAATCTAGATATAAAGATTATTTATGGCTACATAACAGCTAATGTAAAGACAGGCTATTTAGTTCTGTATACTGTTGTCACCCACGCTTTTAATTTTAGTAATGATAATTAATATAAATATTTGTATAATTAAAAATTATATATTTTTTTTTAGTGAAAATCTTTTATAATAAATGCTTTTTCTATAAAAGATTTTTTACTTTTTTGTTCTATACTTTTTAGTTTCGAAACAATTAAACCTGCTATCGATTTAGCACGTTAGCCTAATTTAGTTTCATCATCATCATTGCCCGTCACTCCAGCGACTTCTGTCCTGAACCATTCTCTCCAGCTGCTTCCAGCTGAACCCCATCCTGGTGATGTCCGCTTCAAATTCTCGTCTCCAGGTGTTTCTTGGCCGGCCTCTCTTTCTATATCCCGATTGCCAGAATGATAGTCGGCTTGGTGGCTTCCTTTCGGCTTTAATGTTCTGATATAGTCATGTAAAGAATAACTCGGTCTGTTGATATAAAGTTCTAAGTTGACCGACTTTTAACTACTGTACAATGAAAATGGGGAGAAGGAAAAAAAAATTGTAATTGTGGCCGAGAATCTCGAATACCAGCTGCATTACATTTACCTGGCAATTTATAAATCAATGTCATTAAAAGTAATATTACTTTTAGCATCATTATTAACTTTTCAATGAACCATATCTGAAGACTCGATTAGTGCTGGATATTTTCAAGTTTTAATTTTGTTATGTTATAAATAAATGGCGCCAACGCTTTCATTTCTTTCTTGTCATCCCACTTTCTATAAATATTTGTATCATCTTAAGATCTAGTACATTATAATTAAAGTCTTTTTCTATATTGTATACTATTTAATGTAAAAAAACAACCTTTCACAATATTCAGCTAACCATACATATATATTTATCACATTTATGTTATGTATAGAAACTATTCATATTAGGTGACTACACTTCATTTAGGGTGTATATCATACTTCTTGTTACCACAATAATGTTTATTGTTTCTGTACACTTCACTAGTTCACTTACACATATAGAAAACAATTTTTAGAGCATTTTCGAAAAAAAATGCTCTATTGTCCCCGTTTTGTCTGTCTGTCATCACCCTAGATCTCAAAAGCCATAAGTCCTAGACCTACGATATATATATATATATATATATATATATATATATATATATATATATATATATCATTTTGTAGGTCTTGGCCTGCCAAGAAAACACTTTGGTCCATTTCGCGATCTGACCTCTGAGGGCCGAAAAAGGGGGCGTATTAAGTACCGTTTTTTTTACTATATAAGCTATATTAACAAAGGAGCGCCCTATATCTAAGCAACCATAAGTCCTAGACCCATGATGTATATATCATTTTGTAAGTCTTGGCCTGCCAAGTGTACATCAAAAGTCCATTTCGCGATCTGACCTCTGAGGGCCGAAAAGGGGGCGTATTAAGTACCGTTTTTTACTATATAAGCTGTATTAACAAAGGAGCGCCCTATATCTCAGCAACCATAAGTCCTAGACCCATGATGTATATATCATTTTGTAGGTCTTGGCCTGCCAAGTGTACATCAAAAGTCCATTTCGCGATCTGACCTCTGAGGGCCGAAAAAGGGGGCGTTTTAAGTACCGTTTTTGCTTATATTTTGAATATAAATAATAAAAGCTAATCAAAGGGGCTTAATCATTATTTATTTTTGTAACAGTTATTCAACATGATTACTTCCCTCTCTATTTACCAGCAAAATCTATGGCTGTCACCCGGAAAAAAAAATACGGATTTCGTCATTTGTCCGAAACGGAAAAAGACTTAAGTTCTGAATCCACCAAGACGAAACACTTTCGCGCGGAACCTTCCGCGCGGAAGTCTCAACTTAGCGAAACTCTTGTAGATACACCGGGACGAAACGGTGAGCGCCGAAACAACTCACCGGAAACAAGATTTTTGAATGATTACTTCGCACTTTTTCCTGCTAGTGGAAAAAAAAAACGATACTTTGAAAAGCAGAAAATACTGCATCCCGTGTGCCTTTTTGTTCTTATTACAAATAAATTGTCTAACTGGAAATGGAAAACTGTTTTTTTTTAACTTTTTATTCGATCGGTAGCCGTTCATTTTTTTTTTGTTTTAATGATCAGCCAAACATTTATTTAATAGCATTTATGTTTTCAGACAGCGCTTCGATCGAAAGAAATTTCATTTGTAGAATATGTAGATAGACGATGTATATTTTCCTTTCAGAAATTCATATACAAAGACTGTTGCCGGCCAAAACTTATAGTAATTCATGTTTTTCTGTCAAAATTCACTTTGTTGTTGTTGTTTTTAATGAATATACACTAATGTGAATCATTTTTTCTATTCGAATCGACGTTTCTAAGCAGCCATTTTGTTTGTTTATCATGACGGAAAATGTAGCTCTCCGGAAAAAACTCTGCAAGCAGCGAAACTGAAAACTTTCGCTGTTCCGCAACGGAATTCCTGACCGGTGTACATGTTCTCATTAGAATATCATTGCAGCGAAACAGAGACGGAATTCGCAATGCCCTTAGATACCGGAATTTCGTCTTGGTGTATTTAAATTGCTTGTTTTTTTACGTCGAGTGCGCATTTATCTATAATTGGCATGAGTACCCGGCGTGGTCCCAGAAGCAGGCCCGTAGCCAGGATTATTGGATTGGGGGGGGGCGAAGAAATTTTCGGGGGGGTGGGGCGAAGAAATTTTTTTTGGGGTGGGGGGGTGCCGAAGAAATGATCCTGGAGCACAGGGGCGGATCTAGACAACTTTGACCGGGATGGGAGGGCAAAACTTTGACTGGGGGGGGGGGCGAAACTGTTTTCATTGTTGAAAATTGGTCTTAGAACAAAAAATATTTCGATAATTTAATGATGTCTTACCTAAACTTGCGATAACATGGGGGGGGGGGGACATGCCCCCCCCCCAATCCGCCCCTGGTGGGGTAGAAGAAATGTTCGGGGGGGGCGAAGATGGAGGATCTCAGTGAGTCCCCTCCCCAAGAAATTTTGTGCAGTTCCATATCTGGAATTGTGCATTTTAGTACCGATTGTTTAGCTATTTATTAGAAATATATAATTTTAACTACTTTTCAGTAATGCATGACATGTTGCAGTTTTGTTAAAAATAATTTAAATAGTAAAGAGTTTTAATGATAAAAATTTATTGAGGCTGAGCAATTTCTGATTCCTGTTATAAATTTATTGACCATTTGTTCTGCTACACAATTGTTTCATAACATATACCTGGTTTATATTATTATACTGTTGGTTTAACGTACAACCCGGGAAGAACGACAAAGATGCACGAATATAGCTTAGCTATTTGTGTGATATTTCTTATAAAATATTGAAAACAAAGAACAGATCTATCAACAACAAATTGACCAGTCGTAATTATTTAATTCAAATAAAATTAAATTACGGTAATTCTGCTAAAAAGTAAATTTGCAAATTAAATAACATCACTCAGAAATCACGGAGTTTGTACTTTATTATTGTTGGCTCTCGGCGCCCCTGCTCAGCCCCCCTATCCCCCCTCTGGCTACGGGCCTGCCCAGAAGAAAGAGCATCGGGACACTTTCATGAATACATCCAGTGCTTTTTTGTGCCGGTACGCACCGGTACCGCGTACCGGCACCTTTTTCAATGTGGGTAAAAAATTATTACTTTTCTTGTATTTTAACGTTTATTATTAATTTATTATAATAATAATTGAATTATTTTAAAAAAGTATGTTTGCAATGGTGATTTAGCTTGCATCGAGGTGCGAACTGGTAGTTAAAAGTTATGCTTAAGTTGCAGACTGTGTCTAGCTCTTTGAAGTGTGTTATATTATTGTCTGAAGTCAATACAGTCAAATGTATTACATTTAGTATATTGAGGCGTACTAAGATTTGTGTGTGGTTATTATTAATCTGTCTAACTAGTGATCTATTATGCATGAATAATAAGTCCTTTGTAACCTAACTAAATAGTGAAGCCTCAAATCCAGCTTCAACAGTCACAGCACTATAATATATAAGAAGACTATTTCAGTAAAAAAAAAAGTAAAGTTCCCTTAGCCCTAATGGGCTTTGGACCACGGAAAAATTGCCACGGTTCTCACAAAGGATCAAATCCAGAACTAGGCCATCTGTCCCACATTATTCCAGTACACATCTATGTATATACTGTGTACCGCCCCTCCCCCCCCACACACACACATTCCTCTTCCCTTCCCTCCCGTCTTGATTAATTACAGAAGATGTAAGCAAAACAAAAAAAAAAGCTCAAATAAAATATAACCGCTACTCGCAGAAAATTATTGATCTCCCCCCTTCTCTCCCAACTCTACCCCAGTCACAATCGTATTGGTCGTAACGGGCAGAGAGTAAAATTTAATCACAGATGTTTACCTAGTTCAACTCGATCGATTTAGACTTGGGGGGAAAATAACAACAACAACAACGATTTGTATGAACGAAACTTGTCTGCTGAGTACACTGTGTCGTCAGTAATGGGCTGGTCATTTGTATGAACGAAACTTGTCTGCTGAGTACACTGTGTCGTCAGTAATCGACTGGTCATCAAACAGGTAAAGTAAAGTAGGCCCAATTTCACGCAAAGTCGGATGACAGTGAGAAACAGGATACCGTTGCGGATAGTGAGGTGGGTATGTGTGTGTGTATATGTGTGTGTGTGGTGAGCCCTTTTACAAATGTCGAAGATGTGGATACCTTTTAACCGCACAAAGAAACATACATACATCACCACATTAATATATATATATATATATATATATATATATATATATATATATATATATATATATACAGATTTATTGATTTTAGTGAGCCTAATTTGATAAGAGAATGTCCCTTACATATTAATTCATCGTAGTGGGTTTCTTTTGCAGATCAGTTCATGGTAGCAGGTTTCTCTTACAGATCAGTTCATGGTAGCGGGTTTCTCTTACAGATCAGTTCATGCTAGTGGGTTTCTCTTACAGATCAGTTCATGGTAGCGGGTTTCTCTTGCAGATCAGTTCATGGTTGCAGATTATATTTTAACTTGAAATTGTTTAACTTTTGTCTTATCGCTTGTTAAATTGATATTTTTATAGGCTTCTATCAAAGCCACCCTCTGGTGGTTAACGGATTTTGAGTTTTGAGAACTGAATTTCGAAATCAAGAATTGAAACTTTGAACACGTGTAAATGAATTAAAGTCTTGTGGGGCCCGAAGTTAATTATTTATCTGACAGTGTTTAGTTAAAAAGCCGGAAGAGATTATGGGTTCTCAACTTTTGCATCGTTTCCCCCCTCCCCCCCCCCAGAGGCGTAGCGAGGGGGGCAAGGCAACTTGCGCCCGGGGCATTTTACCTATTTAAAACCTTTTTTAGCGCCCGCCCCCCATTCGAAAACCATATAATACTATATGAAAAATATACCATTTGGCGCCCCTGAACCTCGGCGCCCGGGGACATATGTACCCCGCCCCCCCCTAGCTACGCCTCTGCTCCCCCCATGCCCTTTTTTAAGGCCGCCACTGCTTCACGTTAATTTATGAGTTGGTATTTTTTTTTATTATTATCTCTCGCGTTTCTTTAATACCTGTCACATTATTTTCAGAGGTTAATGTGTCATACGTTACATTATCTCCTTACGAGCGTCACTGGACGTCTGCGTCATCATCATTTCCATGAAATTCAGCTGTTCGCAGAAATGTTAACCTTTTCTAGACAGAAAGAAAGAACAATGATAATGATATATAAAAGTATATGTGTGTGTGTGTGTGTGAACGTGATGCATGTTAACAGGTTTGTCTAATAATGGTGCCATATGTTCAATAGGAATTAATGGCTTGTAGTGCAAGGTTGGGGGGGGGGGGGAGAGCAAAGAGTAGACGGTATGACAAAGTGGTAATTTGTAGTCAAGGACAGTGACGTACGCGTTAAAAAGACATTGTTGTAATTTACACCTACGATATGGGCCACAAAAAAAAAAGATCCTAACGCCCTAAAATTCGAACAACTTTCAATAGAACGAAACTTTCAATAGAACGAAACTTTCAATAGAACGAAACTTTCAACTGAGCGAAAACCAGAACAGCGGTTCTCAAACCATTTTCGCTACATGGACGAGATCATTTGAGAGTTTATTGTTTGATAAGAATAAAATAAATATCCAAAGCGTTAGACCACCCTCAGGCGCACGGCCTTTTAATGTCACTGTAATTATTTTTTTTTAATCTCAGTGCATTTTAATGAAAGTTTTTTTCCTTCTAAAAACGTATACATATCTATGTATTGATATCTCTTTTTTTTTTGTTCGATGTCTCTACAGTGGCGTAGCTAGAGTAAACGTCACCCGGGGCGGTCCGTTTAAATGTCACCCCAGTGACCCCACACGACCCCTTGCTGAATGGTTAAGTGTAGCTAAACTTTCATATATACTCTACCTCTAGGCTCTACTTTACTCTACTAACCGGTACGTTACTGCTTACTTGTATGATTCAAGACAAAATCCAAATCCAATACCACAAAACAAATAGTTCAAATCCAAACATTTTTAAACGCAACATTTCACTTTCAGAACATCTAAATACAAACTGCAAAACAAGGAATGCACAGCCCAAAAGAATGTCTGAATGTCCTTCGACATTATAGTCCTAGAAAGAATGTCTTCTTGTTTTCATTGTGGCAAACAGGTCAATGACATCGTCAAAATCTATTTGTCTTGTAAGGTCGTGTTCAATGGACAGAACAGCCAGATCCGAAAATCTCGACTGGCTCATGGTTGACCGGAGGTAATTTTTTATAAGTTTCATTTTCGAGAAACTTCTTTCACACGATGCCACAGGAACACATATTGTCAGAAAGAATCTTAGTCAGCGTAAGATATGACAACGATTCAACAAATTCCCACTAGATGATAAACCGTAAGAATCGCAGTACAGTCCAGTGCTTGGCTTCATCCAAGTTTATTTCGGTTGCTTGTAGGTGTCGCCTTAAACGTGGAATTTCTAGACAAAGGTCTTTTTCAGATAGCTCATCATACATGGCTGTGAGCTTGGTAACAGAAGACTGTATTTCTTCGTCGTTGGCACAAATAATATGGTCTGGCTAAACGTAAGAAAAAGTCAGCAAAATCTCATTCACTGCCTTTCCTTTCATAACTAAATCCATATGAAAACGGTCCAGACAACCTAACATTGCTCTCTTGGTCTCCTGTAGCAATAACAATCCAGCATCTCTTACTTCCTCTCCTGGTAATCTTGTTTTTCTTATGATTCTCTGCTCTGTAGGGATATCAAGTTCTACACATTTCACAAATGCCTGCTGGACGGCATTGTCAACAACCTTCGTACGCTGCACTTCCAAAAAGCGCACCAGCAATTAAAAAGAGTTAACTCCCATTGTGTTATCGCTAAAATAACACGATGACTCGCGGGAAAAGGAAAGGTACGGGGGGGGGGGCAGGAAGGGGGGTGTTGGATGACAGGCGACGAGACTAAACAAACATTCTGACGTAAGCTGGGCGTGCTTGTCTACTGCAGTCCTGCCAACTGTCATATTTTATTGACAGTTCTAAACTATTTTGATCAATCTGAAATGCTATTTAGACAATAGATCAATAATTTTATTTTTTGTTCAGTCAGAAATATAATAAAATTATGTTCTTAATTGTTATATAATTCTGGATATTTAAAATCTGTTAGTAAATAATTCTTTGCTGAGAAAGTTGGCAGTTAAAAATTAGTTACCTGTCTCACCATCGACATCAGTATAACACATATTCATGTGTGGTTTTTTCTCTTGGTTGAGCCAATGAATGGCAAACGTATTTATAAAAGTGTAACCCCGATTTCAGATCGGCAACATTTTTCGCTTATAGGTCTAATTATCATTTGACTCTATGAGAAGATGCAAAAACATTGTTCTTATTAGTATATAAATATATTCAATATAAATATGGTCGTGCAACTTAAATTGCTATAAATGCCACTTTTTTATATTTGTTGGAGGTGACATAGTGCCACCCTTCATAGGGGCCGTCCATAAAGTACGTCACGCAATTTTTGACGATTTTTGACCCCCCCCTCCCCCCCTGTCACAAAGTGTCACAAATTTCGGGAACCCCCCCCCACCCCTAAAGTACGTCACACTTTCGAAAAAATTTTTTTATTAAGAACTAATTAAAATTTAATCGAAAACTTAAATCGCACTTCACTATAAAACTGCCTTAAAATATAAATATTAAAAGAACTATCAGATTATTAAATGAGTTTAATAGTAGAATAACTAATTGTCAATAGTTGTATCAGTTATTCTTTGAAACAGTAACTCAATCAATTGAATTTGAAAAAAAAAATTGCAAAAATTAGATTGACAATTATATAATAAACATCATTTATCTGCTACCTATTCATTTACAATGGGTGAGGTGAACTTTGAGATAATCTTCCGATTATGCATTCTATTGACACAGGATAAGAAGTAGATTAGCGAAACTTGACCTCAACCAGTGATTAAATAATAAAAATGGAAACAAAACAATGTGACTAAAAAAAGGACTAGATTGACAAATTATGTGATCAGCTTTTGTGCTATATTGAATATCTTTATAGTGGACCTGTGAATTATGTTTAATTAAAAAAAAATTCACTAGACATCATCCATCCATAGTGAAGTGAAGTGTTCATCCATAGTTAAGACTGACATAAATCTTTCCCCATCATCGTTTCCTGGAAGGATAGTTGCAGACAGATTACCTTCATCCTCATCTAGCCACTCAACATTCTCTGAATGTGCATTTTCCATTCTGCCAATAATTGCCATGAGTTCTCTTTGCCTTCTAGCAGCGATTCTCAAAGGACGAATGCGTTTTATCTGAATTGATTCTGGAAAATTTGGGGTTGGCACATTCTCCTAGGAGACGGGTGGTCGAGTGGTATAGAGCGCTCGACTGTCGAGCGGAGGGTCCCGGGTTGGAATCTCAGTGAGAACCTTAGGACTTTTTCAGGTCCTGGTGAAAGTTACCACGTCCACCCAGCTTTAAATGGGTACCTGACTTTATGTTGGGGGAGTAAAGGCGGCTGGGAATTGTGCAAACCACACAATCCCTTCATATGCCTAGGTTATAGAAACAGATGAATTCTACACTTCATCTGCCCCGATGGCCCTTTAGGACTAAGGAAACTTTACTTTTTTACATTCTCCTGCGCCCGAGCTCTGTGTTATCCTGTATGTTTCTTCAACATTGTTTATGAGGCAAAGTATAAGTGACACACTTTGCAAATTCGATCATGTATGCTGGTCTGCAAAGATGGACAATAAAGATCATATGGTTGCACTTTAAAAACTCCTGTTGGTCTTGGCATAATGTCATCAAATTTGAGAGTTTGTGCCACAAACAAACAATGAAGGAAATGTGTGTGCATCTGCATCTGCTCTTTCTGAAGCTCTGAGTCCATCAGTTGTTTGGTTGATTGGGATTGGGTTTGGAGGAGGAAATAATCTCGAAGGTAAAACGTTGAAAAATGAGCTCCGTACTTTGTCGCAACATTTTATGTCCTGACATTTCACAATTTGAGTGAAGTATTGGCTGGTGAGAACATGATGGTCAAACAATTCTTATCCTTCGACATCAGTCCTGCTGCATCCAATTCAGATTTCTCAGGGTTGATATATTCTGCAACTGTTGGAAATTGGTCAACAATCACATGCGACCAGATTTCAGCTAAAGTTTCACCTGCAAACTTGAAGTTTGTTCTTTCCAAATCCTCATTTATTGTTCTGCCCTGCGAATCAAAGTGAATGCCATAATGTTCATTTGGCAATATGACACCAGACAGTTCGCTGCTAAATGGAGCCATTCGATGTTCCACGCGATTATAAGCACTTCTTCCTGGTGCACTGGTTGCAAGGAATAAGGCATCAATATTATTTTAACGAAGTGATGGATTGCAACTTCAATTACGATAATTTTTTGTATTATAATACAAATTCCAAATTTCTTTATCAGTGATATAATTATGCAGCAGACAACAAAGAAATAATAACACTTCCGTAAGGCTACTGATAAAACAAGGCTTTGCAACAGTTTATTAGCGGTCCTAACTAGCATGAGGAATTGTGAACAACACATTGAAAAGATATGCATTTCATGCTATTTTGACATAAAACTAATTCAAGTGTTTCACAATTTTTTTTGAAAATTATTTTTAAAACTATTAAGTTTTACTGAAAAAATAAAAAAATTAAATTAGAAATAAAATTAAAAATATATTAAAAATGTGACGTCACACTTGGCCTGACCCCCCTCCCCCCTGTCACAAACTGTCACACTTTCTTATACCCCCTCCCTCCCCTTGAAGCGTGACGAACTTTATGGACGGCCCCATAGACTGTCACCCGGGGTGGTCCGCCCCCCCGCCCCCCCCCCCCCCCCCCAAGCTACATTATTGTTGGAAAATTTGGCGACTCGCTATAAATCGTCTCTCCGCAGGTCGCGACTCACACTTTTGATATCACTGACCTATGTCTTATATTTTTATCTTATTGCCCCATGGCAATGACCCCCCTGCCCAGGCCCGTAGCCAGGTCAAAGTAAGCATGGGGGCACCAATACCCAGCAAGGGGGCAGTTTTTCTCATTTTTTGTCTTTATTTTTTCCTCTTTTTCTTTTTTAAGCGGGGGGGGGGGGGCACTCCACACTTAGCGGGGCGGGGGGGAGGCACGGCCCCCCAGTGCCCACCCTTGCTACGGGGCTGCCCCTCCCCCCTCGGCGTGCCTGGGAGTCAGGTCCTAGGGCCTAGCCCAGGGCATGGCCTTTTCATTTTAATTCTTAATTAAATGTTTTAATTTGAACTTATAGTAGATTGTATAAGATATATGCTAGTGCTTTGGCGTTATTGTTCTGTTTTCTTTTTTTTTTTTGACTGCTAGATTTCGTTTAGCCTTTGTATAGGTTGTTGATTAGTAATTTATTTTATTAAATAATCATTACTAAAAAAAATATGGTTTGTAAGAGCTAGGCATTCGCGACGTCACCGGAAACCAGGTGTCAACCATCTTGGATTGTTGACAGAATCTGTGGAAACCAACCCATTGGGTTCTAGGCATCTTAGACTTCGTTGAGGGCCTCAAAAAATACACTGCTTTTTGGCATTTTCTATTGCCGCTATGCCTTCTAAGCCAGAAGACATAATGAAAGGCTTTAAACTGTATCCTTTACTTTATGAATCTTAAAATTTGTTAATACTTTTTTGTAATAATTCACGAGACAATTTTTTTAATTACCTTAAATTAATCGCTTAAATTGTATTCATTGTTCGAAATAGTAGTAATTATTTTTATTAGTAAGTAGTAATAAACGTTTAGAAGAAAAGCATTTATAATTTACAATATGCATCTATTTTAAACATCGCTTATCTTGAATTTTAAAAATATTATATTATATATTTATTATATAAAATTAAATATGTATATTTTCATTGAGCTAGGCAAATGGACTCAGGTCCCAGTTAGTCTGACTAAAAGAAACCCATGTTGAATGTGCAAAGTAACATGTAAAAGTCACTATATTATGTAAATACGGTGTCAAAAATAATGTTCAAAGCTATTTATTTAAGAGAAATAGTTAATCCACAGAAAATGTATTTTATTATTATTATTAAAGCTAAGAAAGGGTGATATTAGTCTAAAAGATGGTTTTCCATTTTCGCAGAATTGCATATGGTCACTGCAAGGCCAACAAGGGGTGCATCTTTCCACTCGAGGGCATCATTAGAATTATGTAAAAATTTTGCATGCTGCCATATGACATGATATGAGCATTATTATGATTATTCTATTTGACTTATACATAAAATTGTGTATTAGCTTGTTTCAAAATGTACATTACCGTTCAATTTCTTTTTACGATGACGGGTGATTTTCTTTAACATTTTAAAGCAATTGGATGAATTTAAGAGATGCAGACACAGGAAAAATTCTCTGGCAGTCAAGCGATGATTTGTAAGAGTTAAAAAAAATTGAAATGCTTTTTTTGTTTGAAAGTTATGCATGCTTAAGTTTTCTTTTGATTTCTTGTTCACATTCTGTGAGTAGTTTATAGGCTTTATATATATATATATATTTATAGAAAGATGAATAGATAGATAGATGGATAGATAAGTAAAAAAATCATTTTAAAATATTTTATGCAATTTATGGAGATAATGTTCTTTAGAATCTTTGAAAGATCACTCCTAGGATTCATTTTTTACTTATGTGAAAATAAATATTTTTTTTTTTTAACAATTTCTCTAAGTGATTTAATTATAAAATTTCCAGCAGTCAGCATTTATTCATGTTTTAGTTTACTTCCTTACTAATAAATCACTTTTTTAATTTTACTATGGGTTCATTCTACAAGCATTTAATCCATTTTGCACAGTTGGGCCAACAATTACTACTTTCCCAGATTTTTATAATAATATTTTTCTATAGATTCTGTTTTTATTTCTCGACTTATTGGTTATTGTTAATTGCATAAAAAATCATTGAAACTTAAAAGCTAATGATACATCTAAATGCCAGCAAAAACAAAATGAAACTTTTTTCTTTATTAAAATTTTTTTTTTTCAGATCCATTCCAGAAAAAGAACACGAAGGTAATGTTTAACATACAATATTTTCTCTGCAAATATACATTTTATATCAATAACTTGATCTGGTGAAAATATGTTTGTGTGAAAAACAGTTTCTAGTCAATGCTTATTTAACCAGTTTCTTTTGTTAAGCTGTGTGTTTAGATTGACATGTATTTTTTATTTTTTAAGAAATATAATATCACTTAAATAAGCCTGTTAGAAAAGAATATTTTTTTATAGATATAATCTTGCTATAATCATTTATTTTTAAAAGGAATAAATAATTTCAGCCCTTCTAAGCAATTTAATTATTTTCTTAGCCCGAGTTCCTAAAAAGATTTTGAAGTGCCGAGCTGTATCTAGAGAAATCAATTTCTCTTCTAAAGAACCAATGGACAAGTTTAGGCTTGAGCAAAGAGTTTTATTTAAAGGCAAATGTCTTGAAGGTAAATGTTTCTTAGTATTTCATCTAAAGCTTTTCTGTTATAATGAGACCTAAGTATCTTTTGATACCTTTGCTACTCAGTTATTTGTGATATACAGTATAGATAAACTTTTAAAATCATTACAAACTTTTTAAACAACTTTTGATCTGGGAAAATTCCCTTGATTCTCACAAATTATCAAATCAGTGTCTCTCAAGTCAACAGTCAAGCACTCTACACAGCTTGGATATCGGTTCAGTTGTAATGCTTTAGGCTTTTGCTAAATAATTTTATTTCATTTCATCAAATATTTTAATAATTATATTATTCTTTTAAATCTATCTGAAAGTTGAGATTATAATGTAAAATGTTTGCATTTTAATTGGACTGGTAATTATAAATAACCCAAATTATAACTTTTTTTTACATCAAATCATCACTTTAAACAAAATCAGCTGAAAAAAAAAAGAAGTCACTGTAAAAGTTATACCTATGTTTTGCTTTTTCAAATATATCAATAATTTATTATAGATAGTGATCTTCTTTCGTTATTTTTTTTTTTTTATTGTTCTTATTTTATTGAAGCTGATATTTATGTAGTAAATTGTCCTATATAAATTGTAACAACATTAAACAAATGATTTTTTTATTCTGACTACTCCCAATGAACAGAATGGTTTTTTGAATTCGGCTTTGTCATACCTGGCTCAACAAACACTTGGCAGTCTTTGATAGAAGCAGCCCCAGAAGGCCAGATGATGCCAGCAAATGTTTTAAAGTAAGATTGAAAGTCTTTCAGATATAATTTCGTTTTTCATTTAAATATTTTTGAAGTTTGAAGCCTTATGTAGCATGTCATTCCAGTACTCTAGTGCAGCTGTTTAGATTGTTGAAAGATTAAACCATATTAATGTACCCATATGTAATCAATATCATAGCTTTCAATATATTATCTTACATTTAGATGAATTTCTGAATTGTTGCACAAAATGCATTTTTACTAAATATAATTTTGATGTTCGAAAATATTTTATAACAGATAAAATTTCAAATGGTTGGGTAAATTACGTGAGTTAAAAATGGAAACTAGGCTTACATATGACACTGCTTTTTCATCAAATATGAATTAAGACCAAGAAAGCAGATTTTTGAAAAATCATTGTTATAAGCTAAATTGATTTAATTTTTGTGGTCAGTTTTTAAAAATCATTAGCTTTTGGAATTCTTTTTCACATTTATATCAGTTTCACCACAGTGTTCTGTAACCTTATTTGCTGTTTTAAAAAATGAGTAGGAAATTGCCATCTGCATCTGTATTTAGTTTTAAAAAATAAGGATTTTAAGCTGATGTCCTGATTATAACAGAATGAAAAAAAGTGTTAAAAATGTGACCACAAACAAAAATGCATGCACTATTCATGCATTGGGCTTCATTAATGTGTTGAATGTACTTGCATTTTTGCTGCAATGTTATTTTGGTCAGGCTTATATAGTAATGGCCAATTCGCTCAGTTGGGATGTGAAAGTTGCTTTCTTAGCTTTCTCTTCATATTTATCAAGATGAAAAATGTATGATCACACCAATATGTTGAACCTAACATAAAAAAAAAAACTAGCTTTGATATATTTTGTTTGTTGTTATAATGATCTTCTTTAAAAATAAAATAGTAAATTTAGAAAATACATATTATCGTTTCATCACATTGCTTACCTGAGGGTTGATAACAAGATTTTCTTCAGAAATGAATGAAGGGCTGACAACTAGTTATTGGGCAGAACAAGCCATGGGTATACTACCTGTGAGAAGATTATTTTATTTCTAATTCTCAATGAAGAGGTGTGAGAAATCAGAGAATGCATGCAAGCAGCCTCTTTATCGACTTCATCTAATTCTCACCCAAGAGACAGACATTGGTAGCATACATCTCATTATTGGCTGCATGTCGCCAAATTACTAAAAATTAGTTAAAACTGCCTTATATAATTTTTTTTTAAAGGCTTTTTACATATCATTAATTTTTTACTATGTATTTCAATGGGCTTAAAGAGTTGAAGTGATGAATATTATTTTGCTTAAAAAAATATTGAATAACTTGAATCATCCATCTTCCTTTTAGTGGCCATGTTGTTATAGAGACCAGATTCTTTGATGGTGATATGGTGGTCAGCGTTTCAAAAGTTCGTATATTTTACGTCTGATGTCAAGATTCACAGATTGCAGTATCCAACATTTACAGCAAAAAAAAAACAAAGGAAGTGATTTGTGACCCATTTAAATTCCACTTGAAATTTTCTAAACAGAAGATTTATTTAGTCAAACTCTCAGAGTACTACTATTCAGAAGATTCTGGGATTTTAATGTTGATTTCATCTATTTGTATTTTAAGATTGAAGAACATTTTTGTTATTTTTATCATCAATCCAGTTTGTAACAAACTATAAATTCTGAAAGCAAAATTCAAATCCTGGAGCAATGCTTTTATTTAATCTTGTTTGAATGGTAATTTAACAGCAGAAATTCATATGTTTAAATTAATAATTACACTTGGTTACTTTATCAAAAAAAAGGACTTCACTGAATTACTAAATCCATGTACATCATTTTTTAATTCTGTTTTTTTTTTTTTTTTTTTTGTTTATTCCTTGTATACTTCATCAGTTTAAAATCATTTTTTGAGAAGTATAATTCTTAAATTGTTTCAGTTTAATGCAAGTAATAAAGTAGATTTTTTAATAATCTTTTTCTCAGTGTCTCAATTACTATTATATATTATATTAAAAAAATAAAATGCAATCTGTTTTTTTTTTATTTGTATATTTTATCATGAATGTATTATTGTAAACATCATGTATAGATACATCTGTTAACTTAATACATTTCAGTATAAGACAGGCATGTTTATTATTAGTGTTAATCAAAATTTAAAAAAAAAATCATTTTTTAAGATTTGACCCTTGTAAGATAATTATTATGAAATGTATTTTCTAATATTTCTTACTGGTACTGTTTTTTTTAAATAATCAAACTTTTCATTTGTAGATAAATAATTATATGACTTTGTATTTGTTGATAAAAGACTGTGTGATCTAAGTGAGATACTCTTTAAAAATAGATTGTAGAGTAATTGAATCAACATGATCTTTTCATTAAAAGCCATCTGTTTAATTGTTTAGAACCTACAAGTCCTAATCATTTTAAGTCATATGTTTAATTTTTTTAGAATCAACAGGACTTTATCATTAAAAGTTGTCACTGCAACTGTTAAATAGTATGGCCTGTCATAAATTTATTATCAGATTAGGTGTTTATAAATTTGATCAGGTTTAAACCTGATATCTCTTTATGATACACATATTAATTTTATTCAGTGTCCTGCATCTTAATGCATAGATAATCATCTTATTGATATTAGAGATCTGCCAACTATGAGTTCTATATTTTGCAGTGAATTTTTTTTTGACTTGTCTATTTTGATCAAAAAGAAAACATTTTAAATCAAAATTTTACTCATTTTATTGTACATGTACTTTGATAAGAAAATTTAATAATGTGGCAAAGTGCAAGGACATTTTTTGTTATGGATATGCTTGGAAGTCCATGTGATAGATAAAAAAAAACATTATATGTTAGAAATATTTTATGTTCCATGATTCACTTTCATTTGACTTAAAAGTCATATGTATATAATTAAACTCACTTTTTAAAAAATCATTTTTACTCTGTATCAATATCTTTTGATCATGTGTTGAATTTTTTTTTAGTTATTTATTCTTCAGCCCACCTACATATTAAAATGTGATTGACTATGAATCTGCAGTTGATCATATGAATGCCAGAGTCACATGAGCAAAGAAAGTTCATCTCTTGTCAGAGTAGTCATTTAATGCACTTCAATTTTTGTTATTTCTTTTTATAGACATGAACAAAAAGAAATTTATTGATACAAACACATCAGATTTTAAAATCATACGAAGTAGTACCATAGCATCCCAAATAGAATAGAAATAAGTGAACTTCCATCAAGAATTCAGTAACTCATTTTATCTCATAAAAAAAACAACAATTGTATAATTGTCATGTAAGTGTTTACTTGTTAAACTGAAGTCCGGTTATCAGTCAAATATTTGATTTCATTACTCTGTAGACTAGCTTACTTAACTCCCTTTATTTTATGTGTTTTTAAAATATTTTTAATTTGCCTTTTGTTTTGGACCACGCTCTTAAGAACTGACTTTAACACATTCAAATGAATTTTTGTGTTATATATGATTATTGTCTTGGGTTTTGTTGTTTTATTTTTTAAACCAATGTGACTAGCCATGTGTCTGAAATGTAATGTGGAAACTTGGAGCAAATCACATGATCCATTCCTCTAAGAAATTCCGTCCATTGTCATTACCATGAAAGATTCTGTAGGATATTTTCTTTTTATCATCTCCCAGTGTACTCTCCCCTTTTACAAAGTATTTGTTATATATTATTATGTAAATTAGACTCAATAACTGAAGTAATTCCCTGTCTAATTTAGTTTTTGTGCCTTTTTTTTTTTAAATTATGTCTCTTCTTAAAACTGACCATTTTAAATGATTGAAATGCAGAACCTTTTTTTTTAATCTTTAAACAAATATACAAATGTTACTATTGTGATAAATAGCATTTTATAACTTGATTTTAGCAGAAAAATAAGCTAATAATGAAGTCATTGCACTTAAGAACATATATTTCAATTGATAATGTTCACATTGTAGTCATATTTTATCATGAGCTCCAAATGTTTAAATTGTTGGGGCATTTGTTTGCACATAACTTACTAAAGATGGAAACTAGTATTGTGTAGAATTTTTCACTTTATATTGTGTTATCAATGCATTAGCATTTATAGTTTATTTTTTTCTGAGTGAAAAAAATGTGTTAGATATTTATATTACAAAATAAAAAAAAATAGTATTTAAGAAATATTTCCAGTATTCATGTTCACTTTGCTGTACCGTTTTAAGATTAGCTTCAATGTTTAATGATATAGCATTTGTCTGAACTTATTAAAGATGGGAATGCTAATTATTGGCGTTTATAGGTATTTTCTGTGTAATTGAAAAATATATATATATAATATTTATAATTGACTAAAAAAAAAAGAAAATTTTGTATTAGAGAAATTATTTTCATTAAGAAACATCCCTGTAAATGTAAAGTTAAAAAAAAAAATACTAGTTTATTGAGTTATGAATTGTGTTAAAAATGACAATTTTATTTTGTCAGGTTGTTCATTTTATTTTGTAACATTTTGTCTGAGCTTGTTCCTCATTTTTCTAAAACTCATTTTTTTACAATAACAAGAGAAAAATGTTAGATCAGTAGATCCAGATCTAGTGTTACTTTTTGAATTCTCTGTTGTGCAAATAAATTAATTTTGATGTAATGACCAAAAATGGAAATAATAGCATTTGTGTTTTTTTTTAATGTTTTTATGTCACTGTTTTTTTTTTATAAGGGTTGTTATATGAGATTATACATGTTTTGATCCATGAAATATAATCATTCCATATTTCTCATTCAGTTGTCAAAACATTTCTTTTAAAGTTATGTTTTAATTGATAGCCAAAGAGAAGGGTGATTGTTGAATGTCAACTTACATAAAATAATACAATAGTACTCGAAACAAATAGAAATGTAAAAAAATCAACATACCTGACTATAGTGAAAATGGCACACCCTTTACTTGCATATATTATAATTTTTAAGCATGTAAAGCAAGATTTAAAACAATAAATTATAAAAAGTCATTCTGTTTTCTCACATTCATAACCATTCAAACATTAAAAAAAAAAAGAAAAATTAAAGCAAACTAAGATAAATCTGTTGAAATAGACTCTACGCTAAAATTTCTTTCCCCGTCTAAGCTGACTTCATTTCCAGCATCGCAACTGTTATTTCTTGTAGGGCACTCTGAGTCCTCTGAACAAATTACCAATAAAATATTTTAAATTTTAGAAAGTTATCAAGTCAATTAAAATAAAGATTATCAAGAAACTAAGCTGCATGGATAGAAGAAATAATAATTTTTAGAAATTAGCAGTAAGAGAAATTCAAGTAGAATAATTAATATTTCAGTAAATGTACTTAGTTTAAATGGCTACAAACCTTCTTCTGATGTGACAGATTCATCTATTTCTATGGATACAACATGTTTCCCAGGAATCATTGCTAAGCCTAAAATCCTGGGATCTTCTTTAGGTTCAGAATCTAAATAAAAAAAAATAATTAATTGCTAAGTTGTATTGTTGAAAGCTAAACAGAGAAATGAGTGCAGTTAATTGAGAGGACAATCCCATACAAATAAAGTAATTAAATTTTATGTTTCCTATACCTGGACACTTCAAATATTCTTCACATGACCCCATAATAATGTTACAGTCACTGTCAGTGCACAGAAATGTTCCTGTGAAATAAAAACATGGAAATGACTCAGTTTTGTGACATTTTGTACATCTCAAGAGTAAGAAATGAAGAAACAAAGGATGTGTAATTAAGGACTAAAGCAGATTTTGCGAAACCGCAATAAAAAACTGAAAAAAAAAATGAAATTCTTTGTAGTAATGAAAACTTAAATTGATATAAAATTACCAACATAATAAAATCTAAAGGGGAGAGAGGGAGGGAAAGGTAATGAGTTAAAAAGCTTGCAGTGCCAAAGGTTGAGGTGAATTCATGAGATTATCTTATGTAAAGAGAATTAACAAGGCTAACTTAACATATTATTTTCAACTAAAGACATGCAGGTTAGCATGTATTGTATATCTTAGATATATGGGAGCCAAACTAACTATGCCTAGAATGATAGGAGAATAGCAAATGAGGCCGAAAGTGGAACATTCAAAATTAGCTTTTGGATAACTTGAGCAAATATACTAAGTCAATAATTAAATAATCTGGTTCACTACTATGCAGATTAATTTAGATTTTTTATTCTATTAACTTAAAGTAATATTTTATTTATTGACTTTATTTATTATTTTAGTTTTCAACTAGGGTACAGTTATATTACATTCATCATAACATATTCAGCTGTTAACAAACTAGTTTATATAAATAATAGCAGTGTGGGTTCTGCGTTAAATCCAAAGTAAAGAATTAATACAACAGTATTATAGTTTAAAATACGATCATGAAAAAATCGGATCTGTCCGAAACCAAAAATAACCTAGCCTACTGATCAAACCTAAGGGCATATAACTATATGCAAAGGTTTTGTAGGGTACAGCTAGTATTAAATTAATAAAAACAACAAATGAGTGGGAGAGTCTAAGTGAGAATCAAAGTCTCTGAGAGTGCCAATCTCACTGGTGATAAAAACATGATGGGAAGGGGACAGATGGTCCAGTAGTGGTGTTGAGAGTGGGATCATTAACTTGAAGGTCCTGGTTTTACCCCTACTCAGACCCAAGACTTGTCAGGTCCTGGTGAAAGTTTGTAAGTCCACCCATGTAAAATAGGTATCTGAAATTAGAAAGGGAATGAAGGTAGATAAGCATTGGGCTAGTCTCAGCTACGCAGAAGATAAAAGAAGGGGCACTACCAAAGCCTGTTAGGATCTAAGAGAGAAATATCTCATCTTTTCAGGAACTTTCAGATAAAAAGGACTTGGTATTTTTTGGGTGTGAATCTGTGGCACTTAGGTTGTTAGCCCAATCTGCGTGCTGTAGCATACAGAAGCAAGTTCAGCCAACTAAACAAGTTTTCTGTGGTGCTTACAGATATATTAGTTACCTTTACTGACAAAAATTAATGATTTAGATTATTTGGTCAACTCCACAAGACTGTGAGTTCTTTTGTGAAATATTTGTTAGAACAATAATAAATAATAATAAAGGCCCATGCTCCAGAACAAACCTCACAAATTAAAATATTTCTTTTCTCACCAATTAGAGTTCTGCCATCAGTCATTTTGATTCTCATACTTTTATTTAACCACTGTTCCAATTTCTGCCTGTTCGCTTTTCTTTCTTCACTTCTACAAGTGTTGCCATTATTTTTCTGAAGATATGAAAATGAAAGGCATTTTAAATTTGCTCTTGAATGGCAATATTATTTTATTAATTGGTCACATGAAGAGACAATTCAATAGCAGTAGGTCAATTTGGGATATATTAACTAAACTTATCGCATAACTATTAAAAAAAATATTAAATTTTTTTGTAATCCCATAACCACTGCTTACTACATTAAGTTACATCACAGTTAAGTACAATGAATAAATGAAAATGACTGTATTTTTTGGGGTCTATTTAGCCCTAAAATAGACTTATTCACAAATAAATTATTATTTTCATTTTACAATGTCTATGACGACTATGACTGGTAAGAGTCATAAGAAGATGATGTAAGTCATTTAAGAAATTAAATTTTTTTTTAATGATGTATCTTTGTAAGCTGATGTAAAGGCATTTTGGCACACAAAACCCCACCTTGTTTATAATTCAACTGAAAATGGTGTCCGTATTCGGCTGAGATGGATTCAGAAATAAAAAATATATATATATACCACTTTCAAAAAAATATGTTTAACTTTCACCTAACTTCTTTTCTGCATCAGTTATCATCCTTAAAAAAAATGAGGCAGTGTTTGAAAAAATTTCTTGGCCCAATTTGACTGCCAGACATGCTACAAGTACATAGTAACATAGAACTATGATAGAACAGTATATTTGTTTTGAACCAAAAAGATGACACCCAAGTCTAGAAATATGACTATGTCTATGAAACCACTGAAAAAGTAAAACAAAGTGATGTATAACTTTTTTTTATTTCTAAATTTAAACAGACTAATATGCACTACAGCCTCCATTCAAGATAAAGGGTATAGACGGCTTCATCTGCACTGGCAGATTTCTTAGTAATTGTTTACGAGTCCGCCCACGAGATGAATGATTCTTTTATATCTTAATGTAAAGGTCTTAGTGTGTAACATCCGTAAATTTCAGACTGTTATTACAGAAGAAATTAACATGAATTTAAGAAAAACAGATTTGGAAAAAAGAACAAATACCATTGAATCACCAGCCATTGTCAACAATATTTACCATGTTATTATAAAAAGTAGAAGTTATATTGTTTCGTTATTGACATGAACACTTACAAATTGAGGATTACAATAAAAACGGCAAACGCAGGGACATAACCATACTATTATATAAGAAAACAGAAAACGTAGTTATATACCTTTCTACCTTTTTATCAATCAGACTGATAAACATTGGATGGGCCGCTGGGTGGGGTAGAGGAAGGGGGGAGAACAGTAAAAAAAAAAAATACATTTTTTAAAAACCTCTTTACTAAACTTTTTAACGGATATTTTGAAACGAATATTTCACACACAAGAATTTTAAAAGTAAATTATGCCAATCAAATGTGTCAGGGAGATTAAAAATAAAATAAAAAAAAAATTCATTAAGTGACATAAGAGTCACGGGTCTGCCTCCGGCTTTGACTTAGCAATAACCTCATCAACGTCCCTGCCACCACTTGACCAGGGTCAAAGTCCTCACAGTAGATGTCAGTATCTGACATGAACTTAATAAAAAAAAAATCGATTGCTCATTGATGATTGTGGTGAAGGTAGCGTTTTTTTTTTTCAATCTCGAAATCAACAGTATATTTTATAATCCAGTAGTTTTCAAATAGATAATCACGGCCCCCTAATGCAAAAAAAAAAAATATAATTCATTGTGGACATTCATCAATGTAATGTTAACACTACCCATACACGCAGTGCCGCCGAGAGGGGGGCAGGGGCAAATGCCCAGGGGCCCGGTGAGTTTTAGGGCGAGTTTTAGGGGCCCGTACTAAGCTGGCCAATCAACTTTTGAAAATATTATCATCAGCACGGGGGGGGGGGCGTGACAGCCCTACCCAGGGGCCCGAAATTTCTGTCGGTGGGCCTGCATACAAGTGTGTGTTAGCCCTAGGGTTCTCAAATCACATCCCCTCCAGCGTAAAAAAAAATATAGTCAATGAACACATTCCGCATTGAGATGTTAACATTACAAAGTACCATTTGAATGTTAGCTTTTTACAGACTTGTCCCGATTCATGTTCTTCTTCTCCTTCCACTCTCTCACACTCTCTCATGACAAAGTGTGACGGCAATGACATGTCACTTCGCTGACAGAACACGAAGATGACAATCAACTCACCACCGCATTTTTTTGTTTGTGTGTAATGTACATACAACCTCATCGACCCTAATGATCGAAGTTAACCGGTCAGGAAATGATCAGTCAAGTGAAACGACGATAAGGCAATAGACTTTTCGCTTGAACAGATTCATGGCTCGAGCCCCCCCCCCCCCCCGCCCGCTCCCTCTCCCTCCTCAAATGATTCCCACCCACACTATTTAGAAATATATTGATTTCCCCCTCCTCCCCCCCCCCCCCCCGATCTTCCTTGCCAGTTCGCTTTGAGACAGATTCAATTGGTGCGGTAAACAGAAGAGAAAATGAGAATTCAGTTCTAGGAAAAGGGCGTGTTGTCGATTAATATGGGCTAAAATGAAGGAATGCGGAAATATAATAATACAAAAATATATTCCTTAATTTATGTACTTGGTTGCATCTCTTCTAGCGAAACATATCGCTTATATCTCTATACTTATAAGAGGCATTTGTTGTCTGTCTGTCTGTTTGTCTGTCTGTTCCCTTATAACTCAAGATCCAGATAACCAAAAAACGTGAAATTTGTTACACATACACATAATTACATGGGGAAGGTTATAGGACAGGTTTCGTTTCATCTCGATGGGTAGTTTAATTGTAATTAATTTTTTTTTATTTTAGTATTTTACTATATTAAAGTAATCTCGACGGCGCCATAAATAAAATTCCTCTGTGACGTCATTTCCCGATGATCGAATAGAACTTGCGCGCTGGTGCTGTATTGTGCCTTTGTGATACAAAGAATTGTTGATGTTTTTTCATGCTTCCCTATTTGTACAGCTTGAGGAAGTTAAAGGAATGAAGAAGGATTTTAGAAGAAGTGTGAAGCCATAATAATAAGTATTTATATATATATATATATATATATATATATATATATATATATATATAGAGAGAGAGAGAGAGAGAGAGAGAGAGAGAGAGAGAGAGGAGAGAGAGAGGGAGAGAGAGGGAGGAAGAGATAAAGAGAGAGAGAGGGGGCGGGGGGAGAGAGAGGAAAGGAGGGTAGGAGGGAGGGGGATGGACAGGGGAGAGAAGGAGGGGGAGAGAGGGAGATGGGAGAGGGAGGGATAGAGGGAGAGAGAAAGGGAGGGAAGGAAAGAGAAAGGAAGGAAGGGAGAGAGGGGGGTAGGGAGGGAGAGAGGGGAGGGAGGGAGAGAGAGAGGGTGGGAGAGAGGGAGAGAAAGATGATGGGAGAGAGGGAGAGAGATAAAGAGTGAGGGGGCAGGGAGGGAGAGAGGGAATGAGGGAGGAAAAGGGAGAGAGGTGGAGAGGGGAGAGGGAGGGAGAAAGAAGGGAGTGAGAGAGGGGTTAGGGAGGGGAGAGAGGGGAGGGAAGGAGAGAGAGGGAGAGAGGATGGGAGAAATGGGAGAAAGAGATAAAGAGAGAGAGAGGGGGCAGGGATGGAGGGGGGTGGACAGGGGGAGAGAAGGAGGAGGAGAGGGGAGATGGGAGAGGGAGAAGGAGGGAGGGAGAAAAGGAGGTAAGGAAAGGGAGGGAAAGGGAGGGAGAGGGAGGGAGGGAGAGAGAGAGAGGAAGGGAGAGAGGGGGTAGGAAGAAAACAGAAGGTAAACAGAAAACCTTATTTTAAACCCGGGCAAAGCCGGGTACTTGCAACTAAGTATATATATATATATATATATATATATATATATATATATATATATATATATATATATATATATACATATATATATATATATATATTAGGGGCAGTGTTTTATACGTCTTGTAAAGGGACGGGTTGACTGGAGGTGATGTACACAGAGCCGGGTTTTTTGTGGGGGGGAGGGGGGGCAAAAGTTAATTAGGGGACCCAATACAAAAAAAAAAAATAAAATAAATTCGCTGTCAAGTCCTTCGATTTCAAATATTGGGCCCCCTAATTATATTTGTCAACCGTTTCCCCCCCCCCCCCGACTCACTTTCCCCTGATAATGTCGTTTAAGATTCGGGCCCTAGATAAGTGCTTAACTGCCTTACACGCTAGCAATGTAAAATTTGCCCCGTAACACTTTCCTTCTGTTTAGAATTTGTCGCATAATGGTATATGCAGACTGTTCTTTCAAAATTACAACAGATAAAAACACAGTGTTCCGTTAGAAGAGGTGGTGGAGGGAGGGTGTGTGTGTGGGGGGGGGGGTCACGGGTGCGTACATTGCATATTCATAAGGGCGTCTCTAATGTGAAAAAAAAGAAAAATAAAGGAAGAAATAGGTCATCTCTAGGCGGAAGTAAATGTGTATTGTTTACGACGTGGCCATGATTACACTGTAAGAAAATTATTCTCGTTGAATAAGGTGTGGGTTTTTTTTCTTTACCTCCCGAATCGCTTACAGTACGATGATGGTAGGATCGTCTCAAGGAACATCGGGGCACATTAGCATATTGGAGCCCCTACTGAAAAATATTCAACAGACTGAAGTTTAAATGGTACATTAGTTTTGGGGGTGGGGTGGGGGTGGGGTTCATTTCGAGGGGGACCCTTGGGCAAAATGCCCCTGGGTGTTCAATGCGATAAGATAGACCTGGGTTAATGAGTTGAAAAGTTGGCCGGCAAAAAAAAAGTGTTCATCATTTATGAAATAAAACTATTGGCTGATAATTATAATTTATATTAGGATCCGTTCTTGCGTTTTGGTGGGGGGGGGGGGGGGGGGGAGTGGCATACGAAAATTTATTTGGGGGGGGGGGGTGGCAAGGCAGTAAAGTATATTAGGGACTTTTAAGCAAACGTTATTTTGGCTGCCCCAGGTAAAAACACATTGTTAAGTCCCGCCAGTGACATATAATACGGCCCCTAATATTTGAATATCGGGGCCCTCTCTGACAACGCCCAAAATAGTTAGATCATAATAGCCCGGGGCACCTGACACGTGCTCAGATCGCCCTTCAAAAGTACCCAGGGAGCTGCCTAGTGTGCCTCCCCCCCAGGACAGCTCTGATTAGGGCTTCTACGCCCACTGATTGACCCTCCCAACGCGCCATATCACGTTTGGCTGTTTGTAGAATGTGATTTCAAAAAAATGGGTGGAGGACACTGCAATAGTGTCTCAAACAGAGTTAACAGACTGGGTTCAGAGCTAACAGACTGGGTTCAGAGTTAACAGACTGGGTTCAGAGTTAACAGACTGGGTTCAGAGTTAACAGACTGGATTCAGAGTTAACAGACTGGGTTCAGAGTTAACATACTGGATTCAGAGTTAACAGACTGGGTTCAGAGTTAACAGACTGGATTCAGAGTTAACAGACTGGATTCAGAGTTAATAGACTGGGTTCAGAGTTAACATACTGGATTCAGAGTTAACAGACTGGGTTCAGAGTTAACAGACTGGATTCAGAGTTAACATACTGGATTCAGAGTTAACAGACTGGGTTCAGAGTTAACAGACTGGATTCAGAGTTAACAGACTGGGTTTAGAGCTAACATACTGGATTCAGAGTTAACAGACTGGGTTCAGAGTTAACAGGCTGGGTTCAGAGTTAACAGACTGGGTTCAGAGTTAAGAGACTGGATTCATAGTTAAGAGACTGGGTTCAGAGTTAACAGACTGGGTTCAGTGTTAAGAGACTGGGTTCAGAGTTAAGAGACTGGATTCATAGTTAAGAGACTGGGTTCAGAGTTAAGAGACTGGGTTCAGAGTTAAGAGACTGGGTTCAGAATTAAAAGATGACGAATGATTCTTAAAAATGTATTTATTTGTTCAACTATTTAAGTCCCTGAAATGTTGATATTTTTGTTCATCTCTTACATCCAGTGCTCGATTTAAGAAAAAACCAGTGCCGAGATGATAAAAAAAATTCTGCAGAGCCGGGGATAAATGTCTATGATTTCATCGCCGACTGGAATATATTAGCTAAAGCAGAGCCGGGGAAGACAGGTCTCAGTGCCGGGGATATCCCCGGCATCCCCGGCGGTAAATCGAGCCCTGCTTACATCAAACAAAAAAAAAACCACTGATGAAATCTTTGTTCCTTGTGCCCTTTCTTTCATTCACCACCATAGTCGAGAGTGCAATAGCTATAGAGGCATCACGAGAGACATAGGTAGGTGACTAGCTGCCTTTTATTCCCTCAGCTAATGTCAGGTACTTATTTTAAGCTGGGTGTATCGTTCACAAGTAGGCATACCTTACAAAATTCAGGATCTCTCTTTCGTGTCTTTTTGAAAAAGTGTGATAATTAAAAAAAAAAAAATATATATATATATAATTAAAATCTCATAAAAATATAAATGAAACTCGTATAATAAGGAATAAGGAAAAAAAAAGAGCTCGCGGTCAGCAATTTAAGTAAAAAAATTGTCCACAGTTAAAGGTCTTTGCAGTCTAATCAAGGCCGTTATAAGAAAGCCTTCGGCTACTGGCAAGTTTGATGTATGAAAATACATGACAGAATGTTATATTTTTAATTTTGTTCCTGATATATCGATGTACATTAAATTTATTTTGGTACAGTTCGCTAGGCCGGTGTACGTTCGTAGGGACTTAGATACATTGCCTACACGATAAGATGGCCCTGCGGTGAATACTCTCTGCTGACCACACGATCAGAACAGAGGTTTTCAAATACAGCCTGCCTCCTTCCTTGCCTTCTCCAATACCATGAAACTAGAGACATTAAAAGATAAACACAATAATTAAACTAAGTTTAATACCATAACTAAATTTGACACCTTAACAAAGTTTAAACCTTAACTAAGTTTAATACCTTAACAAAGTTTTATAACTTCACTTGATTTAACATCTTAACCAAGTTCAATATCATACATGACCAAGCTTAATACCATAGATGACGAAGTTTTATACTTGACTAACTTGCGCAATAAAATGATATGTTTAATATCGAGACAGGGAGGATGGTGGGAAGGAGGGGGCTACAGAACGAGAGAGTCCAGGAACAGAGCTGGAGCGGAATACACGAGTGCCAGAGATTATGTGATTATGATTGAATCTGTCATATGGTGTTTTTTCGGCCAAGGGCGATGTCCGAACATATTAGAAATAAAGTCTGTCCCTGACCACCAAGGCGTGATGGTGAACTCTGTAATATCGTCCACTATACATATTTTATACACGTGTGTGTGTATGTTTATGTTATTTATGTGTGTGTGTGTGTGTGTGTACGTTATTTGTGTGTGTGTGTGAATGAAGGAGTTTGTGTGCGAAGTCCTCTCAATCGGAATCAATCTCCATGAATCTCGGGGAATTTTTTTTCTTTCATTTAGATTGTGTTTAATTTCTGTGAAAAAAACGTTGACAAAAAGTTCATAAAACGTTATTACACAAAATATTGAGATTAAAGTTTGATATAGTAAAAAATATATATATTAAAAAAAAATTAAAATTACTTAATAAACGCTTAAAAAAAAACCCAAAAACAAACAAAGAACAATTTAATAATGTTTAAGACTTCAAACAGTTTGGTCATTCAATAAAAAAAGAGCTAGCTAGTTTATCACTGCGGTCATTGGTTGCATTGCTATACAATGAAGAAATGATTCAACAAAGTTTTTACTTATGTGTAAAAACATTCGCTCATTATGTGTTTACATGCGATCTCTACATACACTCTCAAACAAGGGGAAGAAACCTGAACATATGCCATGGGCTACTAGCCTTGGGGCATCAATTTTAGAATTTTTTTTTTATTTCGCTGCAACGAAGCTGGAAGAAGGGCCCTATCTGTCAGAGTTTTTCAGGGGGCCCCTAGATTTGTTTTTCGCTGCATTCACGATCTCCGTGAATTCCAACTGTGTTCTGACTATCATATCTATCTATCTATCTATCTATCTATCTATCTATCTATCTATCTATCTATCTATCTATCTATCTATCTATCTATCTATCTATCTATCTATCTATCTATCTATCTATCTATCTATCTATCTATCTATCTATCTATCTATCTATCTATCTATCTATCTATCTATCTATCTATCTATCTATCTATCTATCTATCTATCTATCCAGTGATATTTCTCTCGTTCACACACTTTCTAGTATATAGCAGTTGGATGCAAATTTCTTATTCAAGCATCAGGTACGATGCCAGAGATTCAGGGGCCCTTCACAAACTCTAAAAAAATGGGGCCTAAAACTGTTTCCTAAGTAGGTCGCTAAGGTGAACAAGTATGAGAACCACTGATGCGTCATGTGTACGTATTTACTAGGAAATGTAAGGTTTCAAAAAGAAAGTTTTTCTTACTTTTTATTTATTATTAGTTTTTGGGTTTATGTATATTGACGTCACTTTGCATTACACGCGACATTTGTAGGAAACTCAAGAAACCAATGTAAACATTTCACAAATAATTGATTCATATTGGCAAGCACTAAACGTACATTTACGAAAGTGTTTTACTTTAAAATAGTTCGTTCTGGTATTTTGTGTACATATTTCTTATGTTAAAGTGCCTTTTGAATAATAACTGAAAGCTTTAATGAAAAACAGGTTTATAAATCAGTGAATGAATGAAAAAATCAATGAATAATGAATGAAAACCAAAACGGACAGCCACAATTTTCGTCCAGAAACGATTTATGATCTTCGTAGGCCCGAGGCACTTTGTATACAAATGTATTTGTTGACTTTTTCACATCACTGTTATTTTTTAATAGGGTGCATTCTTTCTTTTTTGAATTTCATAATAAACGGTTTTTTTTTGTATGTCCCAGTAGTATCGTGCGCTTCCTGCCTGCATTGGATGGGAATTTAAATAGTTCAAAGGTCGAATGTTTGAACTTTAGTCCCTATTACAAAATTGACTCTAAAGCAACAGCACAAAAAGGGACTTTTTTCCACTCTGGTTTGGCACATGTACATCATATATATGCCGTTCATGCTTTCTCACTGGGGATCGAACCTAGAGCCATCCGTCAACTCGACAGCACTCACCATTATAAACTCTTGAAGGCAAAGGCAGTGTTGGTAGTATATGTGCGGGGAGGGGGGGCTATTGCGAGTGTTATATGTGGGGCCAAACTTTAAGTTACTTGCTTCCTCGTCTAACATGGACTGACCAGATAGTTATAACATGGACTGACCTGATAGTTAAAACATGGACTGACCTGATAGTTATAACATGGACTGACCAGATAGTTATAACATGGAATAACCTGAAAGTTCTAACATGGACTGACCAGATAGTTATAACATGGACTGACCTGATAGTTCTAACATGGACTGACCAGAAGTTATAACATGGACTGACCAGATAGTTATAACATGGACTGACCTCATAGTCCTAATATGGACTGATCTGATAGTCATAAAATGGACTGTCTTGATAAGCATAACATGGACTGATATAATCCTTGAGACCACAGAGAACACAGGTAGGTGGCATCACCATCGTAAACAATGATATATATATATAGACCCTGTAACCCCACTAGTAAGACATTTTGGCATTTTTACATTCCCAACCACAGCCTAGGACCCCAACACACACTGAGATTTAAACCTGCCACCTTCAGCATGCAGAGCGGGCCGTCGTCCGCATGCAGAGTGAGCATGTTTTTCAGTGGGAAGTACGTGTGCACGATATATGATAAAAAGTTCTATTTTCATATTACAGAGCTGCACACTTCTATTTCTATTTTCATAATACAGAGCTGCACACTTCTATTTCTGTTTTCATAATACAGAGCTGTACACTTCTATTTCTGTTTTCATAATACAGAGCTGTACACTTCTATTTCTATTTTCATAATACAGAGCTGCACACTTCTATTTCTATTTTCATAATACAGAGCTGCACACTTCTATTTCTATTTTCATAATACAGAGCTGCACACTTCTATTTCTATTTTCATAATACAGAGCTGCACACTTCTATTTCTGTTTTCATAATACAAAGCTGTACACTTCTACCTCTGTTTTCATAATACAAAGCTGTACACTTCTACCTCTGTTTTCATAATACAGAGCTGTACACTTCTATTTCTGTTTTCATCTATTCTGATGGAGAAAGAAACAACTCTTAAATCAACATGAGTCATCAAAGAAATGAAATAAAGGATCCCCAAACTGTGAGTCGGTTGGAGCAACGAGAATTTCTTCCCCGCCCCCCATCTTGACATTTTCAAGTCCGACTTCTTTTCTCCCCGTCCATTAATCTAATACGTTCACGCTTTTAGACTTAAGTCTTTCTTTTCTTTCATTTGTTTCATTTTTTTTTTCTTCTTTTCTTCTTCTTCTCTCCATCAAAGTAAAATTATCTTTGGCATGCCTTGGTCTTTTTAAAACGAAATTACTGAAATGTATGAGCTGGTGTGTGTGGGGGGGGGGGGAAGGGGGAGAGGGGACAAAACGCCAAAAGTTTATATTCATGTTATTTTGTTGTTTTCATTTTTATTGTTTATCTCATTCACGTAAATGTTTTTTTTTTTTAAAATCAAATATAGTATACTCTTAGTCGTTTGTGTATTGTGCTTATATGATTCCCTTCTAAGTATTTATGCACTAGTGCGCTTTTTTAAAATTTTGTTTTGAAATTTTACTGCTGAATTCATTTTGTTTTTTATCCAGAAATCCAGACGACTTGGACGTCATTGTGTTTATTTATTCCCTGTCTCTCTAGCAGATGTAGGGCAGATGTTTAGGAAGTAGGTCTAATTGAATATTTACATTATTTAAAGCTAAACAAAACAACGGATTTAGTCCGCTATCAAATTGAGGGGTAATCGAGTCGTTAGCAACATAATTCTAAAGATTTCTTATAACTTCTGTGTATAAGGTATGGCGAAAACAACAACAACAACAAGAAAGTAAATTAAAGGTAAAGAAAAACTGAACAGGTATGCTAGGTAAATATCATATAATCGTAAAGTGGTCATTTAAATATCTTTTTATATATATTATAAATGTATTTTTATGTACAATATATATATATATATATATATATATATATATATATATATATATATATATATATATCCTTCATCGTTCATTGGCATAACTCTTCCTTAAGTGACCAATATATAGTTACCTATTTTCATATATGTCAACTTACTGTACTTAATGTGTCAACCTACTGATTCTAGTATCTATCTTTCTATATAACATCTATCTATCTATCTATCTATCTATCTATCTATCTATCTATCTATCTATCTATCTATCTATCTATCTATCTATCTATCTATCTATCTATCCATCCATCAAGCAGTCTTCATTAATTCATTTAGTCATTCTGTCAATCAATCTATCTAGTATAGAAGTAATTACTGTCTAAGTCGGAATGGGCTAATATTTATTATTTATATAAAATATGTTTTACCTCACTCACATTAAACAATAAAACAAATTTTTATTAATAAAAACGTCAACCAGGTGTTTAGGGTTACTTGAAGGCAAAATGATGTGTGTGTATGTGTGTTTGTATTTATACAAAACTCTAAGACTGAACTAGGGGGCGGGTTGTGTTAAGTATTGTGGGAGAGAGGTACGGTATGGTGTTGACGTGTATCATGTGTGACCTGGAATGGATCACGTGAACATGTCGATGGCGATGAACTAATTGCGTTATTCAGTGCAGGGTGGCGGGCATTCGATATAAAGTACAGAGACATATTTGTGTCTGTCCGTTACCGCTGGGGGCTTGTTGGGTTTAGCGCTTACGGGCATTGACTTCTTTCATCACAACCAATCCCCACCCACCCCCCACCCGTCGCTTCTATTCCTTCTTCCCCCCCTTTTTTTTTACTTTATTGAGTTTGATCAAACTCGGGGATTTCACGTGGCAACACACAATTGACGCTTTAGACCAAAGTGTGGTACGCATACCCCCCAGGGGGGTACAAGAAGAGTTTGGCGGGGTACGCACTGCGACGGGCTGAGAACCATGACTGTAAAAAAACTAGGCAAATTGTTTTTTTTTATTTAGAGGTATATAGTATTACAAAACTAAAAAAAATGAGGTACTTAGAAGTCGAAAGTTTGGGAAACACTGCGTTAGATAACAAAAAAACAACAACAAAGTAACGATCCAGGTTATGGGATGGAATAACAATTGGACTGTGTGACAGACCTGGTGGGTCTTAGGATTTTTAGTTTTTTTTCAATTTGTCGCCATCTTTTCGATATTTCCTTTAACTGCATTATCTACTAGTGTTCCGTGCGGATTGGGTCTTACAATATTTGATTGCCAGCTTGCAACAGGTGCCCGCCTTCTGAGGCTATATCAGAGGCGTAGCGAGGGGGGGGGCAAGGCAACTTGCGCCCGGGGCATTTTACCTTTTTAATACCTTTTTAGCGCCCCCCCCATTCGAAAACCATATAATATTCTATGTAAAATATACCATTTGGCGCCCCTGAACCTCGGCGCCCGGGAACATATTTACCCCCCGCCCCTCTGGGCTATATTTCGCATTTTGTTAATCAATAAAAGCGATTTTGTTGGGCCCACTGGTCTAATTTTCAAGGGATCCAGTTGCCCATGACCCTAATAGTTCATAAAATGGCCATTAGTATGCAAGCGTCATTGTCTCATTATTTTTTTTTTATTAAAAAATTTACCCCGCCTTTGTTAGATACTTTCTATGGAAGACGTCGGTTTTTGTGACGTGACAGCTGCGGGTCATGGCGAGCTGAATTATGACAAGGCAGGACGACGCTCCTGGTCAAACGAAGCTAACCGAGAATAATGAATACATATGGTCAATATGACAAGGCATGACGAAGGTCCTGGTCAAACGAAGCAAACCGAGAATAATGAATACATATGGTCAATATGTCAAGGCATGACGAAGGTCCTGGTCAAACGAAGCAAACCGAGAATAATGGATACATATGGTCAATATGACAAGGCAGAACGACGCTCCTGGTCAAACAAAGCAAACCGAGAATAATGAATACATATGGTCAATATGACAAGGCAGAACGACGCTCCTGGTCAAACGAAGCAAACCGAGAATAATGAATACATATGGTCAATATGACAAGGCATGACGACGCTCCTGGTCAAACGAAGCAAACCGAGAATAATGAATACATATGGTCAATATGACAAGGCATGACGACGCTTCTGGTCAAACTAAGCAAACCGAGAATAATGAATACATATGGTCAATATTAAAGGCTTATACATTTATCACTCTCTATCTCCATTCTCTTTGGATGCACGAGTACTTCTGTATGGATGCACGAGTACTTCTGTATGGATGCACTATTACTTCTGTATGGATGCATTAGTACTTCTTTATGGATGCACGAGTACTTCTGTATGGATGCACGAGTGCTTCTCTATTGTTGCACTAGTACTTCCGAAGGGTGCACTAGTACCTCTCTATGGATGCACTAGTGCAACTGTAATTTAAATTTGAAAAGAAATGTAAAAAAAAGAAAAATACCATGGAAGCCATTTATTAAGATAAGGGCTGCATTGAATCGATATAATGGGGGTCATTGATTGAACAAAAAATAAAATAACTTGAGAGCTACTGCGTTCAACTTTCCCCTTCAACACTCAGCCAATCCGGACCCATTTTGTCGAGTGCTCCATGGGATTTCTGTCGGAGACACAACAGTGTTCCGATAACGAAGTCCTCTAGAGCTATCTGGATAGAGGGGATAATGATGGGGAGGTGGGTGGGTGAGCGGCCAGCTAAGTCTTGCGAAAGATAATCTATGAGGAGTAGTTCAATCTGATTCATCCGCTGGGGTATCTATAGAAAATTGATGAAAATTATCCAAAAAAAAAAAAATGAATGTTATTGACATGTAAATAAAAATCAAATGTCAGAAAATTAAAAAAGAATAATAATAAATTTGTCGCTTTAATCGCAATCAGCTAAAAGTTTTGGAAGAAGATTAAATGAGATGAGTTGATCTGTTATGGAGATCGATCATAGATTGACTGACCGACTGGCAGATCGATAGATACGTAACATCATGTATAATACATATATGCATGCATTTATACATACACACTTATATACATACATACTTAAATACATACATACATGCATAGAATATTCTTTTTATTGAACTACAGGACCTTTTAAGTTTGATTTTTTTTTTAAATTGGATATTCTATAACATAACGCGACCATTAAACATACTTTAGTCTAGATGTGGGTGTGTGGGGGTGGGGGTGGAGCAGAGTGTGTATGTTTGTGTGTGTGGGGGGTGACAAATTTATCTCCTTTTGTTCTCTCAACATTAGAATTCATTTGAAAAAAATTCTCCTAGACTTATGGGAGATAATCAAACAGAAGTTTACAAAGAATTCACACAGACAAATGGGTTCAGCCAAACAAATCAGGATTCTGACAGCAATGTATTACACACACAAAAAAAAAAACAAATATATCCTAAAGCACAAGTGTACCCATGAGATGAGATCAATGCAAATAGATCTATTTGATATATCGATGTGAAGTATTAAGCTCCCAATGACATGTTCAAATAGCACCAAGTAGGAACATAAAGAATATTTTTTTAAAGATTATATGCATACCTTAGTTTATGACGTATGAGTGCATTGCTTTTATTAATTTATATCGGTATAGGATATTTAAACACATAGACTGTGTGATTACTTTTGTGTATGGTAGTTGCACATATTCATTTACTTATTACCTTGGTATATGGTACATTGATTCATTAGTTACCTTGGAATAAAGTAGGGAGAGCATATTTTGGTGTATGTTGAATACTATCGTAAACATATACTCTTAATTTACTACAATTACTAATTTCAAATACATTTACATGGCAATTGGTACATAGATTGTAGTGTTGTTAAAGTTTGAAAATGAATGCACCTTTTTATTTTATTGTGTATGTTAGTAGATGTGGGTATTTGGGTATAGGTGTCAGTATGTGCGTGTATATACATACATTTTCTCTATTGGCTTGGTTGTATCTCCGGACTTTTAGTTTTCAAATATAATTTGTAAATACATCCATCAAAACTTTTGAGAATAATGCAGTGAATTTCACAATGACCTTTTACCTTTAGCGATCACCGTGTAAAATAAGAAAGGATACAAAAAAGAATATCTAAAATTAGTCAAATTAAGTTTACAATGTTCAAGATAAATTATTACTTTTTTTTTCTTGCCAGCCCACTTGAAATCAGCTCGCGGCACACTGGTGGGTCCTCCGCACTTTGATTTACCAAAGGATTAATTAATTTGTGATGGTGATGATGAGCCGTTAAACATGTTTGTTTAATTCAATCGAAATGTACTAAATCAAACGGTAGACGGCTGCCACACACACACACACACACATACACACACACACACACACACACACACACACATATATATATATATATATATATATATATATATATATATATATATATATATCTTTCAAATAAAAGTTTAAAAAAATGACTTATGTGGTGAATTAACAATACCTCAGTTCGTTTGAGGAAAAAAAATGGAAATATTTAAATTTTACTTTGTTCGTTTCAATATAATCATTGAACTTTGACATTAAGATGTCATCGACTTCTTGTTACAGATAACACATAGACAATTCCTTCTAAATAAAATTTATAATACACATGTCTGAATTACAGTCCTAAATCTCATGCTTCCTTTCCTTCAATTCTGGATATTTAAGCCCTGTGGCCGAGCCTTGATAAATCCAGAAATTACCCAGGATTTTTAGGAGAATCAACTCTAAAGCCTCACTGAGCCAGGTTGGCTCTTATATTTTTGTTTAAATTCTAATTCCGTTAGGGATAAATTTCCACTAGGTCATTTTTGTGTATGTGTTTTTTTTCGACGCCTGAACAAGGAAGAGTCTGAAAAGCAGGTTTACACATACAAACATGCACACACACAAACCCACGCGCGCACACACACACACATACACACAGAGAAACACGCGCGCGCGCTCACCCAAACAGGCGGGGAAAAAAACGGGGAAAAAAAACGGTTTTAATTTCGTAAAAAGGAATTGGAGCTTTGGAATCTGTATTAATTAAATGTGTGTCGGATTAAGTTTCCGTAGGCAGACCGGGATTTCCCAGACGTTTTCTGAAAAGGCGCCATGTTTTAATCAAGCGTCCGTGCCGAAACTACGCCAGTCATGACCGGCCATTGTGAGTGGACCTAGCTCCCCCCCCCCCCGAGGGGCAGCGGCTATCACAGACGGGCAGATGTGATTAGCGCGTAGAGGGGAAATAAAAAGTAAAGTCAATTAAATTAAGTGGAAGAATAGGAGTGTTTATTGTGTGCCTCATCTTTATTTGATTGTGTTTGATGACATAGGCTGTCTATCTGTATGTCTATCTATCTAACTGTCTGTCTGTCTGTTTTTCTATCTGTCTGTCTATCTATCTAACTGTCTGTCTGTCTATCTATCTATCTATCTATCTATCTATCTATCTATCTATCTATCTATCTATCTATCTATCTATCTATCTATCTATCTATCTATCTATCTATCTATCTATCTATCTATCTATCTATCTATCTATCTATCTATCTATCTATCTGTCTGTCTGTCTGTCTGTCTGTCTGTCATCTATCTAACTGTCTGTCTGTCTATCTATCTATCTATCTATCTATCTATCTATCTATCTATCTATCTATCTATCTATCTATCTATCTATCTATCTATCTATCTATCTATCTATCTATCTATCCATCCATCCATCCATCTATCTATCTATCTATCTATCTATCTATCTATCTATCTATCTATCTATCTATCTATCTATCTATCTATCTATCTATCTATCTATCTATCTATCCATCCATCCATCTAAAGAGCATGTAATCTTTAATCAGCTACAGACCCAAGGTACCAAGTAAAGGGGTAATCACACATAAGGTCAATGAAAGCCACATGCCGGGTTTCCGTTTAGTTTAAAGTACAAGGAAGATGAGCCACACTATGGCCACACTTTGACCACGCCATTGTCAATTCAACAAGGTTTAAACAAACAAAAGAACCTCCGTTGACATAGACTGTGTAAGAAGCTTGTGTATTATGTAAGCAACCCATCACGACCGCCCCCTGAGGTATGTAATTGTTTTATGTAATATGCAATTCATTCGAATTGAACAGATATGGTCAAACTACGACCACATACGGTCCGTCAGGCTTTTTATACCTGTCCCTGCTGTTTTTGTTTGTTTTCTCCAGCAGTTTACATCAATGATATTAAATTTATATTTTTTCTATATAAACTTTACACCCATCTGGTCTTGGTCCGGCCCCGTCTGTCGAATTTATGAACCGCTTGTGTCCCACGGTTCAAAACGTTTGCCGTCACCGGGACTAGACCAACCCTAGAGAATGTATTTAGTCAAATGTAATATGTAAGTAATTCCCAGATACACCACTTACAGTTGTGAATCAAGTCAATCAACTCTGTGGTGGTCACCAACCCATTAGCTGAGGTATTATGTAATTCACAACCCAGGTGTATTGTGTAATTCACAACCCAGGTGTATTATGTAATTTACAACACAGATGTCATATATAAGCCATAACCTAGATGTATTATGTAATTCACAACCCAGATGTATTATGTAATTCACATCGCACATGTCATAATTGTCATAACCTAGATGTAATACGTAATTCACAACCCAGATGTATCATGTAATTAACTCGTTACTATCATCCTAAATAGCCAATGCTTTTTATCACTCGACCTTCTACTAACTTCTCATTGTTTTATCCAATGTTTATTTCGACCGTACATCAAACAGATTGGGTTATCCCCCCCCCCCAACCCCCGGATGGCACAAGGGCAAATCAGGACAGGGTCACCAAGTTATTGTCCAGATCAGATTTCATTGAAACGTTAGTTTAAAAATACAATCCAACCCCAATTGAGAAATGGGATGCCATATGGAAGTGTCTCATTAAGATTCGAAACTAGAGAAATTTTTAGATCATCGACCAGGTAATTAGCATGTGGATGGATGAAGTTTGTTTTATTCTACATCCTTCATACAGGGGGCGAAACTCTGGTAATTTCCAGATAATAGATTACAGTTCTTGCTGCAATATGATTGAATACTGATTCTTTTTGAAGTAAGATCTCCAATACCCTCTTTTTAATTGAAGTATTTTGTGTGTGTTTGTGTTTGTGTTCCGCCTTGATGTATGTGTGTGTGTATGATCAAGTTAATGGAATACTGCTTTTTGGATATAAAAAAAAAGGTCGAAGGTCAATTGTTGACTTACACGTGAGCCTAATTTCGCGTCATTCGTTATGCAAGGCCGCACACATGGTAAAGCAATACCTTTAATTGAAAAAAAGCAAGTGTCAGAGAAAATGTCTCTCTACAACAGTGTCTCCCAAACTTTCGACATTTCGATGAAGTGTAGAATTCAACTGTTTCTATAACCTCGGCATATGAAGGGATTGTGTGGTTAGCACAACGCCCAGCCGCCTTTACTTCCCCAACTTAAAGTCAGGTACCCATTTAAAGCTGGGTGGGACTAATGGGACGACTTTGAAACAAATTTCACCTGGATAAAATTCCCCCATGGCATCCCACCGAGGACTGAACCCAAGACTCTCAGGTCGACAGTCGAGTATCTACACCGCTTGGTCATCCTTCCCGACATCTGTGTACCCCATTTTTTAAATTGTGTCATACTGAGTACACCTAATGAAAAAAAAAACCCAATAGACTTGTATTTTTGGTTTTTACGGTCATGATTTCCCCATCTTTTCATTTTTTTTTTCATTTTAGCCATGCATGTTTATCGAATGTTTTCAGCAGTGGCGTAGTGAAGGGGGCGGGGTCAAGGCGGGCATCATACCCCGGGCACTACTCTCTCTAAGGGGCGCCAAATGGTATATTTTACATATAATATTATATGTTTTTGCAAATGGGGGAAGGGCGCTAAAAATGTAATTGTTTCCCGGGCGCGAGTTAGAATCGCTACGCCATTGATTTTCAGCCCGGTGCACCACATGCCAAACGCCAAACTCTTCTCGTACCCCATTGGGGTACGTTTACCACACCTTTCAGAAACACTGCCCTGCAGCAAAGACCAGACACGTATTAATGAATTATTGACTCATGGAGTGGTTCTAATGTTTGTGGTTAGGTCGTACTATTCGACTACAATTCATTCATTTTTTTATTCGTCATATTTAAACAGTGTCAGGTGACAACAAATGCACACTGCCTTTATTGCGATAGAAGCAAGGGGGGGGGGATGGGGTGGTGGTGACCTTGTCGAGCACGTAGTGGCGTCGGTGCGGGGTGGTGCAGCCGTGCAAGGGCGCCGACCTAAAGAGAGGGACGCACGATTTAGATCTGAAAGTGGGTGTATAAAAATGTAATTATCGCAGAGATTACCAAGAGCAAGGTATATATGAATGAAGGTTTATCTAAGTTACGAAAGATTTATCTCCCCCCCCCTTACCCGCAACATAAAATCATTACGTAAATTTCACTGAGGTATATATTTTTTTTAATCTGCAGTTCTCGGCCCTGGGTTAAGATTTTAAGCCATTACAAACAGTGGGATAAATTCATAAACATGAAAACATGCTACATTTGAAAACCGCTGACACATCAAAAAGGGGAAAAAAAAAAACAACAGAAAAATGCAATCGTCTTCCGAATAATCCTGACTTGACTCTTTAGTGCGCGAGCACGCATTTTAGAACTGTATATCAGAGTAAACCGCATTGTTTATTAAGTTACATTACTTACATACATTGAAAAATGACTTTCATTGTCGTGGCTATATATGTTAACATTCTAATTTGTGTGATTTAGAATAAATCTAAGAGGCATTTGTTTAGTCAATAAACAGACGATGTGTGTGTGTGTGTTTGTGTGTGTGTGTGTTTGTGTTTGTGTGTTTGTGTGTGTGTGTGTGTTTGTGTGTGTGTGTGTCTATAATAACAACAGAATTAAAAAAAAACGATAGATATGCACATTTGTATGCTAGAATAGATAGATAGATAGATAGATAGATAGATAGATAGATAGATAGATAGACAGAGAGACAGATAGATAGATAGATAGATAGATAAAAGGATAGATAGATAGATAGATAGATAGATAGATAGATAGATAGATAGATAGATAAAAGGATAGATAGATAGATTAGATAGATAGACACTGACATATAGATTAGGTTGGATAGCTTGTATATATATTAGATAGATATGTAAATAGATAGATAGGTGCTATATAGATAGATAAATAAATAGATAGGCTAGATAGGCAGACACTGACAGATAGATAGATTAAATTAGATATATTGTATATATTAGATCGATAGATAATTATATATATATATATATATATATATATATATATATATATATATAGATAGATAGATAGATAGATAGATAGATAGATAGATAGATAGATAGATAGATAGATAGATAGATAGATAGATAGATAGATAGATAGATAGATAGATAGATAGATAGATAGATAGATAGATAGATAGATAGATAGATAGATAGATAGATACTAACACTGAAACTTTAAAGTATAATCTGCTAAAGGATAACTGAACATTTTTGAAGTAATGATAAACATAAGATTTAGAATTAGACGTAGACAATACAAACACAAATTTCGTCAAATTCTGAAATGAACAAGTATGAGGTTAGTGTAATGTCAAATTCTGAAACGAACAAGTAATGTAATGTATATTATAGGTGTTGACCAACACGTGGCTTATGTCACACAAATAAAAATACATATCCGTCAAAGGTTGTCGTTCTCGAAATTCGGCTGACTATCCATCGATGGATTTCGACCTAATTTGAATAGCGTCACTAAAAATGTAAGTTGACTTATAGCAGAGGCGTAGCTAGGGGGCGGGGGGTACATATGTCCCCGGGCGCCGAGGTTCAGGGGCGCCAAATGGTATATTTTACATATAATATTATTTGATTTTCTAATGGGTGGGGGGCGCTAAAAAGGTATTAAAAAGGTAAAATGCCCCGGGCGCGAGTTGGCTTGCCCACCCCTCGCTACGCCTCTGACTTATAGTGAATTGATGCACTTATTGAAGCTTTCATTATTTTGTTATCTTTTTGTTTCGTTTTCTTAACGAGTGAGTCGCAAAAGCCAAATAGTTGACTTAATGGTTGACAAATCGCAAAAAGAAAAAAAAAACAAATAGTTGAGAACAATTGGTCTAATGAGATTGTTTACTACAAGGTTGGAATTAACGTGACGTTGATTGTGTCAGTTGAACGGATGGCGTGTGAGCGAAATAATTGCCCAAGAAATGTTTTTTCATGTTTGCAGCAGCATTTGTAGATTGAATTGGGTTTAAATGATTTATTATTTGTTATTACTACAGCAAGTCAGTGTCTAGTAAACGTCTTTCCGGGGTTGGCAAAGCAAGACTGACACCCTATTCACATCTTCACTGTTGCTGTTTGGATAATTGCAATTATTGTTGTTATAATTTTGTTTATTACTTCTGTGGATGAAAAAAAATAGAAAAATATCTTTCCATGTGAAAAAAAAATACTGATATATATTGAGCTTAGACCAGACTTGGGGAAGGTGGTGGTGCGGTGTAGAGTGCTTGACTTTAGACCTAGCGGTAAAGGGTTCGAACCTCAGTGATAACCTCGATCGATTGCCTGCAGCGGTTGTAAGCTGTAATTCTAAAAGTATTGTTGTGCGACTAAATAAAACAGAGCCAACCATGTTTGAAGTTTTGTAAAGTGATTCTGATGTTTTATTGTATTTAAGCACAGCAAGCAGATACCCCACGCCCCCCCCCCTCACGGTGACAGAGTTATCCCATGAAACAAGTTAGGTAGATAGATTAACGCTCCTGCAGCAATGTCATATAACTTGTCGATATTTTTTTTTTGGGAGTTCTAGCAAAAGATTCATTCATTTTATTAGAATATAATTTGGATTATTATTCGGAATTCGAATGATTAATATCAGATTATGTTGTATTTAAACATGGCTGAAGCCACCCCATAAAGTGGCGTTATAATTTACTGCAACGTAGTGCGGTTTTTTTTTTATGCTGGTGGCATTATTTTTTGGAAAAATCTCGGACTAATTCCGTATTTTGAGTCATCACGGCAATGAACACAAAAAATGCCGCTGCCCCCCCCCCCCGCCCCTTTTTTTTCGGTAGAAGGGGCAGAGTACAAAAAGAAAAAGTAAACAATGGAGAGATAACTCCTTGTCTTCATCGAGAGTTTTCTCCCCAGCCAGAAATAAATACGACCAGCTTCATTCACTTAACAGACCCTTGGCCACCCAAACTGAACGCTTTAAAATATAATTATTATATAAGTTGTATGGTGCTGAAAGAATACCGAGTCGTTCATTGTGTTAGTCATAGAGAAGGGGGAAACTGTTCGGGGACAGGAGGGTGGGGGTAAGTCAACATAAATACACGAGTTCTCTCTCTCTCTCTCTCTCTCTCTCTGTCTCCCTCTCTCTCTCTCTCTCTCTCTCTCTCTCTCTCTCTCCCTTTCTCTCCCCCTCCCCTCTCTCTCTCTGGGCATTGCAGTTTTAGAATTAAGTTATGTAGAGTCACATCTATTTGAATCAACCGTTGTGTCTGTGGCTGACATATTGTATAATTCACCACAGGTGTTAAAACATGGGGCTGATCATGGCTTGTGTAGGGATGAGGGGAGGGGGGAGGGTGTGTGTCTTCTTGAGTTACTAAGACTACTTTAGCGTGAGGTAGGGCTTTGTTTAGACGTAAAAATATACACCAAGAGTTTTTTTTCTTTCTTCAACCTATAAATCATAGCATGATGTTTTTTGTTAAATAAAGATATTTTTAAAGGCTACACGGCTCGAGAGAGGTCAAAGTACAGCACATCATCTGGTGCGTCTTTGGACTGACCTCATTGAGCTGCAGCCTTTACTATCCGCCACCCCAGAGGCGTAGTGGGAGGAGCAAGGGGGCATCATGTCACGGGCGCTACTCACAAAGGGGCGCGCAAAATGGGTTATTTTACATATAATATTATATGGTTTTCGAATGCGGGGGGGGGGGCGCTAAAAAGGTATTACAAAGGTATTGTGTCCCGGGCGCGAGTTAAGCTCGCTACGCCACCCTTACCTCTTTCACCCTATTAGGTGTTTTTGATAAAGTGGTACGTAACTGTGTCTTTTGCTGTGTGAAGAGAATTGAGCAGCTGTAAGACTGGGTTTCGTGTAGTTCTGTTGGAGCAATGTGCGCTATTAAGTAAATAACTCATGAATATTATCATGAACGTGAACAGCATCTGCTTACTAACAAATACGATTATAACTACCAGTGGATGCTGCAGCTTTTAAAAATGTTTGTAGTAGCTAATAGGTGGGTGGGGTATCTCTCTCTCTCTCTCTCTCTCTCTCTCTCTCTCTCTCTCTCTCTCTCTCATTCTCTTGTTCGCAAGTCATTGAAAAATGTAAGATTTTTTTTATTTATTTCTAGGATCCTACCAACCAATAATGTGACGTATTTCGCAGTCCCCTTCTTACAACCCCACCCCATTTTGTGGCTGGAACAATGTGTACCACAGAGCAATGAATGTACAGTTCCTTTCAATTATAACTTGAAAGACCACTTGATGATTTACGTTCATAATTTCAAAACAAATACAGACGCGTGCTATTCGTTGGATGACACCAATGCATATATTACAGACGCGTGCTATTCGTTGGATGACACCAATGCATATATTACAGACGCGTGCTATTCGTTGGATGACACCAATGCATATATTACAGATGCGTGCTATTCGTTGGATGACACCAATGCATCCATTGATTTAGGCTAAGCGGAAGCCGAACATTTTCTAAGTGAGTTGCTAATCGCACAATTTTGAGATCCACTGATCTGGGGTGTAGAATTAAATCTCATCAGTTTAGCTCATAGGCGTTATTGCGTCATATCTAAAATATTGTCCGCATTGAATTTGAAATATATTCCCCCCCATTCTTTACATAAAATTGACACACGTCTGAAAACAAGTACGCCGTTAGTACTCAACTTTATACCTCCAACCTCTCAATGCACCTCAGAATGTGAACTTTATGTGTCCACCGTCTTGGTGCGCCTCGGAATTCATGGCTCAACCGAACTTGAAGTTTCTTAGCGCATCATACGTTCATATATACACGTCTAAATCATTCATACGTCTGAAGTGACTAATTCACTCAACACCTTGCACTATTTGGGGTGCTGGGGGAGGCAATCTTGGAGGGGGGGAGGAGAATGGCAGGTGGGGGGGGGCCTGAGTGCGTGATAACTCGGTTAACAGCTCGGGAGATGTTCGGGGGGGGGGGGGAGAAGGGTGAGGAGGGTGGGATGGGGGTAGGGATAATGACGACATTGCTATCAGAACGCTATCCAGTAATCAATCTCTTCCCCCCCCCCTTTCTACAAAGGCCCGGTAATCCTCAAGGATTTACACCTTCTGTTGTCTCCCCTTGTGTAGTTTTTTTTTTCTCTTTCTATTATTGCAGTCGTGATTATTGTAATTCACATAGCTAAGTTGTCAATAATGCTGACTGGAGATAAGAGAGGCACGGACGATTCAATGCAGAATAACTCTACACTTTGGGCCGAGTTATAAAGTATCGATAACTCTACAATATGGCCCGAGTTATAAAGTATCGATAACTCTACACTATGAAACGAGTTATAAAGTATCGATAACTCTTCAATATGGCCCGAGTTATAAAGTATCGTGTACTCTACACTATGGACAGAGTTATGAAGTATCGATAACTCTATACTATGGACCGAGTTATAAAGTATGGATAACCCTATACTATGGACCGAGTTATAAAGTATGGATAACTCTACACTATGGACAGAGTTATAAAGTATCGATAACTCTACACTATGGACCGAGTTATAAAGTATCGATGATTCTACAATATGGACCGAGTTATAAAGTATCGATGATTCTAAAATCATTGATTCCGTTCATGCTGACACAACAAGTATTTCAAGTTGTGAGTCCATACTTCAGTGGTCCAGACTGGAAAACAGTAAAAAATAAAATCATAAAAAACGTCTGTGTTGTTTATTATAAGCACACCAAGTTAGCCCGCTCCTAAGTACACCTCCCCCCCACCCCCTTTTTTTTTTCCAAATAATAATGTAACATGTCTCTTTAGGTAACTGGTTTCGTTTAACTGGCTTACAAATACCCCCCCCCCCAGTTAAATACTTTGATTAAAAATACAGTTGTTGTTGTTTTTTTAAAACAGTCAACGCCAATCTAACATGTACGTCCAGACAAATGGTCGGCAAACTTTGTTTTTTTTTTTTGTGTGGTCCACTATAAGATTTTTTTAAAAATTTTACAGAATGGCGGGGGCCAAGAGCAACAATTTGGCAGAAGGGCAGTAACTAGGGTAGATAGATATAAAAAGTAATATAAACTACATTATTTAAATACCCGGATTGGATCCAAAAGCTAATCAGAGTCGTATTAGGGCCGTGGGTCTTAGCTTTCTGGCAACGAATCAAAATGAGAACAAGTGTTCTTCGGCATGAAGTCAAACTGCAGCATAAAGTGCAAAGTCACTACAAACTATCAACAAAAAGTGGCCCCACAGTTCTGATATTTAAAAAAAAAAAGAGACCATTTTTTTTTTAGCAATTACGTGTAACAGAGCTGGCTGATAAATTCTATAAACTGTTTAGTCTGTTTTTGCATCGCCACACGATAGAAATACTTGCAAAAAAAAAAACATAACAATTCTCACTCAATACTGTGACTTATTTTTAGAAATAACAAGATTTATCTTCACCTTTACAATTTATATACAAAAATAATAAAAATTATTCATGTAACTTTAAAATTGCATTTTATTGGCATTAGATCGAACGGGAATTACCAGATCAGAGGAGTTATTATAAAAACAACACGCCAAAAAAAAAAAACAACTTCCCTACATCTCAATTCACATTCTCTCTTCTGCGCTGCCTCACATCCATCATCATAACGAGTAAACAGAACACACGCTTTTTTTTTGTGTTAATCTTAACAGCAGCGTTAATTTCTATTCCATTCTGTGTTAGTGATACTGTGTTGCGGGTCCTGTGTGCTCCATGTAAGACACACATAATATGTCTGTCACAATCCCGCTATTTATTCATCGGACATTGGATAACCATTCATCAGCTCAGTCATTTATCAAGTTCAAACCAGAAGGTCCGAACGGACCCATCCTCATGTTTAAAGCATTAACATCCAATATGTGCTACAAATTACACTGACCTGGGAGTTGTCTTCCCTTATTTCACGGCTGGTAAATTCTTCTTGTCTGATCCCTTCTTTCGGGGCTTTATTTTGATGGAATGTTGTATGTAAATATGAATTATTTTCTCCCTTTTTGTTTTATTTACAGCAGGAACATGTACAGCTGTATGAATCGGCTGGTAAACTAGTGTAAACCGTTACCGGTAGGAAACTATAGGGCGACAGGAGCGGGTTTCAAACCTAAGAAGGGGGTGGGGGGGTTGCCATAGACGCATTTTGATGCGATGCAAAGCCTACATTTAGGTCTCTGTGTCTCGTATTTGAAACTCATCCTAAGCCTTTCTCAATTGACCGTAATTCTAATGTCACCTCTAGAGTTACCGCTGTTACATTTGGGGTCCATCTTGAATCGTTTACTGCATTGATATTTATTTTCTAGTTTCAACAACAAAAATACAAAAAATAAAAAGTTTTACCCTTTAAAAAAAAAACACACACACATGTGTTATCTTGTCTGGTTTTTTTTTTATGAACATAAAAATTATTGGACATAGCACGCCAGTGAAACAAGAACACATTGCCTGGTTTTAACAGATTGAGACACCACACGACGCGACAGATAAATCCACAAACAATATAAAAATGTATTTTCAGAGCTGTTTTTATATACAGTGTGTGAGTTGTTGTTGTTTTTTGGTTTGTGTGTGTGTGTGTGTGCATGTGTAGGAGGGATTGGGGGGGGGGTCCAAATCAGAAAAGTTGGTCAGGTTTTTAGTCACTCTGGGGGCCAAAGCAACTTCAGGGAAATCGATATCTGTGGGACGATCAAAATATCGATTTGATTTTTTTTAATATTAATTATTTCATCTGCCAAAACGAATTATTAAAATATCTTGATTTTTGAATCATTGGATGACTTTGTGATGTCATGAGATAACAAAGGAGAGTGGGGGGAGGGTGGGGGGGGGGGTTGGAGACTGTAATAATTAGGATGTCACATGTAAATCTTTGACTATCAACAGTATCTGCTATGAAATGAAACACTGCAGTGGTGCTACTTGTGTATTTGACATGCCCTCGCATCAGGGACTAGGCGTGAGAGTTGCCGGTCATAGTCATATTTATGAAAAAAATGCTATATTGTTGTGCATTAGTTTATGACATAACGGTCAGTAGTTCAAGTGTTAGATAAATGTAAAGAGTAAGAATGGGAATACCCCCCAAGGTGCGGTTGTTGAACGCATGCATAGGTGATGAACGAGGATAGTGCAGGATTCGATAGATGGCTGTCGACGTTGTTATTCTTAAATTAGTATTTTATTTTGATATTAAAGAAGTTGAACATCATTACGGAAGGAATACTTGGCTTGTTTTCCTGATTTTGATATTTGAAGTGTTTTGCTACGGTGTATTAAAGTGTGTGTTGTCTTTGTGTCAGAGTGCTGACACACTTGACGTAGTGACGGCCCGATAAGATCCTTGTACACAACAATATAATAATACTCTTGTTTATTGAATACAGTTATCATAAACATTCATAACAAAATGACTACAAGTTTAAATCTATAAAACATCAGTTATATATAGATTGTATATGCTGTTAGTCTAATAATTTATACGAATATATACATCTTTGTTCGTTTGTGCTTTGTATACAGCATAAAACATCAATAGATTTTTTTCTCAAAGGGTTATGACCGGCAACACCCACGCCTCGTCCATGCCGCCCATCTCCCCTGAGGTTCAATCAATAAGCTTTCAGTCTCTTTACAAACATAAATAACAAGCTATATATCATTTGTTTTTATGACGTTCTAAAGTATAACTTTTTTAGGTAAAAATGGAAATTCTTTGTATACAGGCAGAGACGGATTTAGGGGGGGGGGGACGGGGGGGGGACATGGTTACCCCCGTTACCGCAGGTTTAGGTAAATTATCGAAATATTTTGTGTTCTAAGACCGATTTTCAACAATGAAAACAGTTTTTCCCCCTCTCCCCCCCCCCCCCCGGGTCAAAGTTGTCTAGATCCGCCCCTGTATACAGGGAGTCAGTGGCAGATAGCTCAACAGAATGGAAATTCTACAGAATATGCATCGTCAATTAAAATTTATTTTCCCAAAAGCTGCCGTATTTGTGTATTGTTCTATAACGCATCAATATTTAGATGCTACACTATTAAAAAAAAAAGGGAAAATAACACAAATGGCGGCATATTTTTTTTTAGTCATTGGATGATGACTTTTTTAACAGCGATGCCGCTTTATGTATTATGTATGTAGATCGCCTCCAGCTGTGCATGTTATTTCTGTTTGTAACTGTTATCCTCTGGGACGTGCTCATAAGTCATTCTTGTAATTGCACATGTGTGCTTGTACGGGTGTGTTTGTTTTCCTTTAAATAAAGTGTCCAAATTGTTTATCTTCGGTATATAAAGGTGTTTTGAAATTTTCGCTAATGAGATGACTTTAAGACTACATAACCACTGACGGAGAGATAATTGTAAGATATTTTAAATAAAGTTTCTTTTAGCTCTAAAGGACCATCTGGGCAGATGAAGTGTAGAATTCTTCTGTTTTTGTAACCTCGGCATGGAAAGGGATTGCGTTGTTATCACCAAGTACATCCGCCTTTACTTCCCCAATTAAAGCTGGGTGAACTTGAGGGACACTCTCTTAACAAGACCTGGAATAATTCCCGTGGTTCTCACCGAGGATCGAAACCAGGACTCTCAGGTCCACAGTTGAGTACTCTACCTTACTCGGCCTTTAGTTCCTCTACAATTATCTTACCTTCCTCAATATTTACTTTGCTTTTAATCTGAATTTTTTTTTTTAAACTGAAATATAGTCCATTTTGTAATAAAAAAAAAATATATTCTGCAAAATATAACTCAGAAAAAACACTTCTTTATTGGTGTTCTTTGACCTAGAAAGGTCCTAGCAAAGTAAATAACTTTCTTAACATCTCTGTTTACGGTAACCGTCTGTAGGATGTCATGTACGTTCGCTCTAACTATTAGCTTGCACTTCTCTAAGACAATGCATGTTAATTACCCCTTACCCCACACACACATACTTTTATTTACACTTGCAACTATCAACCAATCACAATACAGGCTTTTTGTTGCTTGTTTATTCCATGGAAAACGAACTGTCAGAGTTGATATCCGTTGCAATTAGAAAGTTGTTCGGAATACTAATAAACAAACTTAATGGCCGACGTAATATAAACGAAATGTAACAAACAAGAAAAAAAGTACAATTTCATCAAATCTCTCAGAGTAATGTATTCATATAAAATGACTTATAATTTTTTGTTTCTTATTTCTGTAAATGGGGCGGCAGTTTCAGTGCCCGCTCCGGAAACAAAAAAAAAACACGCGTGTGTCTGCTTACCTGTCTACGCTTGTTCCCATCAATGAGGCTTGCACTTATTTTGTATTATTTATATAAATATTTCATCCATCTTTTCCACGTCCAGCCCTTGTGTACAGTTTCTTGAACCCATTGTGATGCACGATTCAAAACGTTTGCGCACCTCTTTTCTAGCCAGATGATGTAAACATTATATTAATTAAAATTCTGCCAATATTCTTGTATATATATATATATATATATATATATATATATATATATATATATATATATATATATATATACTAGTTGCAAGTACCCGGCTTTGCCCGGGTTTAAAATAAGGTTTTCTGTTTACCTTCTGTTTTCTCCCTACCCCCTCTCTCCCTTCCTCTCTCTCCCTCCCTCCCTACCCCTCTCTCCCTTTCCCTCCCTCCCTTTCTCCCTCCCTCTCTCCCATCTCTCTCCCATCTCCCTCTCTCCCCTCTCCCCCTCCTTCTCTCCCAACGTCCATCCTCCCTCTCTCCTTCCCTCCCCTCTCTCCCTCCCTAACCCCTTCTCTCCCTCCTTTCTCCCTCCCTCCCCTTTCCACCTCTCCCCCTTCCTCCCTCCCTCATTCCCTCTCTCTTTCTCCCTGCCCCCCCCTCACTCTTTATCTCTCTCTCCCTCTCTCCCACACTCTCTCTATCCCTCCCTCCCCTCTCTCTCTCCCTACCCGCTCTCTCCCTCCCTTCCTTTCTCTCTCCATCTCCCCCTACTCCCTCTCCCATCTCCCTCTCCCCCCCAGCTCCCTCTCCCATCTCCCTCTCTCCCCCTTTTCTCCCTCCCTCCCCTTTCCACCTCTCTCTCCCTCCCCCTCTCTCCCTTCCTCCCTCCCTCATTCCATCTCTCTCCCTCCCTGCCCCCTCACTCTTTATCTCTCTCCCTCCCTCTCTCCCACCCCAAATCCTTCTTCATTCCTTTATCTTCCTCAAACTGTACAAATCAGGGAGCATGAAAAAACAACAACAATACTTTGCATCACAAAGGCACAATACAGCACCAGCGCGCAAGTTCTATTCGAATCGGGAAATGACGTCACAGAGGAATTTTATTTATGGCGCCGTCGAGATTATTTTAATATAGTAAAATACTAAAATAAAAAAAAATTAATTACAATTAAACTACCCATCGAGATGAAACGAAACCTGTCCTATAACCTTCCCCATGTAATTATGTGTATGAGTAACAAATTTCACATTATTTGGTTATCTGGATCTTGAGTTATAAGGGAACAGTCAGACAGACAGACAGACAGCAAATGCCTCTTATAGGTATAGAGATACTAGTTGCAAGTACCCGGCTTTGCCCGGGTTTAAAATAAGGTTTTCTGTTTACCTTCTGTTTTCTCCCTACCCCCTCTCTCCCGTCCTCTCTCTCCCTCCCTCCCTCCCTCCCTCCCCCTCTCTCTCTTTCACTCCCTCCCTTTCTCCCTTTCTCCCTCCCTCTTCCTCCCTCTCTCCCATCTCTCTCCATCCCTCTCCCATCTCCCTCTCACCCTCCTTCTCTCCCCCAAGTCCATCCTCCTCCCTCCTCCTTCCCTCTCTCCCTCCCTGCCCCCTCTTTCTCTTTATCTCTTCCTCCCATTTCTCCCATCCTCTCCCTCTCTCCTTCCCTCCCCTCTCTCTCCCTCCCTAACCCCTCTCTCCCTCCATTCTCTCTCCCTCCCCCTCTCCCCCTGCTCCCTCTCCCCCTGCTCCCTCTCCCATCTCCCTCTCTCCCCCTCCTTTTCTCCCCCCTGTCCATCCCCCGTCCCTCCTCTCTCCCCCTCTCTCCCTCCCTCCTACCCTCCTTTCCTCTCTCTCCCCCTGCCCCCTCTCTCTTTATCTCTCTCTCCCTCCTCCTCTCTCTCTCTTTATCTCTCTCTCTCTCTCTCTCTCTCTATATATATATATATATATATATATATATATATATATACGTATTATTATGGCTTCACACTTCTTCTAAAATCCTTCTTCATTTCTTTAACTTCCTCAAGCTGTACAAATAGGGAAGCATAAAAAAACATCAACAATTCTTTGCAGCACAAAGGCACAATACAGCACCAGCGCGCAAGTTCTATTCGATCATCGGGAAATGACGTCACAGAGGAATTTTATTTATGGCGCCGTCGAGATTACTTTAATATAGTAAAATACTAAAATAAAAAAAAATTAATTACAATTAAACTACCCATCGAGATGAAACGAAACCTGTCCTATAACCTTCCCCATGTAATTATGTGTATGTGTAACAAATTTCACGTTATTTGTTTGTCTGGATCTTGAGTTATAAGGGAACAGACAGACAGACAGACAACAAATGCGTCTTATAAGTATATATATATATACAAGGCCCCCCCCCCCCAAATAAATAAAAATATTATTGCTGATAGTAACTCATTAAAAATTGACCAAAGTTTGCCTTTAAAAACAGCCCCCCCCCCCAAAAAAATAAAAATCCTGGCTACGGTCTTGTATGTATATAATATATATTACGAAAGCTTTGTTTCCATGTTTAAAGTAGATAAGATATTTGTACTTTGTTAGTTTATTAGAAACCGATTCTTTCCCAAGCCCCGGTCACTCCTCCCCCCCCCACCACCACCTTCCTAATTCTCCCAACTTGGTCCCAGACATGGTTAAGTCTACCTAAGTCATCAGGAGATATTCATTTCTCAATGTGTAAATGTTACTGAATGACGTAAGTCTAATGCCAGCCTATAATGATAACAAAATGACTCAATTCTAACTGAAGACATTTATTTCCTGAAATTTACGTTTATGTTAACAAGTTTCGTGATGGGAACAATTTATATCTCCGCGACTTTACTCATTTTTACTTTCTTTTTTGGATTAAGCAGTACGCCAGTGCATTTTATCACTTTAAAAAAAATGTATTCATTAATAATGTTTGATATCTCCAACCTAGTTTGATACAAGTGAAATTTAAATATAAATATTGTGATTGATGAAAAAAGTATGAAAAACGTATTCAGATGTTTGATAATAAAGATGTTTTTTTTTCGTGGGTTTCAGTTGGGAATCCGAAAAAAGAAAAAGACAACAGTACAGTAGCAAGTTGAGTAAAAAGTAAAGTCAAGTTGCCTTAGCCCAAACTGGCTATCGGGGTAGGTTAAGTGTAGAATTCATCTGTTTCTTTAACCTCGTCATGTAAAGGGATTGTGTGGTTAGCACAACGGTCAGCCGCCTTTACTCCCCCAACTTAAGTCAGGTACCCATTTATTGCTGGGTGGACGTGTGGGACGACTTTTGAAACAAATTTCGCCTGGGAAAAATGTTCGTGGTTCTCACCGAGGATCGAACCCAGGACTCTCAGATCGACAGTCGAGTTTCTTCACCACTCGGCCATCCGAGGAATATATAGCACATGTTGTTCTATGACATCCAGACAAGTTGAGGAGAGACTCTATCTACCAAAAAAACAAAGCTCAGCAAGGAATACTGGATTATCTTATTTTTACTTTCCCAGCGGCTGCTTCAAACATTTCAGTCCGCCGCTCCCTCCCTCCCCTTCCCTTTCCACATACGCAGTGGTAGCTCTTGTTATTGTGATGGTAACCCCCCCCCCCTGTGAGCTTCTTGTTTACCTCTCTCACCTTGCAGCCTGTACCACCTGCTCGGTACACCACATCAACAACACGGTCGTAGTACGGGATGTACTTCAGCCAATCACCTGTATCATGTAGACTGCTGAATGTGTACCTCGTTGTAACAAAATGTAATGACTGTAATGACTGCAATGAGTGTAATGACTGTAATGACTGCAATGACTGTAATGGCTGCAATGACTGCAATGACTGTAATGACTGCAATGACTGCAATGAGTGTAATGACTGCAATGACTGCAATGACTGCAATGACTGTAATGACTGCAATGACTGTAATGATTGCAATGACTGCAATGACTACAATGACTGTAACGATTTAGGTTTTGATATTCAAAAGCGATATTTACTTGACCGATGGTTGAATATATACTGTACTTGTACACACCCAGTGTTTGAAGTACGGAGGGTAAAGTGCTGAAGTAAGTACTAAGAATAAAGTGCTTATGTATGTACTGAGAGTAAAGTGCTGAAGTAAGTACTGAGGATAAAGTGCTGAAGTAAGTACTAAGAATAAAGTGCTTATGTATGTGCTGAGAGTAAAGTGCTGAAGTAAGTACTGAGGATAAAGTGCTGAAGTAAGTACTAAGAATAAAGTGCTTATGTATGTACTGAGAGTAAAGTGCTGAAGTAAGTACTGGGGATAAAGTGCTGAAGTAAGTACTAAGAATAAAGTGCTTATGTATGTACTGAGGGTAAAGTGCTGAAGTAAGTACTGAGGGTAAAGTGCTGAAGCAGAGGAGAATCACGAAATAGATTACTGACCCATAATACAGTTCTATATCGTGACTATGAACTCAATGAATGATGATCTCCCTTTATTGATGTACAGTATGTATGAACTGACCGGTCTGACCCAGACAATTCCATATCCACTCGGACAGATACTGTCGATTGTTGTCTGCAATAAAAGAATTGTTTTACCATAACAGTAATGTGATTACAAATAAACTCTCTCCGAAACACTCTCTCGGACTTTCTCTCTTCTCTCTCTCTCTCACACTTCTTCATATCCACACACACACACTCTCTCACCCTCCATATTGCAAACACACACAAACACACAGACATTTTTAAGCCCCTCCACTTGGTTGCCAATCTATTATCACTCTCTCTTTCTTTCTAATCTCACCCTCTCTCTAACTCACCCTCTCTAATACACAATACAAACACATGTTACCCCCCTCCACCCCCCCCCCCTTTCCCCATAGCAGTCAATCTGGATTTTTTTTAAAAACCAGATCTATGTATTATTTTGAGGAAATCTAAATCTAATAAAATGTTATCAAATTATTGCATCGGGATATTTTTTAATCTTGTCGATTAGTTATTAAAGTTTGACTAATTATATATTTTATGGATAATTCTTCAAGAAAATAGTTGGCAGCCCTGTCCCACCATTGTCAGCCTCTACGCGCCAGATGGCGCCATTAAGGATGAGGTGTATTTTTCAACAAGCTTGACGTCATCAAACAGGCTGAAAGCGTCACAGACACACAGCCACGCTCGTATATACATACACAGACGTACATGTACACTATAAACACACACGCGAGCACACACACACACACACACGCACATGTGCATATAAACACACGATTCGACCGATTGTTTTGTTATCTCCCCTGACGAAATAAACGCTTCAAGATCATCTCCCTCGTCCTAATCTTCGGTCGTCAACTTGTATTTTGACTTCATTTCAAGGGGAGCAAGAAAGTTGTATTAATAAACAATCACGAACGAACACAATAACATTGATACAAAGATACAAACTCTCAAGTATCCGGCTTACGATTTAACGGAACCCCGATTACCTGCAATGTTTTTTTTTTTAATGAAATGAAGTTTTCAGAATAAATGAATAAAATAAACAAGCAATTAAGCCTGTTCCATTCTGGACACAGGACGTATTAGCGCATTTTCATGTTATGTATCAGTACGTTTGTTAGCTTTCAGTAAATATTTGTAAATTTTGGAAATGTTTATAAATTCAATTGTGTAATGCATATAACTGTAAAAAAAAATATTATAAAGACGTTTCTTTATATTTGAAAAAAAAAATATTTTCTCTTAAATCTAACTACAAGTGGTTTGTGGTTACTGAAATAGGACTCATAATTGAAAACATTCGAAATTATAGTCATTTAATCGTCCGAAAACTCCGTCAATTGTTGCATAGCTCTGATACTTTCAATTAAACTCAGAACACAAGCTTACTATTTCATTTGATGAGTTTCTTAATAAATCTTGGTGAAACTACGTGCTGCAGTATTTCGCACCAAATGAATGGGTTATTGAACGTACAAGGGGTATATATTATATAAGCCCCTTAGGAGCCCTGAAGCCCGGCCCTCAGATGTCCTATCGCGAAATGAACTTTTGATGTACACATGGCAGGCCAAGACCTACAAAATGATATATACATCATGGGTTTAGGACTTATAGTTGCTGAGATATAGACGCTCCTTTATTAATATAGCTTATATAGTAAAAACGGTACTAAGCCCCCTTTTACGGCCCTCAGAGGTCAGATCGCGAAATGAACTTTTGCTGCACACATGGCAGGCCAAGACCTACAAAATGATATATACATCATGGGTCTAGGACTTGTGGTTGTTGAGATCTAGGGTGATGACAGACAGACAGTCAGACAGACAGACAGACAAAACGGGGACAATAGAGCATTTTTTTTCGAAAATGCTCTAAAAATGTAAACACAAGAGCAGACAAGTAAAAGTTAAAATACTCTTTTTTTTCTGGCGAAACGCACCTGAACTGCGTTCCGGCATCATTTTTTTTTCCGTAGACTTGTTAATATTAGTGTATTACTGCCTGGATTGCTCAATTTTCAGTTTTACTTCTTAATGACACGACGGACCTAAACAGGAGTTCCGGTGCCTTTTTTTAATTTTTTTTTTTAAAAAGCACTGAAAACACCTATGTCCTAACCGGACATTTGCTATTACCTGGCATGTCCTTCGTCAACGTATGGCCAGATGATGTAGACTCTAGTGCATCTTTTCTCAAAATTGTCTCATTCCCTACCCACTAAGAAACTGGCTGTTTTTTTTTTCGCAACTCACCTGAATATAAATTCTCGATTAAGTGACCACTTAAGCACTTTCTGTACTCAACTATTTGTGAGTGGCTTCTTGCTGTTTTACATTTACGTTATTTCAACTCTTTAATATCTATGTGAAAAATTGATGCAGATATTTTGTTTGAATTCGTTTAACGTTAGCAGCACTGACGCAGAGTTCCGTCGGATCACTTTTGTGATTCAGTGGTGGCGACATGGGAGAGTAGGACTGGTGTAAGGGTTCGATTCGCAGTTTCCCCACAATACAAATCTCGGTCATCGGTCATTCCAACCATATAACGAACAACAATATTTTTGTTGTTGTTGTGTTTTGGTTGCTATTGGTAATATGGATTACAAGTACAACATGGAGACAGAAAACACCTTCACTAATTTACGTGATTTAATTGAAATGGGTTAGGTCTTATTACGGAAGTGACCACTAAATGTCCTCAGTGACGTCTCATTGGTCATGTCCAGCGTCCAATGGGGATGTGCAGAGCTTCACCAAAGTACAAACAATGGACACACGCTCGAACCTTTGCTCAGAAGTAACATCGTATTCCTATAGAGCAGTGGTCCCCAACCCCGATATCGGTCCGTGGCACGAATGTCACTGGGCCGCCAAAAGAAACATTAAATTATTTCATTTCTATTAATTTATCTTGTGATTGTGTGCGACTTTCCATGGTCGAGGAAAAAAAATCAACGCCACTACCCCCCCACCCCACCCTGCTATCCAGTGTGCCGCGGTAAAATTATCAAACACTGACCGGTCCGTGCCGAGAAAAAGGTTGGGGACAGTCCCCTAGGCGTGAAAATTCTACAGCAGTGGCCAGGCCAGTAGCAGAGGGGTGGTGGGGGGGGGCGAGGAAATAAATGTTACTAAGTAGAGCAAACTAGCAGAGGGGGCCAGGCAAAACCAGAGCAAGTAATGGGTCAATGGGTCATGGGTCAATGTTCCCTGACCCACGACCCATCCTTAATCTCCGCCCGACCCTAATAAAAAAAACCCGTCGTCGCGCGATTTTTTTTTTAAATTTCAAAATGGTTTCTATGGCGACGGCCGCCATCTTGAAAATAACAACATTCAATGAGTCATGGGTCATGATGGGTCTGGGTCAAGAACGTGATGGGTCATATGGGTCATGGGTCAAGCTCAGTGACCCATTACTTGCTCTGGGCAAAACACAGAGGGGGCCCGCCCCCAGGCCCCCCCGCACACTACTGGCCTGGTTGGGGGGACAACTATATAGAGGTCTGTTTATTAAAGGATGACATTTTATTGCTCACAGGGTTGTCGTATAACAGGGCTATGTACTCATTAAACTGTCTTGTTATTTTCCCCCAACCACTGTAATAACAAACCTTATAAAAGAAATAAACTGTCTACACACTGACACGAACAGGTTAAAATGCGCAGAATGTCTTAAGTTAATTACTTTCGTTTCGACATGTTTAATACCAAACTGATAAATTCTCTCTGGTAACAAGTAGTTTCTTTCCAACGATTTCCGACGCATTAACCAGGACAATAAGGTCACTTGATTCGTTTGACCTTGGCCTTTAAGCAAGTGTAGCCTCGTCTAAGTGTTAAAAAAAATATGAGTTTAAGAGGTAGCCTTGACAACCAACAGACGCTATTACCAGTTTAGTGGGGTCACGAGAGGTCACGACTAAGAGGCGGGGGGGGGGGGAGGGGGAAATAAAGTAGGTTGAAATATCCGTCAAAACGGATTTCAGCACTAATGTACAGGCGGGTTTGATGAAAGAAACATAAACAAACGAATTTAAAAAAAAAACGAATTGAATATCTATTACTATCTATGACTATTATAGGTTTGATGTACATATTAATACACAATGCTGAAGGATATAATTACACAGAAGATTTGTGAGTCGAGCCATTCTTAGTTACCATAAGGCCCATGTTAATACTTCCAGGGATATTTTTGGTCGTTGGAAAAGGTATCTGAGTGGCAGTCTTAGCATAGGATTTGTTAGGATGTAATACTTGAAGGGGTCCCTTTTTTGCCATGGGGAGTGGTCTCTAGGCAGTTGCCTAGATTGTATATCGATGAGAACCGATCGTCTTGTTTTGGAAATGGTCGCTACGTTAAGAAGAATGTAGGAAACTTGAACTAAAACCAGTGTTGATTGAAACTGGGAGACCACTAGACAGTGACTTCAGACAACTAGACAGTGACTTCAGACAACTAGACAGTGACTTCTGACCACTAGACTGTGACTTCAGACCACTAGACAGTGACTTCAGGCCAATAGACTTTAACTACCGGGCACTAGTTGTGACTTTTGATTTCACCTTTTAGATATATTGTCGTGAATGCCCCAGCACTCAGGTATTAATCGGGATCCCAGGATTCTATTACCGGGGTGGCTAATTGTACCGCAAGAGGCTTTTTGGTGAGTTTTGTATTTCTCCCTGTGAGCCATTTTAAATTATTATTTTTTTTATGATATTGGCTCATTTAATTTTGATAAAATGACCTTTGTGTGGCTCTTTATATTTTACTATTTAACAATCACTTGTGAGGCTCCCTATCGATCCAATGCATGGCCACCACTGAGCTATTAACACAACTATTGTATTGTTTCAACTCTTTGTTTACACACTCGATGTAGAACGTACTGATTAATTTCAATACATCACTATTACATACAGCAGCTTCGACGATCTTTTAGATTGCTTTTGTTAGATATAATCACAGGATATATATTATAGAGAACACGTATAGCTGTTTAATAGAATATGTATTATATAGAACACGTATTGATGTTTAATAGAATATGTATTATACAGAACACGTATCGATGTTTAACAGAATATATATCATACAGAATACGTTTCGATGTTTAACAGAATATATCTATATAAATAATAGCAATTCGGGTTCTGCGTTAAATCGAAAGTAAAGAATTCATACAACAGTATTCCAGTTTAAAATACAACCATGAAAAAATCGGATCTGCCCGAAACCAAAAATAACCTAGCCTACCACCGATCAAGCCTAAGGGGATATAATAACTCTATACAAAGGTTTTGCAGGGTACAGCTATTATTATACAGAACATGTATGGCTGTTTAACATAATATATTATACAGAACACGTATCACTGTAAAAAAAAATAATAAAACTCCTTTACTTCTGTCTAAAAAAATGAAAGCAACGCAACAAAAGAAATGGTCTATAGCAGTTGACTTATAGTACATAAATATTGATATAAAAAGCAGACTATAAAAAAAGAAGGTATTTCAGGCATTTGAGCACATATCTATATAAATGACAGTCATATTTCAAAAGGAAACTGCCGATACATTGATTCATAAAACACAATGAAGTCTAAAACAACTTTGTCAATTTTAGGGGATACCGTTTTAAAAAAAAAAATTAAATGATCGATTGATAATTATTATAAACTAGCTGTGCCCTGCAATACCTTTGCATAGCATTATATCCCCTTGATCAGTAGACTAGGTTATGTTAGGATTCGGGCAGATCCGATTTTTTCATGATTGTATTTTAAACTGAAATACTGTTTTATTAATTCTTTACTTTCGATTTCAAGCAGAGCCTAAATCGCTTATATATATATATATATATATATATATATATATATATATATATATATATATATATATATATATATATATATATATATATTAGGGTGTCCCAAAAAGGCTCGAAAAATTATTTTTTTTTTAAATCTTTGGTGTCTCACCCCCCGAAATGTGTCTCTTGGGTACTCTTGGTGAAGTTGTAGCTCATTTGAACAACACTTAGAGGTCCCCCAAGAGCTTTTAAAATTCCAGTATTAGGCCAACATAAAAATCCAGACGAATCATGCTCAAATAATTTGCAGTTTTTGCATGCCATAGTTGAATAAAATGAAGTTTCAATATACTTATATTTATCTCATTGCTACCATTTACTAGAGTTGAAATTGTGTGATTCTTAATTAGAAAATGTAATAAATGCTAGAAAACATATAAAATACATAATGTGCAAAATTTAAACAATGTGCATATTTTTTGAAGATTTAATTTTTTTATACTAAGCATGCTAAATTGTCAGGCATCATATCACCAAAAGTTGCTGCAGTGCTGGACAGAACGAACACCAGCATTAGAAAATCAACAATTATACTTGCATCCGCATTCAACGAAGCTGGTGTTCTGACATCTGACACAGTATTTTCCAAGAACACAATGCATCGTCATCGCAAGCTTTGTCGTCAACAAGCTGCAGCATGTATAAAAAAAGACTATATTCCCTCAAAATCAATTGTACATTGGGATGGTAAGCTATTGCCCGATGTTACCGGACATGTTACCAACAACGGCGATCGATTACCTGTCCTGCTCTCATCACTTGTCGATGGCACTACAAAGCTTCTTGGTGTTCCCAAGTTAGCATCCGGGTCCGGGTCAGGAAGGGCAGCTGCTGATGCAGTATATGAACATAGCAAATCCTGGAAGTGCGAATCTATGGTCATCGGCATGTGCTTCGACACTACGGCTTCCAATAATGGAAGACTCAATGGAGCTTGCACTGTGTAAGAAGTAGTCCTGGGACGTAATCTATTATGGATGGCATGCCGTCATCACATGTTGGAAGTACTCCTTTCCGATGCATTCAATGTTTGTCTTGGACCATCCACTGGACCAGAGATTTTGTTTTTTAAGAGGTTTCGAGAAAAATGGCCAGAATTAAACCACACACCCGAAGCCAGATCCGCCCCTTTGATAATCGTGTCTGATTCGATTAAAGAATTTATCAAATGTCAACTTGAGCTCAGTCATTCACATGATGATTATTTGGAATTTCTTCTGCTTGCTGCACAAATGGTTGGGTTGGAGGTTGATGTCAGCATTCGCAGACCTGGTGCCCTACATAGAGCAAGGTGGATGGCGAAAGCAATCTATGCATTGAAAATCAAACTATTGTTTGCAGGTAACGAAACCATCTTTCAGTTAACAGCTAGAGAATTACAAGGTATTCAGCGCTTTAATCGGTTTACCATATGTGTTTATCTTCAATCATGGTTTTCATGCAGGCTCACCGCAGATGCACCTGTGAATGATATCTTGTTGATAAAGCGTTTATACGAATATGATGATGCTGTTCTTCGATCGACTGGATTGAAAATGATGGTGCGTCACTCGTGGTACTTGAGTCCGGAACTGTCGACGCTTGCGTTATTTTCAACCCTTTTGTCGGACAAAGAAAAAACTGGCCTTGTTCGGACAATGCAATCAGAACGTGGACCGCATCTCATAAAAACACTATCAAAAAGTGTTGTTGATTTGCGTGCTTCTACCACATCTTTTGAAACATCCAACATTGATGCCAGTTTTCTAGATGTTCCTGTTGAAGCCTGGTCAGATACACCATCTTTTAAAGTTGCAGCAGATTTTGTAAAGAATCTGGCCTGTATCAATGACTCTGCAGAGCGAAATTTAGCATTGATACAAAATTTCAATGACAGTATCACCAAGAATGAAGAACAAAGACAATTTTTGCTCCAAGTGGTTGAAAAACATCGGAAAAATTTTGCAGAGTGTAATCGTGAACAGCTGGCTAAAATTTAAATTTGAAGAAGTTTTTTAAATTTTTGTCTACCCTACAGTACAAAGTACAAAATAAATAGCAGGAATGCTTATTTGCATTGCTTATTATTATTATTTTTCAAGCTGATTGACATTGATTCAAGAATTAACTTGACAAAATGAATAAAACTTTGTTTTTCATCATTTTTTACTTAAATTTCAAATTTAAAAATATAAACCATTCAAGATTTATATATTTTGTTTCATTTAATATTATAAACAATACTAAGCATCAATTTGTTACTTAATATATCAGTTTCGCATATAATGCAACATTAACGCTGTATTAGATTTGACCGCGAATGATTTTACACCAAAATCTGGAACTTTAAACCTCTTGGGGGACGTCTAAACATTGTCCAAATGATTTGAAATTTTGCAGGTTAACTACTGTTACCATACAGACATATTCTGTGGGGTGAGACATCAACATTTCAAAACTTCATTTTTTTGGGACACCCTAATATATATATATTATGTTGATTCGGCCTTAGGGAAACATAAATTACATTCGTTTCAGTCACTTGAAGCCGATAACATATTAGAGTAATATTTAATGATAGACTAATACTTTGCTATTTGATTCCTGCGAGCTGGCGGTCTACTGGGTGGACCAGTCGGGTAGCCTACTTGCCATTGGCCTTTAAGGCAGCTCCCAGATGTTGCAAGTTTGATCTCACGGGCTCAAAAAGACCAAGTCTCAGCCCGCAGTTATCACAGATAGTTCAAAGAGAAAGACAAATACCTTTCAATCTCTTTTGTTAGATATGATAGACCAGGGAAGAGCAACCATTTGGTAGCCCTAAGGCCAGTTAAAATAAACCAACAGCTTCAAAGTCAGCAATTTAATTGTCATTGTATTTTACTTTAACAACTAAATACAAACTCCACACAATTAAATGAATACATCCTTTGAATAAACAGCCCAGTGGCGTAGCGAGCTTAACTCGCACCCTGGGGACAATACCTTTTTAGCGCCCCACCCCCCAATTTGAAAAACCATATAATATTACAAGTATAATATACCTTTTGGCGCCACTTTGTAAGTGGCGCCCGGTGCATGATGCCCCCCGCCTACCCCTTCACTACGCCACTGAAACAGCCCTAGGCATATGGAGTGTTTCATTAACCCTTTTTATTACTGACTATTCCGAACCTGATTATTTTGTATTATTTAATTAATAGATTAAAAGTTGATACTGGACATTTGTGGTTTTTTAAGTGCACAAGCGATCTTGTTAATGAGTGTCAGTGAGTACTCAGGGATAATTACACTAAATACATCAGGGTGGATAAAGCAGATGGATGTGTTGCCAAAGCAAGTAAGTATTCGACAACGATGACTACAAAGACATTATCCATAATGAACATCGCTGCTTCTATGAATAAAGTAAAGTCATGATAAATTAATCACATAGTACTTGTACATGTTTTTGGATATTTGGTAGTCAAACCGAGTAATGGAGAATTTGTTTTAACTTGCTTTGAGCGCCGCCAGTAAGCCATCAATACGTTCTTTTGGTGATGGCGATGTCTGGCAACCTCCTCCCCCCCCCTCTCCTGAATATGTGTGTGTTTGTGTGTGTGCGTGCTGAGAGTGCAGTTTTGAAAATATGCCACTATGTGTGATTCCTGCCGTATTTTAATGAACAACGGTTCAGAAGGTTTCACTGCGCTATTTCTGACCGTTGGTTTAAAAGGGCCGCAAAATTATTTTATTTTAAAAGTCCGCGGTTGTCCACCCCTGACAGACGAACATTTTTCGATTGCTTTTGTTTAGATATGATAGACGAAAGTCTTTAAGCCATTAGAAATACGTTGTAATCATTATTGTAAAATATATCACAGGTAAGCCAAAAAATAAAGTAATATAGATAGATTGGAATAGCCGAGTTGAACGTCTGAAACTTGAGCATTGATTTTATCCCAAAGAGATAAAAAGAATAAAGCTATATTTTATACAACCAAGATCAAAGTTTTCGATTAAAAAAAATGACGACCAAGTAAAAATTCGATAGTTGAACCACATGAGTGCCAAACAAGTGTTAAATTCTACCTGTAGTAATAATTACTAAAACCTGTTTCATCATATCAAAACTATTAACCCCTTTAAAAAAAAAAACTTTGGATATCAGTTTTTACGACTTCAATTATTGGTTGTGCATTAGTCAGCAGTCTACATTGTTGATTAGTGGTTTTTTATTTTGTTGTTTCGGTTTCGCACCGGTTTCTAATTGCTCTAGTTCAGGGGTCGGCAACCTTTTGAGATGGAAGAGCCAAAAGTTATAATTTATAATTTGCTCAGTTTTTAAAGAGCCACTAAAATTGTTTCAATATTATGGTATTTGATTAGGATTAGTATATTAAATAATATAATTATTATTATTATTTGCGCATGGAATTGGAAGGCCGCAATTTGACATCGAAAGAGCCGCAACGTGGCATCGAAAGAGTCGCATGCGGCTCGCGAGTCGTAGGTTGCCGACACCTGCTCTAGTTAATAATAATAATAATAAAAAAAGAAGAGCCATGTTACGGGGTAGCTTGAAGACCACTCCAAAACACAGACATCACTTGATGCAGACAGCATACGGATGAACGCCTGTACTTAAAATTCTATTAACTCTCACCTAAACAGATTCTATGTTGGCGGCATTGCGCAACGGCGCTTGGGGGGGGGGGGGGTTGGGTTGAAGTGAGGGGGTGAGGGGGCGCCGAGAGTGTATGATGTTCTGCCGGCGTCTGTCAAGATACGGACAATATTAGCAGCCCTCCCTTGTGACATTTAGAATACACAGGATGTGACATTTAAGACCGTCACTTTTAGCATTTGCTACAGGGACTTTGTGGTGGTGGTGGTGGTGGTGTGTGTGTGTGGGGGGTGTAATATGACTCTTGTGAAGTGCCAGACTCAATATAAATTATGCAAAAAAAAAAAAAACACCAACAAAAAAAAAACAAATAAACAAAAAAACAAACAAACAAACAAACAAACAAAAACAATAGAACCAGTTTTAATCGGACATTTTTGTAATTTCCCATTTCTTATCCTTCTTGATGACTCTTTGTTTCTTTTTTAATGACTCTTTATCTCTACTTGGTGGCTCTTTGTCTCTTCTTAATGACTCTTTACCTCTTCTTAGTAGCTCTTTGTCTCTTCCTAGTGGCTCTTTGTCTCTCCTTAGTGGCTCTTTGTCTCTCCTTAGTGGCTCTTTGTCTCTTCTTAGCGGCTCTTTGCCTCTTCTTAGTGGCTCTTTGTCTCTTCTTAGCGACTCTTATAAATCAATGCCCTTCCTATTTTCACTTGTTCCCCCTTGCATTTCTCATGATTGCAACTCACTGCAGACTCATTGACCTGAATTACAAAGGCGCACATTTACTCTCACAGCTGTTTACTCCCTCCAGTTCCCAATCTTCAAAGTTCTACCTTTGGCTAATTTTGGGCCCTTGACAATTTCCACCTATGGCCATACGCGTAATTAATGTGATGATTACCTTACACAACGGGGGGCCCCAAAAGCAATAGCCCCCTCCCCCAAAAAAAACAACAACATGTGTCAAGGTTGTGTGTGGCGGCCCTGCTCCAAGTCATAGAAAGATACCAGACTTTTGAGAGATGATATGTAAAGCCCCCTATATTACCTTAAAATTAATGGAAACATTCCCAGATTTTGTGATAGCAAACTAAGAATTTATAAATAAAAGATTATTTTTTTTCTTTTATTATTGGTAATAATTTCCTGTTTAAAGCTAATCATTTCGAAGTCATTTGGTGACCTTAAGCAGAGATTTCTAGAGATATTTCGTAGCTCTTATCTTTTCGGGGGTCCTACTGGGCAATAGATTTTTATAAGAATGGGCCCTCTTCGGCAGTGGAGGGGGTCTCCAGGTGGTGTCCTAGTTTGCCTTTCCATAGAACGGTTGTGGGGTATTGTAAAAAAAAAGAAGAAAGTTTTCTACAACTTGCTATGACCTATTTTTTAATCCCTTTAAAATAAACATAAGTTCTCCAACTTACTGGTTGGAAATGCCTCTAATGAAATTGTACTGATAATCTTTGCACAATCTTTGTAGATAAATTCCCCTATTTGATCTAAGATGTCCAGCTGGGGAAACTGAAGGTTGCGGAAATGATTACTGACACCGAGGAAACACTTTGGTTGCATATCTGACTAGAATTATTGTCAATGTTCAGAGAAAAGAACAAAAGAGAACATTGAACTGGCTATCATTAACCCAAACAGTTCCAAATTCAGTTGTACAGAACAGAACATGTAAATACCTTTTACATTGTCTTACACACACACGAAATATCAATAAACAGTTGTTACATGCAGACTGGCAGAATGATCAGTGGTTATATTGATAGAGAGTAAGATTAAAGATGGAGAATGAGCAATTCCAAAGCAAGGAATGAAAAGAATGAATCAGGACGCTCTGGTCTGATTATCTCCATTTTTTCCCTTTTTCTAAGACCTCACTCCAATTAAAGATAGACGCCCCCTAGAAACACAATGCATCACTAGTTTACGCTTTTAATAATTTCATCTATTTCACCCGCAGAGCTGTACAACAAATATGATGTCGTATAGAACGAAAATAATTTTCACTTGAAATGTACAATCTAATAATCCCCGGCGGTAAATCGAGCCTTGCTGACAGACATTATTGCATGACACGTCTAATGAAATTACGTTTTTTTTATATTATGTCAAAATTTTCCGCACCCATCTTAATGACGGATTCTAAAAGCTCATGCTCTGCCAGACCCCCCCCCCCCATCAAGACTCTATTAGAAAGTCCACATTTATGGTAGATCCTCCGCTGACTGCCAGACCGCATCTGGTCATCAACCGGACATTCAAGCCAAGGTCATGTTTTTGTCGTCTAACGGAACAATGGCGCTGTCATACCCTGACAGATTATCCAGATGCTGCCGGTGAATGAAATCTTTTAATTAAATTGCTTGCTGGACGGGGGGAAATTTCTAATCTTGGTCAATCAGACACAGAGATTTGCCAATATCATCAATTTCAAAAGAGAAAGATAAAAAAAAGCTAAAACTGATGCTAGACAAAAAATGAAAAAGAAAATATTCAACAAAACAACAACAGATTATTTGGGAAATTTCGATTTTGGAAATATTTATTTTTTTGTCAATGGAATATTTCGTTGATATTAGTTTGTTTATTTAATGAGTCTTATCTTTTTAGATACAAATATTTCCGTTTGAATATCTGTCTAATGTTACTATATAATAATTAAATACCAAAAACAAGTCTTTCATTTAAAGCTAGTCTCGTGTCTACTGTTTATCTTTGGCCGTGTATTTATTTACATTTTGCCTTAGTCTGAATTAGCTATAATTAGATATCTGCATCGCTACTAATTCACTCATATGATTTATTTACATTTTGCCTAAGTATGTATTAGCTATAATTAGATATCGCCGAATATAATTATTACATTACTCACTCATTTAATGTTATCGTAATGTATTCATTCACTTGTCTTTATGTTAAATATGTCAACCTTCATTTCAATTTGTTTATCTGCCTCCCCCCCCCTCCCGGTCTCTCTGAGATTTACTGACCCATCTGTTGGTCTATTTGTATATGTGTGTGGATATATGGGATTGAGTGTGTCTTTGTGAGAGAGAGAGAGAGAGAAAGACAGAGAGGGAGAGAGAGTTTGATGAATCTATGAGAAATAATAATGTTCCAAATGGAATCTGAGAACTCGGCTACTGCTATGGGGGGGACGATAAGTCATGAGGTAGAGCGCTCAAATGTCGACGTGAGAGTCCCAGGTTCGATCTCCAGAGAGAGAAGCAAGGGGATTGTTCACGTCTTGGCGAAAACATTCCTTACATATATCTCCCGTGGACACTCCATGGCCATTGCACCATCAGTTATGGTGGGGATGAAAGAAAGGGGGGGGGGGCTGGCTATAAAAACAGTCCCATAGTAAATGTATAGGCTCTAAGAGATAAACATCTTAGTCTTACACAGGGAGCTCACAGATCTATCTGCTGTAGCGTTGCTCCTCAGAGTGTGTGTTGCGACTCACAGGTGGATCGCAAACTAATAGGGCGGTCACGTGTGATGTCATACAGACGCGAGATTGTAAAAAGTCGCCATTTTGTTGCACCAATGATGAATTTAGGATACTAAGAGTAAAAAAAAAACAACACCAAACTGAAATAAATAAACAATTTTCTGAACACAGAGGATGTCAGTTTCTCGCCAATTTTTATCGATGGAATGATAGTAAAGTGATGATTGATAACATGCGGCTTCGGGCTGGACATTTTGTTTCAGGTAAGAATTTTAAACATTTCAAATCATGTTTATATAAAGAAATAATAATAGTATTTGACCTTAATGGGCAATTCTTATTATATTAAACACCAATTAGCAGATTTTATTAAAAAAGTATATGAATAATTGTATAATATTAATCATTGCATTGCTAATATTAGCAATAACTATAAATTACAAAACTATTATTCTTGTTTGTAACTTTTTATTAAAACTATGGACATTACAATATAGATTTATTGGTGAATGTCATTAAATTAAATATTTTAAAGCATATTAATGGGAAAGATTAAATATTTTTCAACATATTAATGGTAAAGATTAAATATTTTACAGCATATTAATGGAAAGATTAATAAAAAATACTAAAAACCTATCTTAAAAATCCTATATATTGTTTTTTTTTTTTTTATTTTAGGTGGACCTGCTCATTTACAAGATACTGGTACTACAAATGTTGGCTGAGCATCTACACTTTGTTACTAGCTGGTACTAAAGATGCTGACTTGTTACCTATTTTGCTACTAGATCATAACAATATTAATCTGCCTCATGTTAAAGCTTCTCATTTAAGAATTATGAGCAGTGTACAGAAGAAAATAGCTGCACAGAGTCTGGTTTCTCTACAAAGCACATTGATGTCAGCCAAAGACAATATAAGTAATGGGCTGTCAGCATTAGCGCCCTGATGTTAAATTATCCTGATGTTGCTGAAATTTTCGAAGCTCACCCTATTAAGCCAGAAACTTATTACCTTCAGAACAGCGTAAACAACTGTACCCATTGTAAAATAAATGATACAAAAATAGTATCATTAAGCTGTTAAGTCAAATTTGACATTACTGAAAGTTCAAAATCAGTGACATGTATGGATGGTAACAGATTTAGATGGAATATAGACATACAGAAATAACCTATCCCAACTTTACAGGCCTCTATAGATGGAATATAGACATACAGAAATAACATATCCCAACTTTACAGGCTTCTATGTACTCAAATGTACTGGAGGCTCTACGTCAATCAATCCAATAATAAAATATGGTTGATTCGCATCGAAACACTGAATATACCTAGCAGGGGCTTTATGTGACGACTTCTCTGGATATAACATCACTGACTGAAGTAAAGCCAGCCTGTAATATCACTTTGGAACTTAATATTTAGAAAAATGATGTGCTACTGACAAGTCTGGAACTTAATGAGGATTCTTAAATGAACTTTAAAGGTTAAATTTATCAAGTATTACATTGTTAAATCACATTTTAAAAAATCAACTACTTTTACTTAATTGTGCCTGTTTTAAAGCTTTATAGATTTTATCACATAGAAAGTTAAATATGTTTTTACCTAGTCAGCATTTATAAATTCACCCAAATCTAGTGCTAAAGACCATTCTATCAACACATATCATATGTATAACCAATCAAGTGACTAAACATACATTTCTAATGGCTTTATTATTTTATTCATTGTAATTTTTTTAATGAAATGATCAAAAGTATTTTTTTTACTATGACAGTGTATTTAAAATTATTAGTCAAACTGGGTGCAAGAAATATGGATTATACCTCTAAGACATTGGGTTTAAATTTTTAGCTCTAGGTGTCCACATAGAAAACAGCATTGTCTTTATCATACCGCTAAAAAAATTAAATATATTTATGGCTTATTTGAGGACTGTTTTTAAAGTTATTAGTCGGCTGTAATTTAATGTGAAAAGAAGTGGGTTAATCTAATTATCTATTATGGGTTATGTCAATTATTTTTAGTTATAACATTAATAAAATGAATATAACATATAACTAGTATTATTAAAGTGTATCATTCTTATAATGATTTTTAAAAAAATGTATTTCACTATAATTATTCTTAATTATACAAATTAGAGAAACTCACAAAAGATTTGTTCAAAACCCACATTTTAGCATCCACTAAACTAGTTGTATGATACATGTGTTATGTTTTTAAATTAATTTTTCATATGACAGTTAATTTTATCAATTTGTCTTGCATCTTTAACTACCATGACTTCAACTTAAGTTTTAATAATCATAGGCATAGCTACTAATCAAATAGTTATATGTTTATTTTTCAACTAATATCTTTATTATTTTTTTTAATTACTTAAAAATGTGAAATAAATGTCAATAAAAAATTGAAAGATCTACCATTACTCCTTTTTTTTTTGTCAGTTTTAATTTTATTAGTAATATTGCTGGTATTCTCTTATTATGTCCATACAAGTAATAAGTATGAGACGTCTTAGTAACTTAAATAGCATTTGGTTTGGTAATGTAATATAAAACAACAAAAAAATTACTGAAAACTTGAAACAAGAAATATTATGAACACTCAAAATAAAAAAGTTTGTTTTTTCTAGCAAGGCCATTGACACTATCTATGGCATGCTTTGGCAGCTTTGCAGTTATATTCTTTTTCGGTCAAAATTAGTTTATTTTATATTGGACCAAATCAATCGTCGCATATAAATTTAATCCCCTCTATGGTGTCTACACTAAAAAGTAATTTAAAGCAGCAATTTTTTTTACAGTACATTACTAATGTCATTAGTACTGTCCCGTTTATTAAGTTACTATTATCGGTAGCTATCGAGGGAATGTAGCCTTGGTTCCACAAAATGGCGATTTGTACTCTATCACGTGATTTTGGTCACGTGTTCGTGACCGCCCTATTGAAAGGTGGGAGCATGACAAAATTAGTACTTTGAAGCAGTGGCGTACCTGGGGGGGGGGGCGGAGGGTGCGGTCCGCACCGGGCGGCACTTTTTTGTTACTTTTTAAGGGGGGGGGGAGGCGGCAAAAATGTATAGATTAAATTGAAATACCTAAATGAGAGGGCAGCAAAATCGTCTTCCGCCCTGGGCGTCCGATACCCACGCTACGCCGCTGCTTTGAAGTATCGGTCAAGTGTGTTTTCATACATTGAACTGCATTTCCTCTATAATCTACGATACCAGAAAATTATTTGTCTGCAAGGTAACTGTGGGAGGGGGAAGGGGGGGGTTGGTGAGGGGAGATCCATGTGAGCTACAAACGACGCTTTTATTCTCTTTTTTATTTATTTATTTTTATTGTGCATGTGGGTAAGGGCCTTTGAAGACCTAAAAAACGGCCCTGGATAGAAGAACAAAATAAATATTTGACTATTTTTGCCTATTTATAAGAATAGATCTGACTATTGCATGTAGAGCTGCCTTTTTGTAAAAATTGTCATACGCTATATAGAAGAATATTTCTATAACCATTATTTCTTGTAAAAATATTTTTTTTTAAAAAGTAAATAACAATATATATTTATAAACTTTTAAAAAAAATGCAATTATTATATAATATAATACACAGTAAATACTAATATTTACTCAAAATGACATTAGGTTTAGATCACACGAATATTTATAGAAATTATATTATAAAATAAAAACTTGAGAGTCAGTATGAATGGACTAATATTAGCAATGAATAGAGTTTGATAGATATGCAATGTCTTTACTATTTTAATGGTAACATTTCCGTCATTATGTTCGTACAAGAGATACCATTCGGCGCTCACAGTTTACTTTGGTCAATATACTAAATGTAAACATGTGTATGACGGTCCTGCTGGACAGCATGTAGTAGGGGGGGCATAGATATATGGCTTTTTTTATGCCACCCCCTCCACCAGCCCCCCCCCCCCCCAACCGCCCAAAAATGCTTGAAAATTCCTAAGGCTTCAAGAACTGTAAATTTTTTTTTCAACCCACCTCCCCCCCTCCACACATGAGTTATATGATTGTCTTTCGATTGCCCGCTCTTATAACGCCTACTTCCCCCCTCCCCCCCCCCCCCTTTCCCCTCAATCGGCATATATCTGTTTCAGAACGCTTAAATCCTTTCTTCGTGTCCTGATCAGTTAAAGTTGTCTAAGAACGGTTTATTCAGCGGCGATGAGGCTGGAAGACTTAATATCAAAGAGGGGGGGGGGGGCTTTGTTTTAACATAAGAGGCGCCAGGTTCATTGTGCCTGGTTCTAATAATGTCTTAAAAGCTTTTTATAAAAATTCAACAGGCGGTTTTTCTTTTTTTCCTTTCTTTATTTTTCTTTCTATTACGGTCTGTTCGTTTTTAATGCCGTGAATATAACAGCTCCCTCAACAAAAAAGAATGCCTTTAAACAACTGACTTTCATTTGAATGTACTTAAAAGTAGAAATATATTTCATTTGGCTTGGATCATACAGAGAATTCCCGGGTTCGATTCTCGATGAGGACCAAAGGGAATTTTTTCAGATCTTGATGAAAGTTTGTTAAAAGTATCTCTTGTCCACACATCTTTAAAAGGATACATGACTTAAAGCACATAATCCCTTCAAAGTTCATATGCCGTGGTTACAGATGAATTCTAAACTTCATCTGCTCCAGTGGTCCATTAAGGGTTAAAGGAACTTTACCTTTTTTTACTTTACTTAAATCATGCAAATATTTATAGAAATAATATTGACTAAAAAATATTGTGAGTGCCGATATGGGTTCATTATCTCCCTTTATTTCAGGCGACCGCGCTTTTTATTTAGCCTGTGAATTTCGTCTATTACATTAACTTAGCCTCAGTTGGTGGTGCGCGTAAGCTATGCAGGGATACGCAGTGACGTTTTATTCTAGTTTGAAAAAAAATCCAAAGTAAGAACAAAGGTCGCCAGTTTGTTGCGTGACTATCAAACCACGTGACCAAGTATCGTATTAGAAAGGTAAGGACATATCATTATGTGAAGTAAAGCTCATCGGGGCAGATGAAGTGTAGAATTCACCTGTTTCTATAACCACGGCATATGTGGTTAGCACAATGACCAGCCAGGGTAGATTTGTGGGACGACTTTGCACCAAATTTCACCTGGAAAAATTCCATGGGGATTGAACCCAGAACTCTCAGGTCGACAGTCGAGTACCTACACCACTCGGCTATCCGTCCCACATTTCATTATGATAATAAGTACATTTATTCATGAACTTACGTGTGAGTGGTACCCGCGGATATACTTTTGCAACCTTAGTGGTACAGCCGCGGATAAAAGGCTTGGGAACCTCTGTACTTAGCCATACTATGTTTAGATCGTTAAGTTCAAGGTTTATATTTTTATTTAACTTTTATTATGCTTCTGAAATTGATTGACTGGCGGTCGGCAAGTGTAAGCTGTTCAAATGTAGTGCATACAATTAAAGTAATGAGCAATGCAACTTCATTGCATTTTGTACTCACCGTGTTGAATTATTTAACGCGCGTCAGTTGAGCTCAATATGGGACGCCGCCCTGTTTGTGTGTTGATGGTAACGCTAAATAGTTAACCAATGTATGCATGTGTGTGTCTGTGTGTAAGTGTGAGTCTTTATAACGGATGCGTGTCTTTGTGTGTTTGTAAGCAGGAAGAGGTAACCAGATTACTCTAAGCCTTGTGAGAGGGGGGGGTCGATTTTCGCTCTCGAGTTTTAGTTATACATTTTTTTGTACTTTGTAGCAAAACTGGTGTTAAGGGATCCAGAGGAGCCCCAATGGTCAATGTTTGTCGGGGGGGGGGGGTCTAGAGTCTCTAGCGGCGGCCCTGATGTAGGGATGCGCCTCTGTATGCGTGTGATGGCATCAAGACTCAGTACCCGCTGAGTTTTTCTTTTTAATTTTATTTTTTTTTATGTTTTATTTTCGTCCTTGGTAGTGGATATGTCATCTCGTTGCGACATCAGTCGGTGCACCAACATTAACTATGTATGAACTCTCACAGCTCAATCCATTAATGCTGATTGAACGAGATGACTCTATTTTTTTTTCTTCTTTGTTTTGTTTTGTTACAGTTTTCCCCAAACAAGTTTCTCATCCAACATTAACACTGAAACTGTTGAATAGTGTTGAATCAAATGATTTCAACAGAAACGTAAAAAAACAACAACAAAAAACAACAACAGCCCCGGAACAATGTTTAGCTATTTGCGATCAAGAGTAAAGAAAGAGAATTGGATCACAGTTATTTAAAGGAACAAAAAGTGTAACTTCATTTGTAAAGTTCATTGTTAACTAATGAGCGAATCATTTTTTTACACTGAATTGATAAATCAATAATCCTTTATCGGGTATGGCCACAATTTAATATAGCATCATCAAAAAAAAAATGAGGGGGATAGATAGATGGTTATATGGATATGCAATAAAATAGATGGATAGACAGACCCGTGCAGGCAGACTGATAGATAAATGGATAGACTGACAGACATACATTCAGTCATACTTACAGGCAGACAGATAGACAGACAGACAGACGGACGGACGGGCGGACGGACAGACAGACAGACAGAGAGAAAGATAGAAAGATAGAAAGATAGAAAGATAGAAAGATAGATAGATAGATAGATAGATAGATAGATAGATAGATAGATAGATAGATAGATAGACATACAGACAGGCAGACGGACAGACAGATAGATAGATAGATAGATAGATAGATAGATAGATAGATAGATAGATAGATAGATAGATAGATAGATAGATAGATAGATAGATAGATAGATAGATAGATAGATAGATAGATAGATAGATAGATAGATAGATAGACAAGTGATTGAGCGAGTTCACTGCATCCATTATCTGACAAAGTTTCTAATAGTTGCCTTTAACCTTCTTTATTTTCGTACTCAATTCTACTATTTGGGTCATCTAATTGGAGAGGCTTACTTAACATAATCTGTTGTCAGTTCTATAAATAACTTCAATGGTGGGAGCCAATCGAAGATTAACTTAATCTCCAGCATCATTCAATAGGCCAAATAAACTTGGCCCAGGGCCATTTTATCAATTAGTTCAGACCGCAAGATTTCCTTCTGGCCAATGAGCTGAAGGCTTATCCTGGTCCAATTGGACTGTAGTTCTTTTTATGTTACAGGGTCAGTTGGTCAAAAATATAGAGATTATTAAATGTCTGGGCGAATTTTATGCCATACACTTTTGTATTTTGCAGAAACAGCTATAAAGAGTTCTAATTGAATCTATTTTTAGGTCATGTCATAGTTAACGACACAAAAAATATGGATGTATTTTGGTGGTAAACATAATTTTTTGTTAAAATTGTATTTACTTGTATTTTTCAAAACCTAAATAAACAAGTTATTTCTATACTTCTCTCATTTTCTACCCACGCCCCCCTTCCCTCCTTCTCTATTCATCTCTCACACTTTCTGTCCCTTGTCTCTTTTTCTCTCCTGTTGATTTGATTATTTCAAAAAGAATTTCTGCTTTAAAAAAAAAAATCAGAATTAAAAAAAAAATAATTAAAAAATTCATATTTATAATTCGACTGTATTTGAAATTTTTGTTATTTCAAAATACTTTACTTGTGTTTCTGATAGGTAATTTATATCAAATACTCAAATACTGAATTTTAGAGAGTGTTCGATTCAGAAATTAAGAAAATATATGTATAGTACAGCATATATTGTTTAAAAAAATAACTTGTTTGATTGTCCATTTTCCTAATTGGAAGTGTGATTTTTTCAGTTATTTCTTCATAATTTTTTTAATAGGTTTCAATGGCTGTTAGCGGGTTTGTGTCTCATCAAATCTGGAAAGTCTATTTTGGAAATGTCTTATTTAGTGAGAATGATCATATTTAACACGCATGTAGAGAATACACGATTTTCAAAAAATTCGAGCGCATAATAATAATGAATAAACACCTTAAAGAATTAAGAATCTATCTACTTTATATTTATGTTTATAATTGGGGGGAAAATCGCATTGAGTTTATCATAACGAAATATAAAAACGAAACAAAGTTTCAGTGCAGAACAGTGCGAAAAGGTGAAACCTTTTTTTTTAAAGTCATATATAGACTGGCTGAATAAATTAACATTTATTACAGTGTGCAACATGCAATAGAAAGCCTGATATCTTTTTAAAAAAAAAAAAAAAAAACTAAAAATCATCAAATAAAAAATATTAGGGAAAAAAAAATAAAAGCCTTTATTAAAATGCATTAAAACGTACGAAAGATAATTCATTACATGATACAAATATCGATTTAAATTATCATTACTAGTATATAATAAACTTTGCGTAAGTGTTTGTCCGTACTTTCCACCCATCAATCATCCATCCCCCCTCCGCCCCCCAAACAAACACTTCGTGTCCAGAAAATATGACAAGATATCCATATATACAAATGCTCAGTGCTTTTTTGTACAAAAATAGGTGCCGGTACCCAGTGATGGATTACCTAACTTTTAACTACCAGTTCGCACCTCGATGCAAGCTATAAATCACAGCTGCAAAGATACTATTCTAAAATAATATAAAATTGTAACAAATTAATAATTTAATAAATTAATAATAAACGTTAAAATACAAGAAAAGTAGTAATTTTTTCACCACATTGAAAAAGGTGCCGGTATGCCGTACCGGTGTGTAACGGCACAAAAAAAACACTGCAAATGCTATTGAAATTCATAAACGACGCGAAGAAACACAGCAAAAGATGCTTGATACATCAACAACAACAACAACAAAACAAACAACAGCTACGGACATCGCTGAATATATAAGTGTGCGTCATTACTACAGCGCGGTGTGGTTACAGCGAATGTGTTGACCTTCGGAACCACATTTGGGAAACCGTTGAATTCACACTCAGTAAGTGATTCACTAAATCAACATCCTTGCTGTGTTGGTGACTACTAGACAAATCAATGGTGTCACAGTTGTTACCTTTTTTTAGAGCATTTTCGAAAAAAAAATGCTCTATTGTCCCCGTTTTGTCTGTCTGTCTGTCTGTCTGTCTGTCTGTCATCACCCTAGATCTCAACAACCATAAGTCCTAGACCCATGGTGTATATATCATTTTGTAGGTCTTGGCCTGCCATGTGTGCAGCAAAAGTTCATTTCGCGATAGGACCTCTGAGGGCCGTAAAAGGGGGCTTATATAATATATACACCTTGTACGTTCAATAACCCATTCATTTGGTGCGAAATACTGCAGCACGTAGTTTCACCAAGATTTATTAAGAAACTCATCAAATGAAATAGTAAGCTTGTGTTCTGAGTTTAATTGAAAGTATCAGAGCTATGCAACAATTGACGGAGTTTTCGGACGATTAAATGACTATAATTTCGAACGTTTTCAATTATGAGTCCTATTTCAGTAACCACAAACCACTTGTAGTTAGATTTAAGAGACAATAATTTTTTTCAAATATAAAGAAACGTCTTTATAATTTTTTTTACAGATATATGCATTACACAATTGAATTTATAAAAATTTCCAAAATTTACAAATATTTACTGAAAGCTAACAAACGTACTGATGCATAACACGAAAATGCGCTAACACGTTCTGTGTCCAGAATGTAACAGGCTTAATTGCTTGTTTATTTTTTTATTTTATTTTCATCTCTCAACACTTTTTTTTTTGTATAATTACTATTGCACAACTCAAGCAGGATGACCTGGGGAAAATGTGGGTTAAAAGGGATGGGGTGATGGGTGGGGGATGGGAGGGGGGGTAGGGCTGATCAATGATCGAGGAGATAAATGATTGCATTGACAAACCTGTTATAATGGGGGGGGGGACACTGTGAATTGTTATGTCATATACTGAATGATATGCCATCGCAGTGAAACGCCAGCTTATATTATGTCACATTTCTCATTTAAATGCGGTATTTTGGTGAATATGTCGATTTATGAATGCACAGATGTCAGTTTATCTCTGGAGAATATGTCATTTTATGCCTGGCAAGTGCCATTTATATCTGGCAAGCATGTCAATTTCTATCTGGAGCATATGTCAATTTTTTGTCTGGAGCGTATGTCAGTTTATGACTGTCACATGTCAGATTATTTATGGCAATATGTCAGTGTATATCTTGCGCAAATGTCAGCTTATGTCTGGTACAAAATATGTCAGTTTATATATGTATATTATGGGCACATTTGCCAGTTCTTTGTTCTATGATGTATGTTTATTTACGGCGCATATTTAGTTTATATTGGGGACATTGGTCAGTTAACTTCTGGCACATTAATCACTTAATGCAGGGGTTTTCAACCTTTTTTATGCTGCGGACCCCACAGACATTCCAAGCCAGGGTGGCGGACCCCCATAGCCCAAAGCGGTAAGGGACCGTTCACATATTATAAAACGCTGAAGGGAGAGGGGGTGGATGCCAATTTGTTATTTTTGTTATATTTTCATATCACACAAAAGTGTTACAAATGTTATATGAATGGGGAGGAAAGGGTAAAAAATTGACATTTTTGCGTTATATAATATGTGAACGGCTCCTAAGGCTGTGCCTGTTTTGCACTACAGCAAGATCTTCATTCATGTCCTTTGCCACCAAGGCCTCGCCACTAGGGGACCGTGCCCCCCCTCGCTAGGTGTGGTGTGCCCCCCCCCCCGCTTAAAAAGAAGAAAAAGAGGAAAAAATAAAGAAAAAGTAACTAAAATGGGAAGGTACCCCTTTGCTGGGTATTGGTGCCCCCCTGCTTATTTTGACCTGGCTACGGGCCTGATACTATGTAAGGCGCTGCTTGTTTCCCTTGTGCGACTAAACCAGACTTACGGCCAGTGATTGCAGCAGCGCCGTCCGTGCACATGCCAACAGGCCAGTCATGATTCTTCAAAAAATGCATCAAGTACACGGAAAAATTCTTCACCGGTTGTGCACCCCGGCAGCGATTTGCAGTACAAAAAGTTTTCAACGAGTTCACCTTTACAGCAGTCTCAAACGTAAACCAACAATTGGGCTGCATTCGCTATGTCTGTAGCTTCGTGAAGCTGAATTCAGAGTCTGATATGTTGAAAGCGTGCAATCAGTTGGCAGCGAACATCCTCAGACATTTCGGAAAATCGTCTACTCACTCTGTTATCAGACAGTGGAATGGATTTCAGTTTTTGACTGTATTCCTTGCCTATAACGACTTTGCACATGTCGACTTCTGCCGGTAGAATTAGCTCTTCTGCAATCGTATGAGATTTTTTGGAGCTCGCTATTCATAATGCTACCAACTAAAAACGATGCTCGAAGAAATTTCTCGTTCACAGTAGTGCAGGCCATCAGCTTGCCCTTCTGTTTCAAAGCGAGCTCTTTCTGCCTCTCAAAGTATTCCTTCGCTTTACTGGCAAGTTTCAAATGTAGTCAAACGGCGCCTCAATTTCGCAAGCTTCATTGCATCGTTCGATAATGTTTGCAGCACACGACACAAAGAAGTTGATAAGCATCGGTTACCACTGTGGTGAAGCCGAATGATATATATTCTGGATTATACTTGCACCGTTTTCTTTTTTTGTTCATATTTGGCTGCTTGATCATCATAATCCTCCAGGTTCTGGTCAGTTTTCCTCTTCACAAATTTATACATGCTACTATGCTTGCACAGTTTACTTTTACAAATATTGATAAACAAATGACAAAAAACGGTTTAGTCCCGTTGTCTCAGATCACACAGGGAAAAAAATTAGAGACAAAGTTTCAGAGTAGAGTGGATTAGAGGATGTAATTATCTGTAAAAATATTTCACATTCTGAAAAATCCCTATTATTGCTCTGGCCTACTTTCATATTAAAAAATTTATTAAAAAATCTACTTCCAACCAAAACAATCTGTGGGTGTTATTGTAAATTAATATGTGAAGTGTATACCAGCAATTTCATATCAAAAACTTTTCTCTAAGGCCAAACTAGGCTTATAATAATTGTAACCACTGATTAACCAGACTATTTATCAACATTACACACGCTTGCGCAGATCGGGATGTTTTAAGTCATGTCAGAGCTCAATAAGTAAGAAATTTTGCCAAGATGACATGACTCAAAAACTAACTGCACAAGTACAAGTATTATGCAGTCTAGTTAAGACTTCAGACGAAAATATAAAGAAATACCATCAAAGTTTTCAATTCTGCACATTATTGTCTGTGCTTGAAACATTGGTATAGCTAGTATTTTTTGTTGAGCTAAATCCTAACCAATCAAACAAACCAAGCTATACTTTATACAAGAAAAATCACTACTTTCATTGACTTGCCCACGGACCCCTTGAAAGCTCCTCGCGGACCCCCAGGGGTCCGCGGACCACATGTTGAAAACCTCTGACTTAATGTATGACATTCTTAAGTCAGTTTATTTCTGGCAAATAAATCCGATAATGTCTATCCAATCAATCAGTCAATACATATTTCTTGTATGTATTTATGTCTGACAGTTTAAGTTCTGTTACATTTTGTTTGTTTTTTTTACTCTTAAGAGACTTGAACTTTGACTTTATTTAAATAAGACAGGTTCGTAAACATTAGACCACAGCCTTCTCAAGATTAAGTGACTTCTTTTTTTTCCCCGCCAAAACTAAACCGTTCAGAGCAAGTCTTAACAACATCCTGCCCCCCTCCTTCCCCCCCCCACCCCCCACCGTGCTGGAGCTCCATCAACGACCACTCCGAACAATGAAACATAACTACGTGTAGATAATTTATACAAGGCTTCTGATACTTTTGTGGGTTTGGCATTGGTCCAACTAAGACCACGCGTATAGACGACCCTGCCTTTACTTAACACCCACACACACACACACACACCGTATCTCAAGAGTTATTCTAATGGATAGACCAAGTAGACAGTGCAAAGGGCCGCCAGTTCTAATAAGGGGGCCCCATCTCAAGTCTTTTATGAATAAAAGGATTAAATAAGTGGGCTATAGATGGTGGGGGGGGGGGGCTCAACTATAGAAAGTGGGATCTTAATTTTATCAGCGGTTTTTTTTTCCGCGGCCCCCCCCCCCCCCAAACCCCCAAACTTACTTTATTTGGGTCACCCACGTTTATTTTCGTTTAGGGTTTAAAAAAAAAAAAAAAAAACCCAGTAAGAACGACCCTGTCCTGACCCCCCCCCACCCCCCACACCAGGGCCATCGCCGTGACTCTTTAATATAGCAGGGAATTTTTTTTAACTTCAAAACGTAACTGTAGGATCAAAACTTATTTGCATGTGTATTATGTGTGTGTGTGTGTCCTCGTTCAATCGACGTTACTTTTAGGTGTCGTCCATTAATTACGTCAACAAATTTTAGCATTTTATAGACCTCCGTCCTTCTCTCCCCCCCCCCCCCCCAAATCCAAAAATATAAAGTTAATTAGCCCTTTATTGTAATCATTGAAATCTTATTTTGACTATTATCACAAGATTAACAGCGGGACGGATGGCCGAGTGGTGTAGAGCACTCGACTGTCGACCTGAATGTCCTGGGTTCGATCCTCGGTGAGGGCCATGGGGAATTTTTCCAGGATAAATTTGGTGAAAGTCGTCCCACGAGTCCAGACAGCTTTAAATTAAATGGGTCACCTGACTTAAGTTAGGGAAAGTAAAGGCGGCTGGGCGTTGTGCTAACCACACAATCCCTTCATATGCCGAGGTTATAGAAACAGATGAATTCTACACTTCATCTGCCCCGATGGCCCAGTAGGGCTAGGGGAACTTTTTACAAAAACAACCAGTGACATTCTCTGTACAATAAGATTTTACAAAAACTGGCACCCATCTCCACCAGAACCACACTTCATGTTTAATTATTGTGTAAGATCACTTTCTTCATCCATTGCTTTTATTGTATATAGTGTTCACATATGTCTTTCTCTCTTCTCAGTAATATGTCTGTATCTGACATGGGAGAGGGGGTGAAATGTCAATAACTGTCAAACTTTTTTAGACCCCTTCCCTCCTAGGTTGGCGACGTAATTGATGAACGAAACCTATAAAAACATGAGAATATGTTAAAACAATAATTCTATTGGTCTTACCAATTCCCCAACCCCTCCCCCCCCCAACATCATTGAATGAGTCAAGATATGATGGTTATTTCAACAGGAAGCTATCAACATTAACACACTTTCTCTCAATATAATGCCCGAATATCTCTCTCTCTCTTCTCTCTCTCTTCCTTGTTGTTGTACTTAGAAGAGATATATTGATTTTTAAAAAAAAGTTATGCCATGACCCATCCTTGACCTTTAGCTACTTGTTAACCTTGTACTTGTGGCATCCAGGCAGACGACATGAAATACAAAAAAAAAAGTAGAAAATATCGTCATCAAGAATACGATATCTTCTAAACCAGATCCTTATTATCTTTTTTTTTCGTTTCAGTGTTTCCTTCACTGCGTCTCGTCTATTTTTAGAAAGGTTAGTCCAAAAATAGCCAACGATGGTCTGTGTTGTCCTGAACTCCCTCCCTCCCTCCCCACCCCATCCCCTTCCTTCCGTACCGCGAATTATACACAAGGAGAAAGCCCTGGCTAAATGATCGATAAACGGGGCAAATGGTGGATGTGGTGGAGGGAGGGGGGTTAGAGGGCTTGTGCGAGCGCACATGTCGGTTCTGGTGTGTGTGTGTGCGTAGAATTTCGGTTATTTAAAAAAAGAAAAAAACTGCGCAGAAGACGGGTGTGAGAAAACTCACTGAAAGTTCACGCGGGCTTAATAATTAATTTGTAGTAAAGGGTTGCGCAAATATAAAGTATTCACTTATGGTGAGAAATGTACAAAAAAGAAATAATTCACCAATAGTAAATGATTGCACAGATAAATTATCCGCTTGTGGTGAACGGTTTAACAAATTCATTATATTCATTTGTAGTAAAGATTTCACAAAAAGAATTGTTTTTATAACTAATAAGAAAATGTAGCCATTTGAACAAGTATTATAATAATAACTGTTTAGGATTGTACCTTCTAAATTTCAACTGAGTGGTCAGCCAGTGGCCACGATTTTTGATGTTAAGAGAATTACAAAAAAAAAAAAGATAAGGATTTCTGGCGATCGGTTGATGACGTCATCGCCTGGACAGCAACAATTTCTCTATAAACATTGTGAAGCTAAAAACCTTTATTTTCGGCCACAAGAACGGCCAATCAACTAACCTTCGTTGTCCCAACACCAGGACTTTATTTTTCCATTTTTTTCTTAATTTTGTAAACTTACCTAGTGTTAAGTTATTGTTTTTTTTATATCCGCCCGTAGTTTCGTCTACCGCATCACAGAATCTTATTTTATACAAGGCTCATTTCAGGCGCGTTTTCTGCTCTCAAAACCTAGTTGCCCCACACCCCCGCCGCTCCTTCTAAAGCCGAAACTTTGTATAAGACGCAAAAAGCGCTTCATTCATTGGTAAATCCCCCTCCACACGCACAGCCAAATCCGTTTTTAAATATGAACTAATTATTTCAACGAAGTTTTTTTTTGGTAATGATTTAAGCTAGTGTATCCAAAGTTGTTCTTATGTAAAAAAAAAAAAGGGGGGGGGGCGCTTCAAGTATTAATTCGGGGGCTGAGGCGGGGGGAGGGGGGGCGACAGATACTTTTGCCATGCGCTACAACCATGTCTATGAAGGGGACGGATGGTCGTGCGGTAACGCGCTCGACTGTCGATCTGAAGGTACCTGGTTCGATCTCCGGTGAGGACCAAGGAAATTTTTCAGGTCTTGGCTCAAGTTCCCGATATATCTCCCGTGGTGCCTCCATGGCCATTGCACTATCGGCTATGGTGGGGATGAAAGAAGGGCACCATAAAACCGTCCCATTAGTGGTTTATAGGATCTAAGGGATTTCATCTCATCCTTACAGGGACTTTACACACAACCATGTCTATAGATATTTTCTAAGCCCCCCCCTACACTCCACAAGTTTCCTGAAGTAATTGCCTACGATACCCAATTACCTAAGTCTCTAAATATGTATTTGTTTATTTTAAATCCAGGGACCCCCTGATCCTATTAGACATACTAGGTACTAGAGGTGCCCCAATTAAGTCTAAAAATAAACATTCAAATACGAATGTCCATTAACATCTCTCTTGAGTGGGAGCCCCCACCCCCACCCCAAAGATATTTGTAGCCCATGATGATCTAAACATGAATCATTTTGTATGCACTCGTCTCTATATCCTAGCAATACATGTATCAACATGCTACAATGGCCAACTTTTGTATTTTTGAACTATTTTTGTTGGTCTTAAATACCGGTAATTAGCTAATTAGTGCGCTTGGTCATCAAAGGTTATCAAAGTTCATCAAAGTTTATCAAAGGTCGTCAAAAGAATAATTTAAAAAAGCAGCGTTTTAATTGTATTTCCTACCTGCCAGGGTTGTCATGGTAACCTGTTGTCAGGGTCGGCATGATAACCTGCTGTCAGGTTCGGCATGATAACCTGCTGTCAGGGTCGGCATGATAACCTGCTGTCAGAGGCGGCATGATAACCTGCTGTCAGAGGCGGCATGATAACCTGCTGTCAGGGACGGCATGATAACCTGCTGTCAGAGGCGGCATGATAACCTGCTGTCAGAGGCGGCATGATAACCTGCTGTCAGGGTCGGCGCATGATAATCCTTTCAAGGCTGGAGGTGGAAGCGTGGAGGTTACGGTGACATACATAACCAATTTTGGGATCCTCAATCAGTTATTCGCAAGATTTGTTGTTGTTTTTTTTTTTGAGCCAATAAGATTTAAAGCTGATGGCTCTTGGGAGTTGACTTCTTCACGTTGTCCCTGATATCTCTGCCTGGTGTTTATTTCTAAAATTGATGTTCAAATAGTTGAACATTTTTTATTTGTTCAATGTAACCCCTACTTAGATGTTTAAAGAATTATGTTCCTACAAATGAATAGTTCTGCTCGTTCCGTTAGTTGACTGACGGACGTGTGGTAAAGCTCTCGAAGGTCAACCTGAAGGTACCTGGTTCGATCTCCGGTGAGGACCAAGAAAAATTTTTCAGGTCTTGGCTTAAGTCCCAGCTATGTCTTCCGTGGTGCCTCCATGGCCATTACACTCCCGGCTGTGGTGGGGATGAAAGGAGGGCACTACAAAAAATCGCCGCATTAGTGGTTTATAGGATCCAAGAGATTTCATCTCATCCTTACAGGGACTTCACACGCTCGTTCTGTTCTATTACAAAGACATGTTTTGGGGGTTAGGGGGATTCTGGAAATCCCAGATTAATATTAGGATATTGTTGCTTCATATCGAAAGTCAGTGCCGTTCAACCTGTATTCGGGAACAATGGGCATATTCTTCCAGAGTGTGGTCCCAAGCAAAAGTAACTAACTTGTGGAGCCGCCTTAACATTATCTATTATAGAAATCAATACTTGACTGCACCGTTTTGCAGTTCGGTCCCTGTGAGAGGTTGTACAGTTTTGCCTGTCTCTAGGTATGGCTCCGCCTGATGTCCCTGTGAGGTGGTTGTACAGTTTTGCCTGTGTCTAAGTATGGCTCCGCCTGAAACAGACCCATACTTAACTTGCAACCTTTATAGTCATAAATATTTATTTGGGTTAGTTTTTGTTTTTTTAATTGTCGAACGTCGCTTGAGACCGCTGGCTTGACGCCCATCTCAGGTAAATCCATTGTTGATGAGATCTTATCAGGTCCTACAATTTAAGGAAAAAAACAACAAAAACTATAACCTGGAAGCAGGTAAACATTAAACCGTTATAAAATGTGAATCTGTAATAGCAAATCTGGTGCAGTGAGTCATCCTTCAAAGTGTACTTGTATTTTCTTAGGCACGGCTTAACATGGTCTCAGACGGAGTCAGTTTTTATGGTGAAGCGAACCAGGCAAATTGCATTGGGCCCTTATCATAATATCCCCCCTCCCCTTTTCTAGCGCTAATTTTTTTGTATCCAATTTGATCATACGTGCGATCCGATTGGTTCTTTGGCCTAGGGCCAGTAAAACATCGAAGAAAGGCTTAGGGCCGCTAAAACATCAAAGAAAGGCTTAGGGCCGCTAAAACATCAAAGAAAGGCTTAGGGCCGCTAAAACATCAAAGAAAGGCTTAGGGCCGCTAAAACATCAAAGAAAGGCTTAGGGCCGCTAAAACATCAAAGAAAGGCTTAGGGCGAATAAAACATCAAAGAAAGGCTTAGGGCTAACAAAACATCAAAGAAAGGCTTAGGGCCAATAAAACATCAAAGAAAGGCTTAGGGTCAATAAAACATCAAAGAAAGGCTTAGGGCCAATAAAACATCAAAGAAAGGCTTAGGGTCGCTAAAACATCAAAGAAAGGCTTAGGGTCGCTAAAACATCAAAGAAAGGCTTAGGGCCAATAAAACATCAAAGCAAGGCTTCGGGCTCAGATTTTGGGCTTATTTTTTAACTGTTTTGAACCCCCTCCCCCCCATTAAAGTACAGTTTTAAATGCCCTTTCTACTTTATCACTGTTGTTGAGTTTTGCAATGACCATGTAAATCAGGTTCTCATTCAAAGCGCCACAGAGCTGATCAACTTTGAACAGGTAAAATTGTACAATAATTTTGTAATATAAAATTAATAATATTTAGTTGTTTAAAATTAACGTACAATACACACACATACATACTAGTGGGCCGAAACGAAGAGTTTTTTTTTTAAAATGTTTATTTAACGTAATCAAGATGTCAAATATATATATATATATATATATATATATATATATATATATATATATATATATGTATATATATATACTGCTTTTGTTGAGAGCTCAGAAAAATTTTTTTAAAAGTATCCATGTTTTCAACAGCTTGATGTCAGTAGAGAGCTGCAACCAGGAAATCTGGGGCCCCCTTACGGAATATGACAACAGGGTTACTCTGACCTACTTTTCACAAATTTCGGCTTGAAATTAATAAAAAGAAAATACATTTCGAAAATGACAGAGGAACCCTGACGATGTTTGGATTGCCTCCCATTTACTCTGGTCACTGGGTCGGAATACAGTGAAAAAAAGAATAAAAACGTATTCACATGCAGGCTTGCGGAGCCGGAGCCGGAGCCGAGGAGCCGGGAGCCGCTACTTTTTGCTGGAGCCGGAGCCGAAAAAATCTGGCGGCTCAACGGCTATCAAATGTTTTTTTTTACAGCAGAATTTTTTTTCAGCTTTAAAATTGCACATTTGTTTGTTTGTTTGCCTCCTACAATTTGAAATGTTATCATGTTTTACGAACGTTACAACAGTAACACGCACACCACCACAAGAAATCCTTAACGGGGAATCGTTTTGTGTTCGTTTTAAATCTTGTTTACCCTCCGAAATTTTTTTAATGGCATGTTATTTTGTTATATATAAAGTTAAAACAGTTTTATTTCATAGAATAATTGTATCAATCGTTTCGTGTATTATTTGACCGCGAATTTGTAATACACTAAAAACAAAATGTTAGCTTTCTGTATTTAACAATTGTATTATAAACAGAATATCTGAAATAGAGCAGATAAATTTATAAGGCTGTGGCTATTCGGACCCGGGTCCCAATAAAATCCGATTGTTATTCGGACCCGTGGCAAATATGCACTAAGCTTAGCTATATTTAAACTTTATTAGACGGAACCAGAAAAAATAATAATACAGAGTCCGCTTAGTGGAACCCTAGACACTGAGTAACGATTAAATCATACAATTCAAACAATTATAAAAAAATAAACAAAAAACAATAATAAAGTTTATGTTTAGCTAAGCTGAGTGCATATTTGCCACGGGTCCGAATAACAATCGGACTTTATTGGCACGGGGTCCGAATAAAAATCGGAGTTTATTGGTACCCGGGTCCAGGCCCGTAGCCACAGGGGGGCTAGAGGGGCTGACCCCCCCCCCGCGTTCATGACCTGAGCCCCCCCTCCCCGTGCATGATTTGAGCTTTTTTGACAAAATTTTAATAATAACGGCTATAAAACATCAATCATTTTGTTCAATTTTGTTTTAGGGGCCCGGACTGAGCTGGCCAATCAACTTTTTAAAATATTAATATCAGCACGGGGGCCCGTGTCACCCCTGCCCAGGGACCCGAAATTTCTGTCGGTGGGCCTGTTCGCAACCTTGTAATAGTTTTATATATTAATATCTTCTGAGGACAACTAGCAACTTAAATAAGTTAATAAAATAATATTGACTTCTGACTTCACTTAAAATGTATAATAAAATAATAAAGTACAAACTCCATGATTTCTGAGTGTTGTTATTTAATTTGCAAATTTACTTTTTAGCAGAATTAATTTTATTTTAAATTGGATAATTGCGACTGGTCAATTTGTCGTTGATAGATCTGTTCTTTGTTTTCAATATTTTATAAGAAATATCACACAAAAAGCTAAGCTATATTCGTGATCTTTGTCGTTCTTCCCGGGTTGTACGTTTAACTAACAGTATAATGATATAAATCAGGTACCTATTATGTAACAATTGTGTAGCAGAACAAATGGTCAATATATTTATAACAGGAATTAGAAATTGCTAAGCCTCTTTACTATTTAAATTATTTTTAACAAAACTGCAACATGCCATGCATTATTGAAACGTAGTTAAAATTATATATTTCTAATTAATAGCTAAACAATCGGTACTAAATGCACCATTTCAGATATGGAACTGCAAAAGATTTCTTGGGGAAGGGACTCACTGAGGTCCCCTCCCAAAACCCCTCCTCTCCGTTCGCAAGCTTTTGGCGCTTCGCACCTCCATCTTCGCCCCCCCGAACATTTCTTCTACCCCCACCAGGGGCGGAATTATGAGGAGGGGCCGGGGGGGCATGTCCCCCCCCACCCCCCACCCCCCCGGTTATCGCAAGTTCAGGTAATACATCATTAAATTATCGAAATATTTTTGATCAAAGACCAATTTTCAACAATGAAAACAGTTTCGGCCATCCCACCCCACCCTTTTGTCAAATTTTTGCCCCCCCCCCCCCGTCAAAGTTGTCTAGATCCGCCGCCGTACCCTAGAATCAGTTCTTTGGCACCCTCACCCCCCCCCCCCCCCCGCCGGGAAAAAAATTTCTTCGCCCCCACCCCCCCATGCAATAATCCTGGCTATAAATAAAAAATATAAATACTGAAGTCTTAAAAATATTTTAAATAACGTATCGTTTTACTATTGGCTAATTCGATCATTGAAATAACTTTTTAGTACTTATGAAAATGGCGACTAGTGAAACCTAGATCGAAAATAATGATATGTTTCTGGATGCACTGAAATGGTGTGTTTTTAGTAAAACCGACAGTGCGTATATTTTTCAAGTTCCTGACTATGGGGGTGAACGCGGCAAAATTTGCATAAGTTTTTATCAGCGGCATGTTTGCGTGGCGCAATTACAAAAATTTTTGTCTCGTGTGATACTATCTTTATAGGGAGCCGGAGCCGTCACATTCGTGGGAGCCGGAGCGGAGCCGAAAAATTATGGCGGCTCCGCAAGCCTGCTCACATGACCACACACACACATACACATAACTATACTTCCATTCATGACCGATCTTAGACATTTATTTACTCACAAATACACTTTGACATATATACTTAAACAATAACACACAAATACACTTGGCCACATATGCATAAACAATAACACACAAATACATTTGGGCACATATAATTATTAACAAATAACACACAAATACATTTGGGCACATATAATCTCTATATACTTAATACTAGTTGCAAGTACCCGGCTTTGCCCGGGTTAAAAATAAGGTTTTCTGTTTACCTTCTCTTTTCTCCCTACCCCCTCTCTCCCTTCCTCTCTCTCTCCCTCCCTCCCTACCCCTCTCTTCCTTTCCCTCCCTCCCTCTCCCTCTCTCTCTCCCATCTCTCTCCCATCTCCCTCTCTCCCCTCTCCCCCTCCTTCTCTCCCAACGTCCATCCTCCCTCTCTCCTTCCCTCCCCTCTCTCCCTCCCTAACCCCTCTCTCCCTCCTTTCTCCCTCCCTCCCCTTTTTTCCACCTCTCTCTCTCCTCCCCTCCCCCTCCCCCTTCCTCCCTCCCTCATTCCCTCTCTCTCCATCCCTGCCACCCCCACTCCCCTTTATCTTCCTCACTCCTCCCCCTTCTCCCACCCTCTCTCTCTCCCTACCCCCTCCTCTACCTCCTTTCTTCCTTTCTCTCTCCATCTCCTCCTACTCCCTTCCTCTCCCTATCTCCCTTTCTCCTGCTCCCTCTCCCATCTCCCTCTCTCCCTTTTAACCCCCCTCCCCCTCCCCTTCACCTCTCTCCCTCCCCCTCTCTCTCCCCTCCTCCCTCCCCTCACTTCCCTCCCTCCCTCCCTGCCCCCCCTTACTCCTTCTCCATTCCTCTCTCCCACCCTCTCTCTCTCTCCCTACCCTCTCCCTCCTCCCTTCCTTTCTCTCTCCATCTTCATCCTACCCCTCTACATCTCGCTCTCCCTTCTGCTCCCTCCCATCCCTCTCCTCTTTTTTTCCCTCCCTCCCTCTTTTCACCCCTCTCCCTCCCCCTCTCCTCCCCCTTCCTCCCTCCCTCATATCTACAATTAAACCAATCTATCGAGATGAAACGAAACCTTCAACCTATATCTCCCTCATGTAATTATGTATGTAAAAATAAATTTCACAATTTTTACATTTTGATCTTGAGTTATAAGGGAACAGACAGACAGACAGACAGACAACAAATGCGTCTTCTCTATCTATACCTATAAGAGGCATTTGCTGTCTGTCTGTTCCCTTATAACTCAAGATCCAGAAAACCAAATAACGTGAAATTTGTTACACATACACATAATTACATGGGAAAGGTTATAGGACATGTTTCGTTTCATCTTGATGGGTAGTTTAATTGTAATTAATTATTTTAGTATTTTACTATATTAAAGTAATCTCGACGGCGCCATAAATAAAATTCCTCTGTGACGTCATTTCCGTATGATACATTTTTAAAAGAGGGGTAACTCCCGGAAACTCCAATTGTAAACATGATGAAATCAATAGTCATATCTATTTACCTATCGTTTTATGTATTCGGAAGATTAAAATTAAAGGTGCACTTTAATAAACCGAAATACGTTAATTAAAACGTTTCTGTGACATTATTAACATTATTAATACAATCTCAATGGGTAGTTTAATTGTAATTAATTATTTTAGTATTTACTATATTAAAGTATTCACGGTATGGGATCGCCTTCACTATAAATAAAAATCCTCTGTGACGTCATTTCCCGTTTATTTAAGAAGCGTAATTTGACGCTTAATTGTACAGAGAGAGGGAGGGGGGAGAGAGATAAAGAGAGAGGGGGGCAGGGAGAGAGGGAATGAGTGGGCAGGGAGGGAGAGGGAAAGAGGGAGGAAGGGGAGGGGGAGAGAAGGAGGGTGGGAAAGGGAGGGAGGGGAGAGAGGTGGTAGGGAGGGAGATAAAGGGAGAGGGAGGGTTGGAGAGAGAGGGAGAGAGAGAAAGGGAGGGAAGGAAAGAGAAAGGAAGGGGAGGGAGTAGGGAGGGAGGGTAGAGGGGAGGGAGGGAGAGAGAGATAAAGAAAGAGGGAGGGAGAGAGAGATAAAGAGATGGGGCGGGGAGGAGAGATAGGAAATGAGGGAGGGAGGGGGAGGGAGAGAGAGAGGAAGAGAGGGAGACGGGAGAAGGAGGGAGGGAGAAAGGAAAGAGGGCGAGAGCGGGTAGGGAGGGAGAGAAAGGGGAGGGAAGGAGAGAGGGAGAGAGAGGATGGGAGAAATAGGAGGGAGTGAGAGATAAAGAGAGAGAGAAGGGGAAGGGAGGGAGGGGGAGGAGGAAGGGAGGAAGGTGGAGAGAGGGGGGACGGGGTGAGAGAAGGAGGGAAGGAGATAGGGAGAGAGAGTGAGATGGGAGAGTTAGGGAGGGAAGGAGAGGGAGGGAGGGAGAAAGGGAGGGAGGGAAAGAGAAAGGGAGAGAGGGGGTAGGGAGAAAACAAAAGGTAAACAGAAAACCTCATTTTAAACCCGGGCAAAGCCGGGTACTTGCAACTAGTTAAACAATAACACACAAATACATTTGAGCACATATAATTAAACAATAACAAACAAAACCGCACACTAACGCGCGCACATAGACATACACGCACGCAACCACATTAACACGCACACAAACATACACACAAAAAAAGAACACACACACACACATAAACACACAATTATACATACAAACTGTAATTTAAACATAAACACATAGCATACATGCTGAGGAAAAAAAGGATATGGGGATATATATATGTATATATATTGTATTAAATCTTTTTTTTTTTCAGTGTTTCCATATTGTAAAATTTGCCAACCATTCTCCTTCATCGGCGTGTACCAAACAACTCACCCGACTATAAACACGTGTAAAGAACAGCGCACACCGTGGCACCACCACTACCGGGCCCCCCATACAACTCAGCGCTCCGCACTCACCACCTTTGTCCCAGACGAGCTAACCCCTCCCTCCTCCCTCACCCATCTTTTAACCCCCACCCCTTTTACGCTACCACTCCCCCTACCCCCATCCATTTCGGTTTTGTTTTTTTTTTTGTCTTGTTTTTGTTCATACTGTCTTACCCTGTCTAGCAGACGACAGAATCGCGCGCTCGTCCGATGTGCTGCGTACGCGAAAAGTTCACGAAGTCGGGAGAGGAGTGGAGGGGGGGGGACAGAGAGCAAGTAGAGAGAGAGAGAAAGAGAGAGAGAGAGAGAAGGAGAGAAACTGGAGTGAAAGAGAGAGAGAAAAAAAAGCGATAAAGTGATTCTCTCTACACCCCACCCTTTCTCTCTGTCCTGGACACTCCCGCACGTACACACACACACACACACACACACAGACACAGACAGACATCGATGTGAGTATGATTGTGGCAGCGCGCGTGTGTGCTCCACTGCCGGCGAGTGAGTACTACTTCATCATCATACGAGTATAATCATAAAAATGCACGTGTATTGGTGTGGACTTATTGGGGAGGGGGGTAGCTACAGGAGATAACAAACTAATTTCTTTTTTTATCATTAGCTCTTGTGTCTATCTCCTTACACGTACATGGATACATTAGTTCATAATTAATGGTGTTTTATTCTCCTCATCTCGGTTCATTTCATATTTTATTCATTACAACATTTTTCAATTAACGGAGTACTCATGAAACAGTGGACTAGCGACTGTGTGAGTTTTCGGATTTCATTTATAACATCAAGTAAGTAGAATGCATTGAAATGATTATTTTTACAAACCGCTTTAACACGTATAACACAAACACACGAATGACAAAGACACACACACACATGACACAGACACACGCATGGCATAGAAACACACCCTTGGCACAGACACACGCATGGCATAGACATGCACCGAAGGCACAGACACAGAGGACACAGACACACGCATGACACAGAAATACGCAACGCACGGCACATATACACGCAAGGCACAGACACACGCATGACACAGAAACACGCAACGCACGGCACATATACACGCAAGGCACAAACACACGCATGACACAGACACACGCATGACACAGACACACGCATGACACAGACACACGCATGACACAGACAAACAGACATGACACTGACACACATGGCACAGACAAACAGACATGACACAGACACATGCATAACACAGACACACGCGTAATACAGACACACAACCATCACTCAGACACACGAATAACAGAATCACACCAATGACACAGGCACACAAACGTGGCACAGACACACGCATGACACAGACACACACACACACCCTATGGCACAGACACACGCATGACATAGACACACACACATACATGACACAGACACACACATGACACAGACACACGCATGACACAGACACACGCATGACACAGACACATGCATAACACAGACACACGCGTAATACAGACACACAACCATCACTCAGACACACGAATAACAGAATCATACCAATGACACAGACACACAAACGTGGCACAGACACACGCATGACATCGACACACGCATGACACAGACACACACACCCCTATGGCACAGACACACGCATGACATAGACACACACACATACATGACACAGACACACACATGACACAGACACACGCATGACACAGACACACGCATGACACAGACTCACACACATGACACAGACACACGCATGACACAGACACACAAATGACACAGACACATGCATCAACAGGCACATATGACACAGATACACAATAATATTAAAATATGAACAAAACAGTATTAAAATATGAACAAAATAGTATTAAAATATGAACAAAACAGTATTAAAATATGAACAAAACAATATTAAAATATGAACAAAACTATTAAAATATGAACATATTTTGACTAACTTCTTATGACCTATAATGCGACTTATTGTTTTCGTTGTTCATTTTAAGTTTTACTTTTTAAATACACTGGCCAATTTAGAAAATAAAACTTATTTGTCCTTTTATTTTTTTCAAGTCCATTTATGGGTGAAATTGTTTATTTATCAATTGTTACACACTGACAAGGAAAACAGCAGACGTATTTTTCAGGTGAAAATCAATAATGGAAAAAAAAACACTCCCCCCCCCATCCCTTTTCAATTAGAAAACCTCTCAAAACCTCCAAATATAGCAGTATTGCGTTAACGTTATATATCATTTTCTCTTTTTCTTGATCATATATCTGTGCACAGAATGGCGCCAAAAAAAAAATGTACAGTATACCTCAATTTTAAACCAAGTAAATATTTACCACCGATTTAAATTTATGACGTTTATATCCACGATAAAGTTATCAATAAAACGTTAATATACATATTTTGTTGCGTTGCGACCTTCATCTTTATAGAACATGCTGAATAAGTTAAGATATTATTTGTGTACAGCTGCGGCCCAGTTCGTTTTTGCAACTAAAAGGAAGTCGGTGTTTAGCCGGTGATGATAAAAAAGTAGATTGCGTCATCAATTTGCGTGTGGCTTATATATATATAGGTTGATGATATTTCTTAACTCGTAAGTTCTCAATAAATCATTGTTTATTTTCTATTTAGCAAGAACAAAGAAAAAAAAACCCGAAGCTATTTTTAAGGTGAATAATAATAATAACAATAGAAGCAATTTGTTGTGTTTTATATTAGATAATGATAGTTATATAACTTTTTTGAGTTTATTTATAGTTCAAATGTTGAATGTCTTTATTCATGACCATGCGTATTTATCTACACTTCTTGGGGAAAAAAAGCGATAGGAAAAAGAGAAAAGATATTTTTACACAGTGTTACCGCCCAGCTGTTGACATTCTTTTATTAATCAAAACAGCACACTCAAATGATCAATCTTTAAGTTAACCGTAAGCCATAAAATGGAGGAAGAATACAATTTTCCTTTTGACTGTTTTGGCGACACACATTTCGTTGTATTATTGATTCATTAAAACTATGAATATTAATGTGTCCGCTGCTACCACGCGAGTAACGATATATCGACAGTTTTTGTGAACTCGCGTTTAGTTGTAGATGTCCACTGTTCCCATTTTAGACTCATTGCTATAAACCTTTCATGACCTACTTTATCCCCGGTGGAGGAGGGCTCAGGGTGCTATAACACAAGATGTTAATACAATCTGGCTTTGTCTAGTTTTTGTTGTTGACCTGGTTTCAGTTTTCTCTTGTTGTTGCCTTTTCGCCAGAAAAAAAAAATTACTATTTCATCAGCATTTTGTTATTTACATTCTCAGATATTTTGTTTGTTAGAAATATTAGTTAATATATGATATGTGTACATACTAGTACACAGGGGCGCAACCAGTATGTTGAAGTTGGTTGAGTCCAAAGTATTAAGGAAGATGAAAATTGGTATGTCTGCCCCCCGAATTTTGGTAGGGTCGAATACCAGTAGCTTGATTTTTGGTAGGGTCCGGACCCGCACGACCCGTAGATCAGTTGCGCCCATGCTAGTACATAGTAAAGCATTTTTAGATAAACCATGAACTACACATATATCTATTCTAGTCCATACATTTAGACAGACATACTCATGGTAGTCCAAACATTATTTCTTTTACTGTGATAGAAATAAACCAAAAATTGGTATTCTTTAACACACACACACACACACACACACCAACATATATAGGCACGTGTCGGTAGAGTCACAAACTGCTAGGGGGGGGGGGGAGGGACGGGTTGGGCTCCATCTCGGAACACCCTGAAGTTTTACCACATCTCCCATGTCGACGATACTGTGTAGACCAGCCATGGGCGGACTATTGCCCGCGGGCCGAATCCGGCCGGCATGACCTTTTTATCCGGGGCCCGCCACGCGTTTCGGTGTGAAGGCCAGCACTAAACTTTGTTTTGTTTATGATAGTTTACACTTTAATTTATATAAGTTTATAGCAACTTTTCCTTCACCTGCTTGTGGCCCAGTCCGTCGGTCAAATTTACGAACCCAATGCGGCCCGCTAGTCAAAAGGTTTGTCAACCCCATTGTGTAGACACACGTATTCGGACATAGCTACTCACACTACCTACTGGAATTCGACAAAAAAAAAATTACAGCCCCCACACCCCCTAAATTGGATGTGTCCATTTTAGCGCATTTTCGAGAAGTCGAATGCGCTATAGTTTCCGTTTTGTCCGTCTGTCTGTCTGTTCGTCTGTCATCACGCTAGATCTCAGCAACCATAAGTCCTAGACCCATGATGTGTATACTTTTTTTGTAGGTCTTGGCCTGCCATTCCTGCATCCAGTGGCGCAACCGGGGGCGGGGGCAGGGGAGGGGGCTTGAGCCCCCTCCCAGACCAAATCATCAATACATATTTTAACATATAAAGTTACTAAAAAGACTGTCAAACTGTCTTTTTTCAATATGTGAGCCCCCACCCCCCTAGCATTTTTTTGCTGGTTGCGCCACTGCCTGCATCAAAAGTCCATTTCGTGATCTGACCTCTTGTAGTGGCAGTTCGACCTCCTGGAAGTGCCATATGACCTCATTTTCCATGCAAAAAAAAAATTATTTCACTAAAGTGTTCAGAATTTAAGCAGAAAATTCTAACTGCTGATCAAACTTATTGTTTCGAATAAAATTAATTACATTTTTTAAATTTCAGATAAAAAAAAAAATAAAAACTCTACAGCATAAAAATGGCACCAAGAAAAACACTACATACGTACTGATACATAACACGAAAATCCGCTAACACGTCCTGTGTCCTGAATGGAACAGGCTTAAGATACTGTTTTTTTTTTTAGAATCAAGTAACAGATATGATCTTACATCTAGTTCAGATATGATCTTACATCTAGTCCAGGTATGATCTTACATCTAGTCCAGGTATGATCTTACATCTAGTTCAGATATGATCTTACATCTAGTTCAGATATGATCTTACATCTAGTCCAGGTATGATCTTACATCTAGTCCAGGTATGATCTTACATCTAGTTCAGATATGATCTTACATCTAGTCCAGGTATGATCTTACATCTAGTCCGTGTATGATCTTACATCTAGTTCAGATATGATATTACATCTAGTTGAGATATGATCTTACATCTGGTTCAGATACAGTTTTTTTCTTTACACCTTCTTACTCCGTCATACAAAAAAAATGTTCACATCTGTCCCGCCCCCCCCCCCCTTCCCGTCTTACCACTAGCAATCCGTGTGAATGGCATATTGTATTGTCCTTGTAGATGTCAACTGTCTTAAAGTCTATATGTGTGTTTGTGTGTGTAGGGGTTGGGGGGGGGAGCAAAACTATCAAACAACTTACAACAAAGAAATCAAGAGATCGTTTGAACACAAAGAAACGGGAGATAGACAGGCGTGATGGGAGACTATCGGCGGGAAAAGCAGATAGATCAACCTATGACAGCCAGTGATTAAACGAAACCGGAAGTTGAATCGAACTATATGAAAATGATGGCAGGAGGAAAGGGGGGAGGGCGGAGGTTAAACACAGAAGGAGCGGGGGTATGAGGGTGGAGAAGGAGGAGGAGGGGGGGAAGGTTGCTTGTAAAAGTACGCGCATCATTTCGATTGGATGAGAATGAAACAGGTATGGGTGAACGGTGGTTGGAAGTAGTTTAGTGTGTGTGTGTGTGTGTATGTGTGTGTGCGTTAGGAGAAAAGGGGGGGGGGGTAGCATATTTTTTTTTAAAAGATTATGTAATAGTTGGAACTGTTGGCTAAACATAATCTGACAGAGGGCATCGATTTTATTATTAGTTTATATATTTCTTTTTATCGATCCATTTCTTTATGTCTGTCGAGATTTTTTTTTTTAAGAGCATCATAATGTCAGAGGCGTACCGAGGAGTGGGCAAGAGGGAATCCTGCCCCGGGTGATACTCACAAAGGGGCGCCAAATGGTATAATTTACATATAATATTTACATATAATATTTTATGTTTTTCGAATGGGGGGGCGCTAAAAAGGTATTGTGCCCCGGGCGCGAGTTAAGCTCACTACGGCACTACATAATGTCACAGGAAATAATCCAGACTTTTGGTTTTCATATGAAAGGTAATACAGACGTTTTCACAGACAACTAGAGTGGTTCCTTGCCGGTGAGTCCTAACATTACGGTTGGTTTGTGACGGGTTCGAACCCTAGCAGAGCTGCTGTTATGGACAGGCAAATTAAGAAACAGTATAGAACCACGGGGATTCAGGGTCTTGAGATGCAAGTTACCAAGGTATCCGAAGGCACCCAAATGCTCGCCTCCTTATCCCTAAATAGCCCAGATGGACCCTTGTGATCGATACGTTAAACAATATCGACCAGGATTATGTGCCTTATGGGGTAACGTCTTGTGGGCGTGGCGGCTAAGTAAGTAGGGATGTAAGAAGGTCATTTCCGGTATCAAACCTTTATTTGAAGTCTCGGAATGACATGGAGATCGAAATTCGCACTTGCGGGAAAATAAAAATAACAATTAAACATAAAATAATTACTCTAAGCCAGCCTACAATAATAATGATCCATAATTTTTTTAATAATTTGTCTGAGAATAAAATATAACTCGACATTCACTTGACATAAAGCTTGGCAATTTTTTTTTTTTTGTGTTTGTCGTGTCTCGCTTGTGAAAAAATTGACGATCGTTCGTCCTTGACATAGTTTTTTTTTGTTTCGTTGCTTCTTTATTTTGTTTTTTATTTGGTTTTTTAAGAAAAAAATAAAAAAAAACTGTTTTGCAGATTGGATATATAGGTTACTCGTTTGTGTGTTTGTATTTGTTTGCATGTTTGTATTAGTAAGCTTGTTTTCTATATCGTTTGATTTTAATGTACGTCTTAACTTCTGTTTATCATAATAAATCTATAAATTCATCTGTCTATCTATCTATATACCTATCTGCATGTCTGTCTGTCTGCTTGTTTATCTGTATGTATGCGTGCATATAAATCTGTTCATTTAATGCATACGTCAGTCCGTCACTTACTGTGAAGGAATGTTTTACATGTCTAGTTAATGAAACAAAATATTAAGTTGACTGCCAGGGGTTCATTTGTTGGGAGAGGGATGACTTAACAACAATTGTCAAATAATTACGTCTCTGTCCCACCAGGGTCGTCAACTGTAGAGGATATATGGTCGATGGGGGAGCCGCATTCAACTATTCCAGGATCAATGGTGGCCCACGGTTAAAAGTGTTAGCCCCCCCCCCTGTTAGAGTTAAATACTATTGATCTAAACTAAAATAGGTTCTTACGGTACCTGTCCGTGGATCAAATTATACTGGGCCGCCTAGAAATATGAAATTATTTCCTTTATATTTGCAATCTAAAATATAAATAATCAACTCCCGCCCTCCCCCTCCCCCTCTTTTCAGCGGGCCGCGGTGCGGTTATCAAACGTTGATCGGTCCGTGGCGAGAAAAAGGCGGGGGACCACTGCTCTAAGGTACTGTCTTGGGTTACTGACTGGGACATTCACTGTCTTGGGTTACTGTCTGGGACATCCACTGTCTTGGGTTACTGTCTGGGACATCCACTGTCTTGGGTTACTGTCTGGGACATTCACTGTCTTGGGTTACTGTCTGGGACATTCACTGTCTTGGGTTACTGTCTGGGACATTCACTGTCTTGGGTTACTGTCTGGGGTACTGCTACCCCCCACGAAAAAAACCTTAAAAATTTAAGACCGCATATCAATATCTCAATTTTGAAACGTACTTTCACCTTTCGATGACGGACATTCTTCTTCTTCTACCCTTAACTATACAACCCACTTAGTGCTCAGGCCTGTTGTACCACTCCCCCTATACAGCTCACGTAGTGCTCTGGCCTACCGCCACTACTGCTCACCGCATTTGCCGACACATAGGCGACTTCCTCCACTCTCTCATTCTCATGGCTTTAAGTTCATTCACCTCATCTTTTGGCCTCTTCTTGGTCATATTTCATTAAAAGTTTTTATTTTCTGATTTTTTTTTCTTGTTCTTTGTATTTTACATAAAATAGATTAGATTCTTAGATATATATAACCTATGCACATCAGCCTAGCCCCCCCCCCGAGAAAACCGTTAAACTAACCCTATGAAAACATCTCACGAAAATGAAATGCATGTATAAATAGTCAATCAACATAGGTCACTTCCCCTTAGGGGCTGTCCATTATTTAAGTCAACAAATTTTTGGCGATTTTTACCTCCCCCCTCCCCCTTGTCAACAACTTGTCAAACTTCCAGAGACCCCCCCCCCCCTATAAAATTACATCAATATTTGATTACCCCCCCCCCTAAAAAAGGTGGCTTCCAAAATGTTTATGTTGCAAAATTAGTAGGAATATAGATAGTTTAATTAAAATACTGAATGTTAGTCGAGTGCGTAACACACGACTAAAAACGCTGCTTAAATTTCCTATTTATTAAGTAATTATATTAAATTAAAAAAAAAGAAACATTGCTGACGCGTACAAGTACATGGCCATTAAGAAATCTTCCCTCCTGGAGTTTGATTAACCGTATTAACTCGTCACAGTCTGTGAATACACACGCGGCCCAGCAACAGAAACTGATCCAACATTCGACGTTCTCATGTAAGGTGGGTGGTGGTGGTGTTGTATTCTTTTTTTTCACTAAGATGTATTGTACGCAGCCCCGCAGCGTGAAAATTTTAAAGCAGGGGCAGGCCCGTAGCCAGGTCAAAGTAAGCAGGGAGGCACCAATACCCACCAAGGGGGCACCTTCACTTTTTCTTTATTTTTTCCTCTTTTTTTTTCTTTTTTAAGCGGGGGGGGGGGGGCACTTCACACCTAGTTGGGAGGGGGAGGGGGCATGGCCCCCCCAGTGCTCCCCTTGGCTACGGGGCTGAGCAGGGGCCAGGCATTCTACAGTAGGGGCTAGACCTATAGCAGGGGGGCAGGAAATAAATGTTACTAATTAGATCAAACAAGCAGAGGGGGCCAGACAAAAATCGGAGGTGGGGCGCTGATTATACGCACGCTACGGGCCTGATTATACGTTTCTTATTTTGTATGTGTATGTGAGAGTGTCTGTATTTGTACATTGGTGGTATTTTGTAAACACGTTTGCTGGGAGGTGGACATAATGCCCGTTGAGACCCCCGAGGGCCGAAAAGAAAAGCCCCCCCCCCTCTTTTTGTATTTTTTAAAAAAATGGAGATGGGAAAAGAAAATATGAATGCGAATTTAAAATTAGGATTTTCACGGGGCCCCTTTTTTGAAGTCGGGGCCCAGCCCCCCCCCCGTTAAATCCGCCTCTGCGTGTACTTAGATGTGTGAAAGCTACGTAGGTTTATGTGTGTATGAAGTTTTACTTTTCGGGTGGACAGTTTGACAAAAACATGTTAAGGGTGTGTGTGTGTGTGGGGTGGGGGAGGGGGCGGGGGGGGACATCAGAGACGACAGTTACATGTGTCCGGCGTCAGAACTGGTCTTACATATGGGCGATCTGTGCAACCGCCAGGGCTCCAAGTTACAAATCCCTCCCCCCCCCCTCACCAGTACGAACTTCGTCAACTGTAATGATCAGGTGGTGTTCTTTAACTGGAAGTTTCAATATATGTACTTAAAATGAGAACCCAGAGAAGGCAGGACCGGGGGGGAGGGGGTGTTGCTTTCTAGAGTAATTATGAAAATTAATACTTTACGGTAACACCTAGAACTTGTGTTTTTCTCCGAAATGATGTTATTGTCTGAGTATGCATATGCGTTATTTTATGTGCCTCTGTGTGTGTCTGTGTGTGTGTCTGTATGTGTCTTTCTTATTTGTGTGTTTATGTATGTTTAGGTATGCTTATTATAAGAAAAATGTTACTTGTACTCCTTTATAAAAATAAAGTTATTTTGTGTAAATTTGTGTATGTATACTCCACGTAAAGCCAAAATAAGCTACTCCACAAAAGCCATAATAGCTACTCCACAAAAAGCCACAAGACGCTACTCCACAAAAGCCATAATAAACTACTCCACAAAAAAGCCACTATTCAATATCCGTAAAAAGCCACGATGCGGACGGAACAATACATAGTTATCATATCACACAAGACTGCAGCGTCCCACATATCTGTTAGGTCACCTTGACATTTATCACTTAGTCAACATTTGTTTTTCCTCTCAGCGGTGTTGCCAGATGTGGGTTACTTCTTCACGTGGGCGTAGACCGCTATAAAATCATTGTTTTTTTTTCTCTCAGCCGATTCAAAAAATTCCCAAATCAATAACTTTGCATAAAAGTGTGTTTTGGAGTATGGAAAAAAAATTGCTTAGCTTATCATTTTTACATAACATATACTTAACAGATCTAAATTCCACCATGGCAGTCCATTTTCTGTTTGAAAGACACAGCTCACACATCACCTTTCACACATCAGTCATATTTCACACATTACCTTTCCCACATCACCTTTCACACGTCACCTTTCACACATCACCTTTCACACATCAATCACCTTTCACACTTCAATCACCTTTCACACATCAATCACCTTTCACCCATCACCTTTCACACATCAATCACCTTTCACACTTCAATCACCTTTCACACATCCATCGCCTTTCACCCATCACCTTTCACACATCAATCACCGTTCACCCATCGCCTTTCACTCATCACCTTTCACACATCAATCACCGTTCACACATCACCTTTCACACATCAATCACCTTTCACACATCACCTTTCACACATCAATCACCTTTCAGCCATCTCCGCACAATACACAGGTGCAGCTGTGGATTAAGGTCAAGTAGAAGGAAGATAAAATGGAAATTTTTTTATAAAGACAGAGAACAATAAATCAGCAAGCGTAAAAATATTAGATTTTTATGGGGATCCCCACCCCCTACAACCTCCTCTATTTGGTCGTAGATGCTCACGCCACTCCCCCCCCCCTCAATCCGTTGAATACGCCCATGTCAATGATATGTAAGATCCGCACATCAAACGCGGCCCATGTCCTAGCATGAAATCTTCAGTTTCACATCCATCCGAGAATGAGACAGGACAAAACATTGTTCAAAGGCGTACTTGTTATATGGTAGCCGAACAATTGTTATTGAACATCAAAATCATTGATATTAATGTCATCAATCGTTCACTTGTTCACAGATAGCAGACAGAGGATTTTTTTTTTTTTACCATTTGCTTCGAAAAATGAGTGTGGAATTAATTTATATGAATGAAATTCTTTAATAGATTATTAGGGGTGGCGCTGGAGGGGACTTCTATCTATCTATCTATCTATCTATCTATCTATCTATCTATCTATCTATCTATCTATCTATCTATCTATCTATCTATCTATCTATCTATCTATCTATCTATCTATCTATCTATCTATCTATCTATCCATCTATCAGGCTTGCGGAGCCGCCATATTTTTTTTCGGCTCCGGCTCCGGCTCCCATAAATTTGACGGCTCCGGCTCCCTATTATGATAGTATCACACCAGACAAAAATTTTTGTAATTTCTCCACGCTAACATGCCGCTAATAAAAAGTTATGCAAATTTTGCCGCGTTCACCCCCATAGTCAGGAACTTGAAAAATATACGCATTGTCGGTTTTACTAAAAACAAACCATTTCAGTGCACCCAGAAACGTATCATTATTTTCGATCGAGGTTTCACTAGTCGCCATTTTCATAAGTAATAAAAAGTTATTTCAATGATCAAATTAGCAAATAGTAAATTGATACATTATTTAAAATATTTTAAAGACTTCAGTGTGTATATTTATTATTGATAAATTCGAAGTGACTATTCGGACCCGGGCAGGCCCGTAGCCAGGATTATTGCATTTGGGGGGGGGAGGGAGAATTTTTTTCGGCGGGGGGGGGGGCCGAAGAACTGATTCTGGGGTACAGCGGCGGATCTAGACAACTTTGACGGGGGGGGGGCGAACATGTTTTCATTGTTGAAAATTGGTCTTTGAACAAAAAATATTTCGATAATTTAATGATGTATTACCTAAACTTGCGATAACCGGGGGAGGGGGGGACATGCCCCCCGGCCCCTCCCCATAATTCCGCCCCTGGTGGGGTAGAAGAAATTTTCGGGGGGGGGGGGGCGAAGATGGAGGTGCGAAGCGCCGAAAGCTTGCGAACGGAGAGGAGGGGTTTTGGGAGAGGACCTCAGTGAGTCCCCTCCCCAAGAAATTTTTTGCAGTTCCATATCTGGAATGGTGCATTTTAGTACCGATTGTTTAGCTATTAATTACAAATATATAATTTTAACTACGTTTCAATAAAGCATGGCATGTTGCAGTTTTGTTAAAAATAATTTAAATAGTAAAGAGTTTTAATGATAAAAATTTATTGAGGCTGAGCAATTTCTGATTCCTGTTATAAATATATTGACCACTTGTTCTGCTACACAATTGTTACATAATAGATACCTGATTTATATCATTACTAGTTGCAAGTACCCGGCTTTGCCCGGGTTTAAAATAAGATTTTCTGTTTACCTTCTGTTTTCTCCCTACCCCCTCTCTCCCTTCCTCTCTCCCTCCCTCCCTCACCCTCTCTCCCTTTCCCTCCCTCCCTCCCTCTCCCTCCCATCTCTCTCTCCCTCCCTCTCCCTCCCATCTCTCTCTCCCTCCCTCCCTCTCCCATCTCCCTCTCCTTCTCTCTCTCCCTCACTGCCCCCTCTCTCTCTCTCTTTATCTCTTCCTCCCATTTCTCCCATCCTCTCCCTCTCTCTCCCTCCCCTCTCTCTCCATCCCTAACCCCTCTCTCCCTCCCTCCTTTCTCCCTCCCTCTCCACCTCTCTCTCCCTCCCCCTCTCTCCCCCTTCCTCCCTCCCTCATTCCCTCTCCCTCCCTAACCCCCTCACTCTTTATCTCTCTCTCCCTCCCTCTCTCCCATCCTCTCTCTCCCTCCTTCCCCTCTATCTCCCATCCTACCCCCTCTCTCCCTCCCTTCCTTTCTCTTTCCTTCCCTCCCTTTCTCTCTCCCTCTATCCCTCCCTCTCCCATCTCCCTCTCTCCCCTCCTTCTCTCCCCTGTCCATCCCCCCTCCCTCCTACCCTCCTTTCCTCTCTCTCCCCCGCCCCCTCTCTCTCTCTTTATCTCTTCCTCCCTCTCTCTCCCTCTCTCTCTCCCTCTCTCTCTCTCTCTCTCTCTCTCTCTCTCTATATATATATATATATATATATATATATATATATATATAAATACTTATTATTATGGCTTCACACTTCTTCTATAATCCTTCTTCATTCCTCTAACTTCCTCAAGCTGTACAAATAGGGAAGCATGAAAAAACATCAACTATTCTTTGCAGCACAAAGGCACAATACAGCACCAGCGCGCAAGTTCTATTCGATCATCGGGAAATGACGTCACAGAGGAATTTTATTTATGGCGCCGTCGAGATTACTTTAATATTGTAAAATACTAAAATAAAAAAAAATAATTACAATTAAACTACCCATCCAGATGAAACGAAACCTGTCCTATAACCTTCCCCATGTAATTATGTGTATGTGTAACAAATTTCACGTTATTTGTTTGTCTGGATCTTGAGTTATAAGGGAACAGACAGACAGACAGACAGACAACAAATGCGTCTTATAAGTATAGAGATACATATGTAAAAAAGTGAAGTCAGAAGTCAATATTATTTTATTAACTTATTTAAGTTGCTAGTTGTCCTCAGAAGATATCAATATATAAAACCATTACAAGGTTGCGAACAGGCCCACCGACAGAAATTTCGGGTATCTGGGCAGGGGTGACACGGGCCCCCCGTGCTGATATTAATATTTTCAAAAGTTGATTGGACAGCTCAGTCCGGGCCCCTAAAATAAAATTGAACAAAATGATTGATGTTTTATAGCCGTTATTATTAAAATTTTGTAAAAAAGCTCAAATCATGCACGGTGGGGCCCAGGTCATAAACGGAAGGGGGGGTCAGCCCCTTAGCCCCCTCTGTCTACCAATAAACTCCGATTTTTATTTGGACACCGTCCCAATAAAGTCTGATTGTTATTCGGGCCCGTGGCAAATATGCACTTAGCTTAGCTATACATAAAATTTATTATTGTTTTTTGGTTGTTTTTTTTTATAATTGTTTGAATTGTATGATTTAATCGTTACTCAGTGTCTAGGGTTCCACTAAGCGGACTCTGTATTATTATTTTTTCGGGTTCCATCTAATAAAGTTTAAATATAGCTACGCTTAGCGCATATTTGCCACGGGTCCGAATAACAATCGGATTTTATTGGGACCCGGGTCCGAATAGCCACAGCCTTATAAATTTATCTGCTCTATTTCAGATATTCTGTTTATAATAAAATTGTTAAATACAGAAAGCGACCATTTTGTTTTTAGTCTATTACAAATTGTAGGAGGCAAACAATCAAACAAATTTGTAATTTTAAAGCTAAAAAAAAATTCTGCTGTAAAAAAAAAACATTTGGGAGCCGTGGAGCCGCCAGATTTTCTCGGCTCCGGCTCCAGCTCCAGCAAAAGTAGCGGCTCCCGGCTCCTCGGCTCCGGCTCCGCAAGCCTGCTATCTATCTATCTATCTATCTATCTATCTATCTATCTATCTATCTATCTATCTATCTATCTATCTATCTATCTATCTATCTATCTATCTATCTATCTATCTATCTATCTATCTATATATATATATATATATATATATATATATCCATCTCTCTCTCTCTCTCTCTATATATATATATATATATATATATATATATATATATATATACTAGTTGCAAGTACCCGAGTATAAAATAAGGTTTTCTGTTTACCTTTTGTTTTCTCCCTCCCCCCCTCTCTCCCTCCCTCCCCCCTCCCTCTTTACCCCCTCTCTCCCTTTCTCTTTCCCTCCTTCCCTTTCTCCCTCCCTCCCTCTCCTTCCCTCTCCTAACTCTCCCATCTCCCTCTCTCTCTCCCTATCTCCCTCCCTTCTTCTCTCACCCCCCCGTCCCCCTCTCTCCACCTCCCCCTCCCTCCAACCCTCCTTTCCTCTCTCTCTCCCTCCCTGCCCCCCTCTCTCTCTTTATCTCTCTCTCCCTCCCATTTCTCCCATCCTCTCTCCCTCCCCCTTCCCCCTCTCTCCCTCCCTCCTTTCTCCCTCCCTCCCTCTCCCGTCTCCCTCTCTCCCCCTCTTTCTCTCTCCCTCCCTCCCCCCTCTCTCCCTTTCCCTCCCTCCCTTTCTCCCTCCCTCCCTCTCCCTCACTCTATCCCATCTCTCTCTCCCCATTCATCCCTCCCTCATTCCCTCTCTCTCCCTCCCTCCCCCCTCACTCCTTTCTCTCTCTCTCTCTCTCCCACCCTCTCTTTCCCTCCCTCCCCTCTATCTCCCTCCCCTGCCCCCTCTCTCCCTCCCTTCTTTTCTCTCTCCCTCTCCCCCCTGCTCCCTCTCCCATCCCTCTCCCCCTGCTCACTCTCCCATCTCCCTCTCTCCCCCTCCTTCTCTTCCCCCTGTCCACCCCCTCCCTCCCTCTCTCCCCCTCCCTCCCTCCTACCCTCCTTCCTCTCTCTCCCCCTGCCCCCTCTCTCTCTCTTTATCTCTCTCTCCATCCCTCCCTCACTCTCTCTCTCTCTCTCTATATATATATATATATATATATATATATATATATATATATATATATACTTATTATTATGGCTTCACACTTCTTCTAAAATCCTTCTTCATTCCTTTCTTTACCTTCCTCAAACTGTACAAATAGGGAAGCATGAAAAAACATCAACAATTCTTCGCATCACAAAGGCACAATACAGCACCAGCTCGCAAGTTCTATTCGATCATCGGGAAATGACGTCACAGAAGAGTTTTATCTATGGCGCCGTCGAGATTACTTTTATATAGTAAAATATACTAAAATAAAAATAATTTATTACAATTAAACTACCCATCGAGATGAAACGAAACCTGTCCTATAACCTTCCCCATGTAATTATATGTACTTGTACCAAATTTCACGTTTTTTGATTGTCTGGATCTTGAGTTATAAGGGAACAGACAGACAGACAGTCAACAAATGCGTCTTATAAGTATATATATATATATACTAGTTGCAAGTACCCGACTTTGCCCAGGTTTAAAATAAGATTTTCTGTTTACCTTCTGTTTTCTCCCTACCCCCTCTCTCCTTTCCTCTCTCTCTCCCTCCCTCCCTTCCCCTCTCTCCCTTTCCCTCCCTCCCTTTCCCTCCCTCCCTCTCTCCCATCTCTCTCCCATCTCCCTCTCTCCCCTCTCCCCCTCCTTCTCTCCCAACGTCCATCCTCCCTCTCTCCTTCCCTTCCCTCTCTCCCTCCCTAACCCCTCTCTCCCTCCTTTCTCCCTCCCCCTTTCCACCTCTCTCTCTCCCTCCCCCTCTCTCCCCCTTCCTCCCTCCCTCATTCCCTCTCTCTCCCTCCCTGCCCCCCTCACTAGTATATATATATATATACTCCCTGTCCTTATAAGTATAGATATATATATAGGGAGGGAGGGGAGGGAGGGAGAGAGAGAGGGTGGGAGAAAGGGAGAGAGAGGGTGGGGGAGAGGAAGGGAGAGAGATAAAGAGCGAGGGGGGCAAGGAGGGAGAGAGGGAATGAGGGAGGGAGGAAGAGGGAGAGGTGGAGAGAGGAGGGAGGGAGAATGAAGGGAGGGAGAGAGGGGTTAGGGAGGGAGAGAGATGGGAGGGAACGAGAGAGGGAGAAATGGGAGAGAGAGGGAGGGAGAGAGGAAGGGAGAGAGATAAAGAGCGAGGGGGGCAAGGAGGGAGAGAGGGAATGAGGGAGGGAGGAAGAGGGAGAGGTGGAGAGAGGAGGGAGGGAGAATGAAGGGAGGGAGAGAGGGGTTAGGGAGGGAGAGAGATGGGAGGGAACGAGAGAGGGAGAAATGGGAGAGAGAGGGAGGGAGAGGGAGTGAGAAGGAGGGAGGGAGAAAAGGGGGGAAGGGAAAGGGAGAGGGAGGGAGGGAGAGAGAGAGGAAGGGAGAGAGGGGGTAGGGAGAAAACAGAAGGTAAACAGAAAACCTTATTTTAAACCCGGGCAAAGCCGGGTACTTGCAACTAGTATCTATCTATCTATCTATCTATCTATCTATCTATCTATCTATCTATCTATCTATCTATCTATCTATCTATCTATCTATCTATCTATCTATCTATCTATCTATCTATCTATCTATCTATCTATCTATCTATCTATCTATCTATCTATCTATCTATCTATCTCTCTCTCTCTTTCTATATATATATATATATATATATATATATATATATATATATCCATCTATCCATCTATCTATCTATTTATCTATCTATCTATCTATCTATCCATATATCCATCTATCAATAAATCGATCTCTCTCTCTCTATCTCTCTCCCTCTCTCTTCCTCTCTCTCTCTCTCTATGGGTTAAAAAAATTTTTTTTATTGAAACATTATTAAAAAGTTGTTACATCATGGTAGTACAAATATTTGAAAACTACAGAGTTTTACTACTCCCAACTTTTGTTCGAAATTTTAACTATATTTACTGTGAGTTTTTTGTGACTGAACATGTTAAATTTGTGACCTAGGTTATTCCAAAAAGAAATGATATGCATATAAAATTGATCTAAAAATTTTTGTTCTGCAATATAATTAATTCATAGTAATTATTGACATGTTTTAGTATCTAAAACTGTAAAAAAAAAAAAAAAAAAATTTTTTTAGACATAGTGCATTTCTTTTGCCCCGTACCCCCTTGAATTAAAAGTTGGGAGTGGAAGACATTATCTGATTTGTACAAATTTTACATTTTTACAATCAGTAGGACCATAGGCAACTTTTTGAATATGTTTCAAATTCCCAACTTCAAAAAATTTTTTTTGACCCACCCTAATATATATATACATATCCAAATATATCAAAATATCAAAACATTAAATAGCAAGCTAGTCAGAGAGTAGCCCAACGATATTTCTCCCCAACTACCAATTAATTTCATATCAGATGTCTAGACCGATACGAGGTCCCAACCTATCCCTACGGCCCCCCCCCCCTCAAATGTGTACACATGTAGCCATTTCCCCCCATACCCGTAACGGGCCTGATTACCGCCACATGATTCTGGCATCCCAAGGGCAACACCCCCTACCCATTTTTCATGCCCTCAAGTTCTTGGAAGCATTTTGAAGTTGACATTATAAAAAGATGCCACAAAAAAACCCAAACAATTGTTTATTTCTGTTTGCACGACTCCCACTAACAATTTAAAAAAAAAAAAAAAACGACTGCAATCAGATTGTTCAACTCTCTCTGGCCTTGACTGTGTCCACAGATAAAAAAAAGTGCCCGTGTGTCTTTTAATATCAGGGTTTGATGTTCTCTGTGCACTGTAAGACCGTCATTTTCAACCTCTACGATCAATTTCCATAGTGGAGCAAAAAAAAAAATACAATATATTATAGAGTTCTTCGGAGAGTTTCTTCTTATCAGTGGCGGTAGGTTGGCGAGCAGGTTGTATGGGCCGGCGAGAGAAGGGTGTGTAGGGCAAACGAGCAGGGTGTTTGGTCTTGTGAGCAGGGTGTTTGGTCTTGTGAGCAGGGTGTTTGGTCTTGTGAGGAGGATGTATGGGCAGGCGAAAGAAGGGTGTTTTGGTCTTTTTGAGCTGGGTGTTTGGTCTTGTGAGCAGGGTATTTGGTCTTGTAAGCAGGGTGTTTGGTCTCGTGAGGAGGATGTATGGACCGGCGAGCAGGGTGTTTGGTCTTTTGAGCAGGGTGTTTTGGTCTTGTGAGTAGGATGTTTTGGTCTAGTGAGCAGAGTGTTTTGGCCGGCGAGCAGGGTGTATGGCTGGTGTACAGCGTAGTAGTGAGCAGGTGCCCAGGCTAGAAAGTAAAGTAGATAAAGCATTAAACGATGTGATTATATACAGGATAACTTAACTTATTTGGGGTGGGGGGCGCAAATTATGGGTGAGAAAACTAAACTGTTACCCCATACACGTTAACCAATGTGATACTTTAGACGTGACTGCAAAAGTAAATCAAGTGTCCATGATCCAATCCCCCAAAAGTGCAGATATGTTAATGTCAATATGCAGCCAGTGACGCAACCTGGGGGGGGACTTTGATGTCCGCCCTGGGTGGCACGCGCACAGTCAGGGGGGCGGCGGCATCTGTCGTGCATTCGTAGCTTTTGTCACGGGGATATGACGGCAATTGCGTTGCCCAAACAGCGTGCAACCAACGCTAGTTTCTCAATTGCATGTTGCTCTATTCAACTAAAATAATGCCGCTATGTATACACAAACTTTAGATCTTTTGTATTTTGACTTAAATAACAGCGTTATGGCCAGACCACCTATTTTTTTTTAAATTTTTAATCCATGTTTTCTAGACTTGAGAGAGAGAGAGAGAGAGAGAGAGAGAGAGAGAGAGAGAGAGAGAGAATGAATTCCTCCGTATCTCAAGGAATTAAATGCGTACCAGAGATCACAGAGTGTTCTAGTTTTAGGACAGACACTCCCACCATACCCCTATCATCCCTTCACTAACACCGTCAGATCGTAGTTATCCTCAAACGAACTACCCCCTTCGGCGGTATCTGGGTAGAGACTGACGTATTTAGTGCACACACCCCCCGGGAAGGATCACAAGAGTGATTTTCAGCCCCCCGAGTTATCTGGTAGCGAGGTCAGATCGAACCGCTGTCGTTGTTTTGTTATCAGTTCCACGGTATTGATAAATATCTCGCGGGTTGTGTTGTTTTTACAAATCACACTCGGCGGAGAAGAAGAAGAAATAAGCGAAAGAGCAAAGAGAGAAAGAGGGAGAGAAATATATATGGGGCAGAGGGAGAGGAGATATGGAATAATCTTATGTTTCGTCATTCGTGAATAGGAGAGAGAGAGAGAGAGAGAGAGAGAGAGAGAGAGAGAGAGAGAGGGAGAGAGAGGGAGAGAGAGAGAGAGGGAAAGAGAGAATAGCGACGTATGCTAAGTTCCGTCGTCGTGCCACATACAGAAGAGTAAAGAGAGACCATACTGCCAAGTTCCATCATTCGCAGAATGACCATTTTACATTATAAAAGACCAACTCACATCAAGAGCGTCAAGCGGCCTTAATAAAACATGTTTCCCCCACATCAAATATAGTAAACAAAAACATCCGGCTATTTACGTACATCCGGCTTTTTTTTTTATTTTTTCAGTGTGCTTCAATCTGTTGTTTTTCGGTCATTTTTTTTCCCGCTTTTCTCGTTCAGTGGAACTTTTGCAACTAAGAGATTTTATTTTTTTTTGACAGTTTGTCGATAAAATATATGCACGCGCTTTTTCATGAAAACAAGTAACAGATTAGAAATAATGAAACAAAAAAAAAAGCACAAATCAAACACAAACAAAAGAAAAGAAATATAGACCATTTTTTTTTTTTAAAGTTCGCGCGAAATCGATCGCGGTAGATTTTTAACCATTCATTATAATCGAAACTAAAACTAAATTCAATTTTTTGAAGAAATTCTAAACCAACTTTTAAATTCACTCGCATATTTCCATAAAAACATTTTCTAGACTTCTACATAAGCCCTTCAGAACACCCATAGATGGAACGGCTCATCATGTTTTTAATGTTTTGACCACTTCGACGTAAGGCATCCACGATAAGTTGGAGGCACAAAACAAAAACGTTTCCATTATGGGTCGTCAAGTCAGCCATTATGTTGCGGCTCATACAACAACCAATCAAAAGATGAATAGTGTCGTCGGCTCTCTGGGGAAAGAGCCATAAGAATGAGCGTGACCAATTAAAGCTTCTAGAGTTGTCTTTATTGTATTAATATCCTCAAGATTGGGGGGGGGGGGGGTCATTCAAAGGGAAGTTGGTCTAAAAACAACTTTCTCGTCGCTAACCTAATTTCATTTTTTTAACAAAATAAACCACTGTTCAATATATTAATAACGTAGGAACATTAAAATTGAGAATAAACCTGATGACCAGTAAAAAATCGCTCAAAAACTTTCATAAAAAAAAGATAGACACTATATGGGGTTATAACAACCGCATACACCTCATCCTTTTTTTTTACTCTAGGTGATCTTTGAAGAATTGAAATAATAATCCCCATCGATAATACTTTTCTATGTCCGCGCGTGTCTTCTGTTTGATTGTCTATCATTGGAAGTCAATGAGGCGTGACTTTAGTGTCTATAAAACAGTTGATGCCATATACGGAGTAACGAGGGGAGGGGGGGGGAGAGATAATAGCATTGGCCTTTTTTTTATATGCTTAATGTTTTTAGACCTAAAACCAGGGGGCGGTCATTTGTGTGTGTGTGGGGGGGGGAGTAAAATTATGTAACATCCCCACCCAACGAGAATCCATTTTTATTTTTTTATTTTTTTTATTTATTTATTAAAAAAAAACACGAATACATAAATCATGTTTCATAATTCTGAAAATCATGAAAACGCACAATCTGTTTTACTAGCTGCAACCTGCAAAACCTTTGCATAGAATTATATCTCCCTTAGGCTTGATCGGTAGGCTAGGTTATTTTTGGTTTCGGGCAGATCCGATTTTTTCACGATTGTATTTTAAACTGGAATACTGTTGTATTCATTCTTTACTTTTGATTTAACGCATTGCTTATATATATATATATATATATATATAACGCATAGCAAAGTTTTGGTAAAAGAAATGCGTCCCGAAAAAAACACACATTTGAGAAAGCGCTAAGTCATTTCGGGTACTGCTTTTTTTTTTTTATTTGGTGAAGGGGTCCACAAATTACGCCCCTGCCTAAAAACTATTGTGAAATTATTTTAACTAATAGAAAAAAGACACCCAGGAAGATAGACAGACAGAAAGACTGACAGACACTAAGTAGACCTACTTAAATAATTAAATTTACAAAATATTTTTTTTTAGAAATAACAAACAATCATAAAATGTAATGTAAAATTACGTCATAGTTATTTAGGAAGTAAAGGCCTGTAAGATGTTAGGAGGCTTCAATTCAAAATAGTCAGACTTAAAAAAAATTTGAAACTTCAGCCAATAGAATGAGAACGTAATAGAAAGAAAAAACAAAAATAAATCGTTGTTCAGTCGAGTTCGATTAGTTGTCATGGCAACACCATGTCATTCATAGATCAATTGGTGAGTTCTGTAACAGCATTAATTATTTGATAGTGTGTCCTCTTCACCCCCCCCCTCTTCGCCCGACCGATACCTTCACCTCCCCCCCGCCCCCACTCCCAACCACACTAACAAACACACAAAAAAAATGAATGAAATCAATGCAATAGCTGGTACAACCACACATCGGCTTGGAACACATGTTTGTTCTTGTGTAATGAATGTATAGGGTGGGGTGGGGGGGGGGGAGGAGAGGGTGTCGGTGGTGGGTGATAGTTCCGGGATGATTGAGAGAAGAGAATGTTATTATCACCTAATGAAACGCGCGGACATTGACGCTCTACTTCAGGGATCCCCAAACTGTCCGCACGCCAGTGCAAGGTGTGTTGCGAGCGTTTATCGCGCCCTGGGGGGGAGACGCAATGCCCGTGGGGGGAAAGGCAAAACCCTTGCTAGTTGTAAAGTAAGTGTCTCCCCTACGTCCCTCAGTGGTTACGCCTCTGCCCAGAGCACACACACAAATAGTGCTGGATATGGCATTACTTCTAATACCCCAATTGTTTTAAAAAAAGTACTCATTATTTGATAAGTTAAACTTACAGCCTCATATTGTGACCCTCAGGGCGGGGGGTGGATTTAACGGGGGTCGCGCGATTGGGCCAGTGGCGTAGCGAGCTTAACTCGCGCCCGGGGCACAATACCTTTTTTTTAGCGCCCATCCCCCATTCGAAAACCATATAATATTATATGTAAACTATACCATTTGGCACCCTTGTGTGAGCAGCGCCCGAGGCATGATGCCCCCCTTGCCCCCACCCCACTCGCTACGCCACTGCCTGGGGGCCCGACTTTTGGTGCCCCCCCATAAAGACCGAATTTATTTGGAACGTTAACCCTTTTTTATGTCATGATTATAATTGGGCTCTTCATTTTATTCTGCCTCTGGCTACGTCCACTCATCTGTTTTTTTCTTCCACTAAATTTACATACGCGCTCACACACACACACACACACACACACACACACACACATACACATACAAAGTTCGGTATAAGTGTTGGTTTATATCAGCCATTCCCAATGGATAAAGTGATTCTGATCATAATTTAAAGTGTTTTACTAGATATTTTTTTTTAATTGTGAGACACCATAACCTGTGATGACACTGAATTTTTAAATCACTTAAATCATATGTTCCAAGCAGTGACAAATCCAAATGGCATACAATACACTCTCAGTAGAGAAATAACAGCGCCTGCGATTTACTTCGATGAATGATTGATACTGATTATCTTGTGAGTAGCAATCATAGCTGTACCTCAAAGGAAACATAACATCATAAATGTCTTAAAAACACTCTAACCGTATGTTAGAATTTATAAATAGGTTACGCTTAATATATATATATATATATATATATATATATATATATATATATATATATATATATATTATAAACAGATGAAGTCTGTCTATAATTAACTAACCTACTTTTGACTCCTGATACATGTTGTTGAGCTAAGATTGCTTTGTGCCTAAGCTTGTCCTTTAATAAGAAACTTGAAGAACTGGAATATCTGGGGGGTTTTTTTATGAAAAAAAAGCCGATTTAAAAATACTGTACTACTGCTGTTTGCAGTAAGTTAAGAAAAAAAAAAGATTGCAATACATTAAATGGTCCGGGCTATGTTAATATTCATCTGTCAAGTGCAGTGCCGTCGTAATCATAACGTACTGCACCTAAAGCCTACAAACCTACCGGTTAAATATAATACTTTGAATAGCAAAGTGCCCTATCTATCTATCTATCTATCTATCTATCTATCTATCTATCTATCTATCTATCTATCTATCTATCTATCTATCTATCTATCTATCTATCTATCTATCTATCTAAATATCTATCTAGCTATCTATCTATCTGTCTGTCTGTCTGTCTATCTATCTATCTATCTATCTATCTATCTATCTATCTATCTATCTATCTATCTATCTATCTATCTATCTATCTATCTATCTATCTATCTATCTGTCTGTCTGTCTGTCTGTCTATCTATCTGTCTGTCTGTCTATCTATCTATCTATCTACCTGTCTGTCTGTCTATATCTATCTATCTATCTATATTATTGTACACGATCATACATATGTTTAGTAATCTTTATAATTAACGATTTCTTAACGCAATAGCGAATAGTGCTAAGGGCTTAAGATGAGCCTTAAATGGTCCTTTGTAAAGTGCAATAGTTAGCATTTTGAAAAAAGGCTTGAATGGTCCGAAATATGATTTCGTTTGCAAGATGTACTCATACAAAAATCGAAAAGAGGATTAGTTAGATTGTGCGATAACTTTAGACTTTAGAGAATCGATACTTTCCATAAGGTAGATATATGTCCACATTCTAACCTAAATATTTCTATTAACAAAAATAGTTTCAAGAAGCACGCGCTTTCAATTATCTCCACACATGTTAATTTCTGTTGATAGAGTTTGCAGCAGCTCGGTGGTGGAAAGTTTGTGAGCCAATACGGTGAGGTGAGAGTTATTGGTTCGCCTCTTTGGTCTGTGCAGCTTTATTGGTCAGATGTGATATAGCAGTGGAACTCTACGCATCTGTTCTCGTAGTAATAATTAATTCAATATAAGTTCATAGTGTAAATCTGATCATTTACTTTAATTATTTATTTAAGTGAATATCAAGGGGCGGATTCAGAATTTTACACAAATTTATGCACTAATATTGTTGATAAAAATTTGAAATTTTAATAAACTTTTGTTCATTTGCTGCGCCTGCTAATACCATTTTTATCACATGACTATGCTAGTATTTTGAACAAGCAATGCCCATATTTTTTACAATGCCAATTCGGAAATCTAGCAATGTAACCTTTAACATAAAAGTAAAAACCGGTGAAGTCGGGGGGGGGGGGGGAATTAGTATAAAAATATTTTTTAAAATTCTTTTTTTTTACCCTACAATAAGACTCTAATTTAAGGAATTGGACAATGTTTACACAAGAACTAATTTAGGGAATTGGACAATGTTTACACAACAACTAATTTAGGGAATTGGACAATGTTTACACAACAACTAATATGGAAGGCACTCTTTTTTTAAAAAAATCAAGCCTGCCACCAATAAAAAACAAGCAATTAAGCCTGTTCCATTCTGGACACAGGACGTGTTAGCGCATTTTCTTGCTATGTATCAGTACGTATGTTACTTTCAGTAAATATTTGTAAATTTTGGAAATGTTTATAAATTCAATTGTGTAATGCATATATCTGTAAAAAAATATTATAAAGACGTTTCTTTATATTTGAAAAAAAAATTATTTTCTCTTAAATCTAACTACAAGTGGTTTGTGGTTACTGAAATAGGACTCATAATTGAAAACATTCGAAATTATAGTCATTTAATCATCCGAAAACTCCGTCAATTGTTGCATAGCTCTGATACTTTCAATTAAACTCAGAACACAAGCTTACTATTTCATTTGATGAGTTTCTTAATAAATCTTGGTGAAACTACGTGCTGCAGTATTTCGCACCAAATGAATGGGTTATTGAACGTACAAGGTGTATATATAATATATAAGCCCCTTAGGAGCCCTGAAGCCCGGCCCTCAGAGATCCTATCGCGAAATGAACTTTTGATGTACACTTGGCAGGCCAAAACCTACAAAATGATATATACATCATGGGTCTAGGACTTATGGTTGCTGAGATATAGGCGCTCTTTATTAATATAGCTTATATAGCAAAAAACGGTACTAAGCCCCCTTTTACGGTCAGATCGCGAAATGGAAAAAAGTCATTTATTGGCAGGCCAAGACCTACAAAATGATATATACATCATAGGTCTAGGACTTATGGTTGTTGAGATCTAGGGTGATGACGGACAGACGGACAGACAGACAAAACGGGGACAAAAAGTAGCGAATCAGAAATAAGGAGTAAATCGCAAACATCTAATTTAGTTGTTTTTTTTTATTATTTTATTTCGAACTCGGAATTAGTATTGAAGCTTTTGTGCTTAGTCTCCTATTCCTAAACCATTTCATTGGAAATCGATCTTTCTGTGTCGCCAATTAACGTTTTATAAAATTTCTAAGTTATATATATATATATATATATATATATATGTGTGTGTGTGTGTGTGTGAATATATCGGTATAGGGAATCTTAACAAAATTGAAAGTTATGAGAAATATCTGGGATTGGTGTTGGTAATAATTATGGCATCGCCATATTACATTTCTTTTTAAATTTTTTTTTTCAAAATTTTAAATGCATGAATAGTACAAAGTAAAACAATTGGTGTATTCTAAAAAAAAAAAAAAAAGTAAAACTGATTTTGTTTGTAAGCTATGATAACGCCACTAAAGGTTTGATGAGTGGTGTTGGGATTGGGATTGGGATTGGGATTGGGATTGGGAGGGGGAGGGGGGATTTCAAGCCTCATGCACAGATCCAGTTGAGTACATCTCCTGGTGAGCAGCGCTACAGCTGTAGATAGATAGATAGATAGATAGATAGATAGATAGATAGATAGATAGATAGATAGATAGATAGATAGATAGATAGATAGATAGATAGATAGATAGATAGATAGATAGATAGATAGATGTACGTGATCATAACAAGAACAGACCACCGCTTGCGTAGGGAAAGAAAATGTTGACGTAAACAACAGGGAATAGGTACAGTAAATCAAATATACATACAAACCAGTTGCAATGCAAAGATGGATGTCTAAAAATAGCAATGACGACGAGGACAACGTCACTGGTGCGAAACGAAACCGTACACATTAATTTTTTTTTTTTAAATACACAAAATGCTATCATCTAACGTCATAAGAATTTATTTTTTTCTTACATTTTTTTTTATCTTCAGTTTTTGAGAATCTAGCTAATAGAGGATTATTACGAGATTTATACATCTAAACTAGCTCGTCAGTAGAGTTAAGTGCCCTCATAACAAACTTGTAAAGCTGGGAAATGCACAATTTCCAAGATTAGCTGAGCATGTAGTCCATGAATGTCTCCTCTCCTCTCCCCCCTCCCCTCCCTTCCCCCCCCCCAATCCACTACCCTCCAAATGAGCTCTGCTTGGCCGTGTGGAACAAATCGTTTTCAAATATACAAAATACGTCAGAGGAGGGTTAGGGGTGGGGTGGGAGGGGGGGAGGGGTAACTGCTCGATGTGTCTGCCACTTGTTGTAAGGAAGGAAGAAAAAAAAACAACAACAACAGCTCTTGGGGGTGACTTGAGATAGAGAAATAGACCCGGGGGTGGGATGAGCGGAGGGGAGGAGGACGGGAGGTGAGAAAAAGGGAGAGAGGGAGGGGGTGGAGTCATATGTGACGTAACTAGCTTTTAGTGGCGCCCCTTTTCGGACACCAAAATGCCCTTCAAATTTTCAATGCCCAAAAGTCCTTAAGAACAATGATGACGCCCTTACTTGATATGTAAAGGGTCTCCCGGGGGGGGGGGCGGTCTCTAGCAATGCCCGTCCTGTTTACATGCCCAAAAGTACTCAAGTAACACAGATGACGCCCTTACTTGATATGTAAAGTGTCTCCCGGGGGCAGTCTCTAGCAATGCCCGTCCTGTTTACATGCCCAAAAGTACTCAAGTAACACAGATGACGCCCTTACTTGATACGTAAAGTGTCTCCCGGGGGCGGTCTCTAGCAATGCCCGTCCTGTTTACATGCCCAAAAGTACTCAAGTAACACAGATGACGCCCTTACTTGATACGTAATGTGTCTCCCGGGGGCGGTCTCTAGCAATGCCCGTCCTGTTTACATGCCCAAAAGTACTCAAGTAACACAGATGACGCCCTTACAGGAAGCAAGCTAAGTGCCACCTAGGGAGGACCACTCCCTCAATTGACCCCCAATGGGGGGGGGGGGGAGTAACGTGGGAGTGTGTTTTTGAGGGAGAGAAAGAGAGAACCGAAGTATAAAAAAAAAGATATTAAATAATGAATTACTTGTTTTACTGGCAACACAATAAATACCGGAAAATATTTTGGCAGTAAATTCAAACCTTTTAAAGATGTGTCTTGAGGGAGTCTGGACCAATCGAATTTCATATAAATCTGGCGTTAAAAAAAAACACAGTCCATTTGAACAAAACTAAACTGAACTTTTCTAAAAGTGCAGATCTGGAAAAATTTGACACAGCCCTTTGCAGAACTGTAACGTCTTCTAGCTTCTAGACTGGTTTCAATTATTAAATTCTTTTCTAACCATGTCTTTTTTTATATTGTGTTACTTCCAATATTATTGTTTCCTAGAGATTTGTTTTTACAGATATACTTGAGATATTTTTAATAAACTGTTATATGTAAGTTGAAGTAAAACTTTACTGCGACTGAGTAGTTGGAAAGTTTATGAAAAAAGAAAATATTGCCAGTAAATTTCCTTTTTACGACGACATTACGTCACTGAGATAACAGGTTGGGTGATTTAAAATAAATATGATATCGTGTTACATTTTCTATACTGGAGCTTTGATACATTATCTAGATAATCTAAAGAAGAGGTATAAAAATATTATTATAAAGATGGCCACACATTAGGCCAATGAGAGACGCATTCAGTTTTCTTGTATTGTGAAAAAAAAAATAAAAAAATACTTAAAAGATCTGCACTATAGTCAGTCCATTAAAATTTAGTGAACATAAGTAATTGAAAACAAATAGAAATAACTGGCCCATTGGGAGAAACACTAAACTCATTGATGGGCCGCATTGGGCCACCCCTGTTTTAATATTCAGTTAGGACCAGGGGTATAACTCCTTTCTTATTTGTTCATTGGGCCCTAGGCAGATAATGACAGAGATAGTTTATGGGGATATAGGCAGATAATGACAGAGATAGTTTATGGGGCCATAGGCAGATAATGACAGAGATAGTTTATGGGGCCCAAGGCTGATAATGACAGAGATAGTTAATGGGGACCTAGGCAGATAATGACAGATATAGTTTATGGGGCCATAGAACGATAGGGGCGCTAGGCAAATGCACAGGTCAAGGCCATACAGATCTAATAGAGATTTTTACTGTCAGTGAGTGGGGCCATTAGCCAGTTGCCTAGATGACCTTTCCACAAATACGCTCATGTGTATCATATCATCAATAAGATGGCATTAGAAAGTGTTTATTTTTGGCAACCTTGACCCAGCTTCCCGTTATGCCTTTGCCAGGCACCTTTTGCTTTTTAATGAGACAGATTCATGTGATTACATTTATCAAACACAAACGTTAAATTATTGAATTGATTTTTTTTTAAAATTAATTCGTCATTCGTCATTACAGCAAGCGCTGTAACCTTCCCCCACCACTCTATCTCTCTACCTCGCTATCTTTGTATCTCTCTCTAACTCTGTATCTCTATTCTATTTACTCCTCTTCTCTCTACCTCTCTTTATACATTTCTATCTACCTCTCTATCTCTCTTCTCTCTACCTCTCTTCTCTATACCTCTCTTTCTACCTCTATCTCTGTATCTCTTTACCTATATCTCTGTATCTCTCTCTCTATCTCTCTTCTCTCTACCTCTCTCTGTTCCTCACTCACTCTCTTCTCTCTACCTCTCTCTGTTCCTCACTCACTCTCTTCTCTCTACCTCTCAATCTACCTTTCTTCTCTCTACCTCTATATCCTAAGGGGTGAATAGGATAGCCATGTAAGCATCAGTCTTTTCTGTTCAGTGACATACACGAGACACACACACACAGAGAGAAAGAGAGAGATGATAATGATGATGATGATGATGATGATAGCACGGTTTCGAACTATTGACTTTCACCAGTTGTACAACCTTAGACCACACGGTCTCCAGCGGTATACCTTGTTTTGATTTGTTATGTTGTTGGGGAATGGGAGGGGGGGGGGGGAAACAGATTTGTATTGAACCAGTGCAGCTTAGGTTATGAAATATGATAGTAATGGACCACTGCAGCTTAGTCAATAAGTAATTGACAGCAATGTCAAGCTGAACTCGTAAATAAACTTGAAGTAAAACGTACACTCGATGGTCAAATGTCCACTTAAAAACTTTCACTAAAGCTAACGTTATTACAACGTCTTTGTGATTTATGCGTCTGTGGATCATTACCCCTTTACCTCCCCTCTAGTCCACAGCTAACCCTTCCCTCCACCCTCCCTCACCACCCAGCTATGTCCTGTAAACATTTAAAAGGAAGCCCGCCCCAAAATAGGTCACATCTTTAAGCCTTATAAATCAAGCCATCATCTCGTCCAGTGGACGAACTTAAGTGGTCTAATGCCTGGGTGGGTGACCAGCTCCATTTTAGTTGGAAAAGTAAACAACACTGGCCTCGCCAACAGAGAAATCCCTGACCCAGGAGGATAAAACAAAAAAAAAAAAAGGTCGGCGAATTATGGGGGGAGGGGGGCACGAGTTTATAAATAGAACGGCCGTAATAAAAAAAAAATAGCCCCCCCTCCCACCCTTCCATGAATTACTTGTCAACTGGCATCTCACCTCTTCGTTACTGCCCCCCCTTCCCCAAACCTTAACCTTCTATAAGAGTATTTGCAGACCCGAAGTTAGGTTTATGTGAGGTCATGAAGTAGAGACTTTCCGAGAAATGTGGGGGACCCAATGCAGAGACAGTAAGGGGGGGGGTTGTCAAAAGTACATTTAGAGGGCCCTGGATTAATCAACTTACATAAGGAGGTACTGGAACTGGAAGGGGGGGGGAATGGGAGGGGGTTGTCCTTTGTCAGTATAGGGCACCATATAGCTGTCTAGTTTTCCGCTCTGTAAGAAACGACTGAGTGTTTAAACCTGTGTTTATGGCTGAGTGTTTAAACCTGTGTTTATGGCTGAGTATTTGAACCTGTGTTTATGGCGGAGCGTTTGAACCTGTGTTTATGGCGGAGCGTTTGAACCTGTGTTTGTGGCTGTTTGAACCTGTGTTTATGGTTGAGGGTTTGAACCTGTGTTTATGGCTGAGTGTTTGAACCTGTGTTTATGGCTGAGGTTTGAACCTGTGTTTATGACTGGGTGTTTAAACCTGTCTTTATGGCTGAGTGTTTAAACCTGTGTTTATGGCTGAGTGTTTAAGCCTGTGTTTATGGCTGATTGTTTGAACCTGTGTTATTGACTGAGGGTTTGAATTTGTGTTTATGGCTGAGGTTTTGAACCTGTGTTTACGGCTGAGTGTTTAAACCCTATAAATTCCATATTTAACAGATAGGACTACAAAAATAATTAAGACTAAAGTATAAAAAAAAACATTTTTTGTACAAAAGGGAGCAAGGTTTCTCACATGTCGCCGGATGGAGGAAGGGAGCAGACAGCATATTGCTGTGGGGGGCCCATGAAGCTCAAGGTGGGCCCATGAATCTTAGTTTTTTAGTACAATTATAAGTATATAACGTTTCTCCGACACAAACACATTCTCGGCTGAGATCAATAATTATTCACATCAATATAGAAAGAAATCAATAATTATACACACCAATATAGAATGAGATCAATAATTATATACACCAATATAGAAAGAGATCAATAATTATAAACACCAATATAGAATAAGAACAATAATTGTACACACCAATATAGAATGAGATCAATAACTATACACACCAATATAGAATGAGATCAATAAATATACACACCAATATAGAATGAGATCAATAATTATACACACTAATATAGAATGAGATCAATAATTATACACACCAATATAGAATGAGATCAATAATTATACACACCAATATAGAATGAGATCAATAATTATACACACCAATATAGAATGAGATCAATAATTATACACACCAATATATACGTGTACAATTTTGTTTGGGGAGCCTAAACACAATTACTTTTTGTACCGGGGCAAATAATTTTTTTACCATCAGGAACAAAATTAATATTTTGAAGAAGAAACACCCTATTGATTTTAAAAAAAGAAAAGTCTTAATAAGTACGCAGTAAATATAGTGTTGTTTGTAAATGTCAACAATTGTTCATGATGTTCAGTAATTATTGTATCAATACGTAGGGTTCAATACTCCACTACATAAATAAGAAGCAGACAAACAATCTCTTTTTCCTCACTCAATCAAAATAAAATAAAGAAAGAAAAAAAAAGAAAAGAAAAAAACCCACCTAATATTCCGTATGTTTACGTTGCTGGAGGAAGAAATTATAGACCACTTCCCAAATGACGTCATCACATCCTGCTTTCTTTTCAATGACCCCAAAAAAAAACACAATAATTTTTTTTTTTATTTTTAGCTTTTTTGAGCAGAGCGTTTCGTTAATCATCTTTTTTAAAATTTAAAATTGACAGGATAGTTTGGAATTATTGTCATGTGGATAAAAAAGAAATATGCCGAAATAACAAACAAATTATTTCTGACCGGAAGTCTAATTATAGATAGTCAGTCGTTCTATTTTAACAACAAGATTTCTCACATAAAAACTATCAAAAGAAAACAAAGAACTAAACAAAAAGCTTTATGACAAACAAAGAAATGAAAATGATCTAATTAAATGCTGAAATCTGAGACTGTGTTTCAGTCAAAATAGAGCTTCCTTCAAAAAAAAAACACACAACGAAAACGTATCATGCAGGGGATAAACGATGTTGAGCATTTCATTATAGCCAATGAAACGATCAAATACGATTTTTAAAAAAGGTTCTTCATCCAGTAGATACTGAGCTACTGGTAGCTGCTGTTGTCACAAATATACTTGGCACAAAGAGAAGTAAATATTGTCAGAATAACACGATAAAATATTGTAGATATTTACGTACACACGTGGCCCTCTTTATAGTGGAGACTATACCCTAGATCAGTGCTTCTCAAAGTGGTGGGCCGCGGCCCCCTAGGGGGCCGTGGACTGACCGGAGGGGGACCGTGGAATTTCGAAAAATTATAAATTTAAGCAATCTAAACCAAAAAAAAAAATAGGGAGGCTGCGACATATTGATTGACGTTCCAAGGGGGCCGTGACTTCAAAAAGTTTGAAAAGCATTGGCATAGATGACCTCGCAACAAGAATGCTCTGTATCAAACCATTCATTAGATACAATTAGAAAGTGTTTGTTTGCGAGAATTGCGGGGCCCAATTTAACGAATGCTTGCGAGGTCCCCTCCTCTAATCTTTAAAAAGCCTGTTGACGAAAACCATGACTGATAGTAACATGCTAAATGTAAATTGCGGGGCCCCTGCCAGGCGCGGCGCCCAATTAGGGTCAATCGGTCAAATCGGCCTATGGCCGGCCCTGTTTGTTTTGGCTACTTATTGTGAGTGTTAATATAACTTACATCTCCGCCGCCCATATAACAAATTCTCCATAGAGGCTCAAAATTTTATCTACAAAATTAATACTTTGATAATTAGTGGAAATTATTTTCTTTTTAAAACATGAAGAGTGGGAATATGCTTTCCCTTCTATCAAATGTTTTTTGCCAAAATGTCATTCTGTAGTTAACGTTTCAAGAAATCGATATTTTTTGGTTAAGCTGTAGAATTGTGTTTCCCAAACCGAGGCCCATGCTCTCAAGGTAAAATTTAATTTTTAAACATCAAACAAAAAATCCTCTATTCAGTCATGAATAGTTTGGAAAACTCGGTAATACTGACTGAAAACTAGAAATACACGTTGTGTTCAGACATAGAAGCCATGTTGCGCAACTCTCAGAGTGATGGATCTGTTCGCCCGTATCTCGCCGCGTTTGTTGACAGTGGTCAGTATTGTTTGTTGACAGCGGTCAGTATTGTTTGTTTGTCTTTTTGATGACATGTCCGGATGTCGCACGGGAACCAATTAACTGTCATAGTACTATGGAATGAAAGGAGAGTAATAGTAATATTAAAAAATAATTCATCTTAATAGAAGGAATATTTGGCTTCGTTTTATCTTTTCCCCTCACTCACGTACACCATATGACCCCCACGCTAAAGTTCATCGTGTTGTTTACAAGTAAGCTTCCAAGTCTGCTGAGACTTAGAACAAAACGTATGGAGTTGTCGTCCTTACGTAGCGCGTCCAGATAAAACGTTTCTTTTTTTTTAAAATGGAGGAAAGAATTCAAGGTTGATGTTTATAGGACCGGGTGTATGGTAGAAATGATTTCTTGGTATAGAGAAATGTACATAGGCATTGACTGACCTATGAAAAAAAAAATGTATTGTTTTCAACTTAAAGAGAAGTCGTCGAGAGATACAAAATAGCATGGATGTTTATCAAGAAATAGTAGCAATTTCAACCGGGTTACTTTTTGTTGAAATAGAGACGAGTTTTGGGTCCAATTAGAGTTGGCCCTACCATAACCATTTAACCATGCCTGAGTGGGGGGAGGGGAATGAGCAGAAGGTAAAGAGCTTGAGAGCCCAGGAATGCCTAGTGACGTGCTGACCTGGGGCGACGAAACGAGCATTCGTCATGTGATCTTTAGGTTTGAGAAATTATTATTATTAAAAAATACTGAAGTCTAATAATTAATCAATGCTTAAACCATAAAAATAGCTTAGTATATTTAAAAAAAAGGTAATTCATTGCAATTAAACGTAAAACTTAACAACTTTCAGATAGTTTAATTTTATTTTTAACTCTAAACATTACTAATTGTATAACCTTTAAAAGCGGCCGAAAATCAGTTGAAACCGCCCAAAACTGGTTTTAGTTAAATGTCAATAACTTGTGGACTTCAAATGTTAGTGGTGTGCCGCAATGTAGAACTGTAGTGGTGTGCCGCAATGTAGAACTGTAGTGGTGTGCCGCAATGTAGAACTGTAGTGGTGTGCCGCAATGTAGAACTGTAGTGGTGTGCCGCAATGTAGAACTGTAGTGGTGTGCCGCAATGAAGAACTGTAGTGGTGTGCCGCAATGTAGAACTGTAGTGGTGTGCCGCAATGTAGAACTGTATTGGTGTGCCGCAATGTACAACTGGTGGTGTGCCGCAATGTACAACTGTAGTGGTGTGCCGCAATGTACAACTGGTGGTGTGCCGCAATGTACAACTGGTGGTGTGCCGCAATGTAGAACTGTAGTGGTGTGCCGCAATGTACAACTGGTGGTGTGCCGCAATGTAGAACTGTAGTGGTGTGCCGCAATGTAGAACTGTATTGGTGTGCCGCAATGTAGAACAACGTAGAGATGCGATGTTGATGTGCTGATAAACCAATGAGGTCATACTATAGACACAAACTTGTAGTATGGAGATTTGTGGCACAATCATGATCTCCAGCAGGGAATACTTTGGCTAATATCAAGTTTCCTTTCTACCGCGGCGGTGTATCCTTGGTATGGGAGGGGGGTGGGAGGGGCAGTAGGCGGAAATGGTGATGGTGAGTTGAAAAATTGGAGGGGGTGGGGACTCTGATGCAAATATATCGAACTTAGGTTTTATTCTCCTCAAGAAAGATTTTTGTGTGTGTGTGTGTGATGTCAACATGGGTTTGGGTTAGAGACTTTGGTTTCCCCACCCCATTAGACCCCGTAACTGGGGTGTGTGGGGGTGCCCACAATCGGAGATTTTTTGAACGATAAATAGACGATTCTAGCCACCGCATTCGACACTCGCAGTAGGCTAGGCACACCGCGCATTGATTACTATTGCCAAGTCTGCCCCGGGTGTGTCTGTGTGTTTGTTTGGTATGTACAATGTTTGCATGTATGTTTTTGATGTGCTTGTGTGCGTGTGCGAATGTATCTTTTTGGTGCGTTTGTGTGTGTGTACTGGTGTGCTTGTATTTGTGTGTAATAGTGTGCTTACATTTGAGTGTATTAGTGTGCCTGTATTTTTGTGTATAAGTGTGCCTGTATTTTTGTGTAATAGTGTGCCTGTATTTGCGCGCATTAGTGTGTGTTAGTATTTGTACCTGTAATTATGTATGTGTGTGTGTATATAGTATGCGTGTGTTTGCGTGTCAGAGGGATATTTTTTTGTATATTTGGGCGTGTTTGTGTGTAGATGAGGTGGTACAATAACAATTTTTTGAATTTCGCATCGGAGTCGGAGAATTAATAACCAAACTTCCTATTCCTTTCACATAATCTATGAACTGAATCTTTTAGTGTGCACTCGAAATTTCTTACAAAATAATTTGGCTTATGCCGTCTGCTTCGAATGTTTCCGATAAAAATAACTTCAGGAAAGATAAAAAAAATCAGTCAAATAAAATATATTTTAAATACATAAACATCTAGACATATTTTGTTCTATCCCCCCTCCCCCATTCCTTCCCCCCCCCCCGTTTCTAAAATTAAAACACTAGAACACTGCCAGAGTATTTCAAAAACTGTTCAACGTTGGTCTGTCTCTTACAATACTAATACTTAGACTCAGTGGACTAGTGGGGATTATCTCAGCTAATGGCATTACGGGATCTGGAAATAGTCGCAGCAAGTCGGGAATTTGAATGAATGCGGGAAGGGGGGGCCGATTGGAGAAAGATGGGGGGGGTGAGGGAGGGAGGGAGGGAGGGAGGTTTAAAAAAAAGACTTTTTAGACTGACTTAGTTTGTTTAACAGACTCGGCTACAGGATCAAGCGATAGGATACAATTCAGTTTGCGGCAGTGCCGTGTTGTCTGGTAGGTACAGCAGGCACTATGCTAGACATAAAAGGACTAAGAATCTACATGGGGCTACAAAAGTTTAAAAAAAGGTATAATTTTTAAGTGAAGAATGTACCCAAAAATAACACAGTCTAATTTAGAAAACTTTATTTTTTTAATGTTCTGTGTTTAAAAATGAAATTTCGACAAACATATAGATATTTAATATTCATATTTCGATAAACTCTCTGATAAAGAAGTTATATCACCTTAGGTTTGGTTAGCAGGCTAGGTTATTTTTTATTTCGGGCAGATCCGATTTTTTCATGATTGCATTTTAAACTGGAATACTGTTGTATTAATTTTTTACGTTCGATTTAACGCAGAACCCACACCGCTGTTATTTATATAATAATATAAATATGTTCCTAAATTAATAATGAGATCCTCTAATCAAAGGAGCGTACAAATGTATTGTTACGATGAGTACAAACGACGAACCTAAAGGGCCACTGTCAGATGGGCATCAGTAGAACCCTATACATGTACAGACCCCAAATGTACGGTCTACACTCATCATAACTTGCCCCAGACTTACCCGAAACGACCTCTAAGATTCCAATGCAGAATCTGATCTAACAACATGCGACCTTTAGAGTCAGATACGAAATTTTGTAGACCAAGCTAACATCTTGCGTCTACTTTGAATAGAATACAAAAATATAATCAGACTTGCACACTTCATAGTCTAGAACGCACTAAGAAGTCTAAATGTAATCACTATATAAAATTTAAAAAAATATTATTAAAATCAAAAAAAAAAAGAAGCTAATAATTCGATTTCATATGTAAAGTAGTAAAAAAGTAGATATTTTTCAGAAACTTTCTTTTTAGTTATTTTGTTCATAAAGACATAAGATCTAACTCGTGTGTTCGTTTTTCGATACTGCGCGGTAACTGAATTAGTCGGTCTTTCCCTCCAAAAGATTCTAAATTTAGATTTAGCGTGACAACTTCCGTTTACACGTCTGGGAGGCCGCGCTGATTGATTCACGGAAGCCCCGCACAATTTCTTGACCTCTGGGCACTTGAGCAGATTTTCGAACCCCCCCCCTCCCCTTCCACCCCCTCCCCCCGGTTTAAACAGTGATGACGTCAGTGCAGCACATCGGGGGACATCAGTTCCCGGCTTTAATTAATTTAAGTAATTATAGGAACAAATCCACGCAATAATTCATCAAGCTGAAAAAACATCCCAGACCTCACGTTTACACACACGCATGCGCTAAATTGTATCGACCTAATGAAGTAGTTCTCAAAATTTAGCCGATTCGCGATCCACAAAGAGACCTGATCGTTTTGATGAGACTCAACTGTTTGAACTACAAGGGATAATAAAGAAAGAAAATGGGAAAAAAAATGTATAATTTGCATCAGGGCTTCTTAAACTTTTGTAATTCACGACCCCATTTATGATTGAGAGTTTCTTGACGACCCCATACAAATATAAAAGAAAAATAAATTAATATTTTACAAGTTAAAAAACATTTTCTGTTAAATTGTATTTTTATCTCTCGCGACCCCAGAATTTTGCTACGCGACCCCGAATGGGGTCGCGACCCATAGTTTTAAAAGCCCTGGTTTGCATTCTTAATTTAAATAGTAATGAAAAATTACACTTTAGATCAGCCGTTCATTGAGAATCACTGTTGTTTCTTCAGTTTCATTAATGATTTCTGTTTTATTTATTGTTTCGTACATAACTATTGTACTCAATTACAACCGCCTGGTTTTTTTTTCGGAAAATAGCAAAGAGCAATCGATGTGCTATCAATAGCATACAGTAGTTGTTTTTGTAATTATACTTCAAGCTATAATTAGCCATTTCACAATCTTCAAAAACAAATTTAGATTATTTTTTTTCCCAAGAGCTTTGTTTTTTTTATTGAGACTATTTAATTATTTAAAAAAATAAACAACCCACTATTGACCTCTTGAAGTAGCCAAGTCTGGATTAATAATATTAGATATAAGACTTGTTTTATAAATGTATAACATTACAACTATCGATAAGCTTGATTATCATTATTGCGTCATAGTAGGAAGGGATGCCTTTACAAAAGGAGTCGATGGAGCTGCTACCAGTTCATTACTATGGGGGGGGGGGGGGGGGGGTTAAAGTGAATCACAATGGGTGGGGGGGGGGAGAGAATTCAAGACCAACGCGTCCCCATTTGGTTTTATTTCATACTAGTTGCAAGTACCCGGCTTTGCCCGGGTTTAAAATAAGTTTTTTGTTTACCTTTTGTTTTCTCCCTACCCCCCCATCTCTCCCTTCCTCTCTCTCTCTCCCTCCCCTCTCTCTCCCTTCCTACCCCCTCTCTCCCTTTCTCTTTCCCTCCCTCCCTTTATCCCTCCCTCCCTCCCTCTATTTTCCTCCCTAACTCTCCCATCTCCCTCTCTCTCCCTCCCTCCCTCCTTCTCTCACCCCCGTCCCCCCCTCTCTCCACCTTCCTCCATTCCTCCTCCCCCTCTCTCCCTCCCTGCCCCCTCTATCTCTTTATCTCTCACTCCCTCCCATTTCTGCCATCCTCTCTCTCTCCCTCTCTCCTTCCCTCCCCTTTCTCTCCCTCCCTAACCCCTCTCTCCCTCCCTCCTTTCTCTCACCCTCTCCCGTCTCCTTCTCTCCCCCTCTTCCTCTCTCTCCCTCCCCTCACTCATTTCCTCTCTCCCTCCCTCCCCCCTATCTCTTTATTTCTCTCTCTATCCCTCTTTCTTTATCTCTCTCTCTCCCTCCCCTCTATCTCCCTCTCTACTCCCCCTTCCTTTCTCTTTCCTTCCCTCCCTTTCTCCCTCCCTCTCTCTCCAACCCTCTTTCCCTCCCTCCTTCTCTTTCCCTCCCTGCTCCCTCCTTCCCTCTCCCTCCCTGCCCCCCTCTCTCTTTATCTCTTTTCCCCCTCCCTCTCTCTGTACAATTAAACGTCAAATTACGCTTCTTAAATAAACAGAAAACCTAATTTTAATCCCGGCCAAAGCCTTTCTTCTCCGTCCGTTCAATTACACATTCACTTGGTGCGCGAATACAGGGAATTCCCTGTGCATTGAATAGTAAAATGCTAAAAATATTAATTACAATTAAACTAACCATTGAGATTGTATTAATAATGTTAATAATGTCACAGAAACATTTTAATTAACGTATTTCGGTTTATTAAAGTGCACCTTTAATTTTAATCTTCTGAATACATAAAACGATATGTAAATAGATATGACTATTGATTTCTTTATGTTTACAATTGGAGTTTCCGGAAGTTACCCCTCTTTTAAAAATGTATCATCGGGAAATGACGTCACAGAGGAATTTTATTTATGGCGCCGTCGAGATTACTTTAATATAGTAAAATACTAAAATAAAAATAATTAATTACAATTAAACTACCCATCGAGATGAAACGAAACATGTCCTATAACCTTCCCCATGTAATTATGTGTATGTGTAACAAATTTCACGTTATTTGGTTTTCTGGATCTTGAGTTATATGGGAACAGACAGACAGACAGACAACAAATGCGTCTTATAAGTATAGATAGAA
>JAGDYQ010000024.1:6954327-7125566 GCA_021962125.1 Bulinus truncatus
TATGAAATAAAACCAAATGGGACGCGTTGGTCTTGAATTGCCCCCCCCCCCCAATTGAGATTAACGATAACTCCCCCCCCCCCCCATAGTAATGAACTGGTAGCAGCTCCATAGCCTCCTTTTGTAAAGGCATCCTTTCCTACTATGACGCAATAATGATAATCAAGCTTATCGCTAGTTGTAATGTTATACATTTATAAAACAAGTCATATATCTAATATTATTAATCCAGACTTGGCTACTTCATGAGGTCAATAGCGGGTTGTTTATTTTTTTTAATAATTAAATAGACTCAATAGACAAAAAAACAAAGCTCTTGGAAAAAAAAATAATCTAAATTTGTTTTTGAAAATGGTGAAATGGTTAAGTATAGCTTGAAGTATACTTACAAAAACAACTACTGTATGCTTTGCTATTAATAGCACATCGATTGCGCTTTGCTATTTTCCAAAAAAAAAAAAACAAGGCGGTTGTAATTGAGTATAAGTTATATATGAAACAATAAATAAAACAGAAATCATGAATTAAATTGAAGAATCAACAGTGATCCTCAATGTACGTCTGATCTGAAGTGTAATTTTTCATTATTATTTAAATTAAGAATGCAAACCAGGGCTTCTTAAACTATGGGTCGCGACCCCACTTGGGATCGCGTAGCAAAATTCTGGGGTCGCGAGAGATTAAAAATACAATTTAACAGAAAATGTTTTTTAACTTGTAAAATATTAATTTATTTTTCTTTTATATTTGTATGGGGTCGTCAAGAAACTCGCAATCATAAATGGGGTCGTGAATTACAAAAGTTTAAGAAGCCCTGATGCAAATTATATATTTTTTTTCCATTTTCTTGCTTTATTATCCCTTGTAGTTCAAACAGTTGAGTCTCATCAAAAAGATCAGGTCTCTTTGTGGATCGCGAATCGCAAAATTTTGAGAATCACTTCATTAGGTCGATACAATTTAGCGCATGCGTGTGTGTGGAAACGTGAGGTCTGGGATGTTTTTCAGCTTGATGAATTATTGCGTGGATTTGTTCCTATAATTACTTAAATTAATTAAAGCCGGGAACTAATGTCCCCGATGTGCTGCCCTGACGTCATCACTGTTTAAACCGGGTGGGGGGGGGGAAGGGGGGGGTCGAAAATCTGCTCAAGTGCCCGGAGGTCAAGAAATTGTGCGGGGCTTCCGTGAATCAATCAGCGCTGTCTCCCAGACGTGTAAACGGAAGTTGTCACGCTAAATCTAAATTTAGAATCTTTGGGGGGGGGGGGGGAAAGACCGACTAATTCAGTTAACGCGCAGTATCGAAAATAACTAAAATGAAAGTTTCTGAAAAATATCTACTTTTTTACTACTTTACATATGAAATCGAAATATTCGCTTCTTTTTTTTTTAAATTTTAATAATATTTTTTTTTTCATTTTATATAGTGATTAAATTTAGACTTCTTGGTGCCTTCTAGACTTTGAAGTGTGCAAGTCTGATTAGATTTTTGTATTCCGAATCTAAGAGTCGCATGTTGTTAGATCAGATTCGGCATTGGAATCTTAAAGGTCGTTTCGGGTAAGTCTGGGGCAAGTTATGATGAGTGTGGAGCGTACATTTGGGGTCTGTACATTATAGGGTCTATAGTGATGCCCTTTAGGTTCGTCGTTTGTACTCGTCGTAACAATACATTTGTAGGCTCCTTTGATTAGAGGATCTCATTATTAATTTAGGAACATATTTATATTATTATATAAATAACAGCGGTGTGGGTTCTGCGTTATATCGAAAGTAAAGAATTAATACAACAGTATTCCAGTTTAAAATACAATCATGAAAAAATCGGATCTGCCCGAAATAAAAAATAACCTAGCCTGCTAATCAAACCTAAGGTGATTTAACTTCTTTATCAGAGAGTTTATCGAAATATGAATATTAATGATCTATATGTTTGTCGAAATTTCATTTTTAAACACAGAACATTAAAAAAATAAAGTTTTCTAAATTAGACTGTGCTATTTTTGGGTACATTCTTCACTTAAAAATTATACCTTTTTTTTTAACTTTTGTAGCCCCATGTAGATTCTTAGTCCTTCTATGTCTAGCATAGTGCCTACTGTACCTACCAGACAACACGGCACTGCCGCACACTGAATTGTATCCTATCGCTTGATCCTGTAGCCGGGTCTGTTAAACAAACTAAGTCAGTCTAAAAAGTCTTTTTTTTAAACCTCTCTCCCTCCCTCCCTCCCTCCCTCACCCCCCCCCCATCTTTCTCCAATCTGCCCCCCCCCCTCCCCGTATTCATTCAAATTCCAGACTGGCTGCGACTATTTCCAGATCCCGTAATGCCATTAGCTGAGATAATCCCCACTAGTCCACATAGTCTAAGTATTAGTATTGTAAGAGACAGACCAACGTTAAACTGTTTCTGAAATACTCTGGTAGTGTTCTAGTGTTCTAATTTTAGAAATGGGGAGGGGGGATGGTGGTGGTGGGAAGGAATGGGAGAGGGGGTATACAACAAAATATGTAGATGTTTATGTATTTAAAATCAGGGCCGCCGAGAGGGGAGGTGCAGGGGGGGGGGTCATTGCCAGGTGGCCCGCATCTGTAAGACGGAATAAAGGGGGCCCGGCAGCCTCGACCATGTCCATTTTTTCACGACTCATTGTTTATTAAGGGGCCCGCAATGATGTCCTGCCCTGGGGCCCGCGTTGGCTCTCGGTGCCACTGTTTAAAATATATTTTATTTGACTGATTTTTTTATCTTTCCCGAAGTTATTTGTATCGGAAACATTCGAAGCCGACGGCATAAGCCAAATTATTTTATAAGAAATTTCGAGTGCACACTAAAAGATTCAGTTCATAGATTATGTGAAAGGAATAGAAAGTTTGGTATTACTTCTAATACGACGATGCCAAATTCAAAAAATTGTTATTGTAACACCTCATCTACACACAAACACGCCCAAATATACAAAAAATATCCCTCTGACACGCAAACACACGCACACTATGTACACACACACATACATAATTACAGGTACAAATACTAACACACACTAAAGTGCGCAAATACAGGCACACTATTACACAAAAATACCGGCACACTTATACACACAAATACAGGCACACTAATACACTCAAATGTAAGCACACTATTACACACAAATACAAGCACACCAGTACACACACAAACGCACCAAAAAGATACATTCACACACGCACACAAGCACATCAAAAACACACATGCAAACATTGTACATACCAAAAACACACAGACACACCCGGGGCAGCCCTGGCAATAGTAATCAATGCGCGGGGGCCTGGCCTACTGTGAGTGTCAAATGTGGTGGCTAGAATCGTCTATTTATCGTTCAGAAAATCTCATTTTGTGGGCACCTCCCCCCCCCCCAGTTACGGGGTCTTAAGGGATGGGGAAACCAAGTCTCCAACCCAAACCCATGTGGCCACTAATGAACACACAAACATGTTGACATCACACAAACAAAAAAAAAATCTTTCTTGAGGAGAATAAAATCTAAGTTCGATATATTTGCATCAGAGTCCCCACCCCCTGCAATTTTCCACTCACCATCACCATTTCCGCCTACTGCCCCTCCCCCTTCCTATACCAAGGATACACGGCCGCGGTAGAAAGGAAACTTGATATTAGCCAAAGTATTCCCTGCTGGAGATTATGATTGTGCCACAAATCTCCATACTACAAGTTTGTGTCTATAGTACGACAGTGATTCTCATCCGTTTGTTTATTTGTGGTCACGGCAAAAAGGTTTTTTTTTTATATTGAACGTACCAGCAGGACACAAACAGTGCCTATTCATACATGTTTATATTTATATATATATTTATATATATGCACATTGGTCTATTTATTTTTATTTAATTGATGCATTGTCTTCTTTCTTCTTCTTTGTTCTCGATATATGATTATGGAGGATTTCAAACGACCAGGCCTATAGTTATGATGTACTGCACGGTGGCATCCAGGTCCATCTCGCTCCCATAAAGTTTTTGATTGAAGGAGGTCATCTGTGGCCAGAACCTGTTGCGAGCTGTCATTGTTACATGACCTCATTGGTTTATCAGCACATCAACGTCGGATCTCTACGTCGATCTACATTGCGGCACACCACTACAGCTATACATTGCGGCACACCACTACAGTTCTACATTGCGGCACACCACCACAGTTCTACATTGCGGCACACCACTACAGCTATACATTGCGGCACACCACTACAGCTCTACATTGCGGCACACCACTACAGTTCTACATTGCGGCACACCACTACAGCTCTACATTGCGGCACACCACCACAGTTCTACATTGCGGCACACCACTACAGTTCTACATTGCGGCACACCACCACAGTTCTACATTGCTGCACACATGTTTAAAAATTAAATTTTACCTTGTAGAGTATAGGCTTCGGTTTTGGAAACACAATTCTACAGCTTAACCAAAAAATATCGATTTCTTGAAACGTTAACTACAGATTGACATTTTTGGCAAGAAACATTTGATAGAAGGGAAAACATATTCCCACTCTTCATGCTTTAAAAAGAAAATGATTTCCACTAATTATCAAAGTATTAATTTTTTAGATACAATTTTGAGCCTCTATGGAGAATTTGTATGATGGGCGGCTGAGATGTAAGTTATTTTTACACTCACAATAAGTAGCCAAACAAACAGGGGCGGCCATAGGCCGATTTGACCGACTGACCCTAATTGGGCGCCGCGCCTGGCAGGGGCCCCGCAATTTACATTTAGTATATCACTTTCAGTCAGGGCTCTCGTCACAGGCTTTTTAAAGATTAGAGGAGGGGGGCCTCGCAAGCATCCGTTAAATTGGGCCCCACAATTCTCGCAAACAAACACTTTCTAATTGTATCTAATGAATGGTTTGATACAGAGCATTCTTGTTGCGAGGTCATCTAGGCTTTTGTCTCCACTATAAAGAGGGCAACGTGTGTACGTAAATATCTACACTATTTTATCGTGTTATTCTGAAAATATTTACTTCTCTTTGTGCCAAGTATATTTGTGACAACAGCAGCTACCAGTAGCTCAGTATCTACTGGATGAAGAAATTTTTTTTAAAAATCGTATTTGATCGTTTCATTGGCTAAAATGAAATGCTCAAAATCGTTTATCCCCTGCATGATAAGTTTTCGTTGTGTTTTTATTTGAATGAAACTTTATTTTGACTGAAACACAGTCTCAGATTTCAGCATTTAATTAGATCATTTTTATTTGTTTGATTGTCAAGGCTTTTTTTTTGTTTATTTCTTTCTTTTCTTTAGGATATATATTTTTCTTTTTGTGAAATTTCGTTGTTAAAATAGAACTACTAAGAATCTGTAATAAGACTTCCGGTCAGAAATAACTTGTTTGTTATTTCGGCATATTTCTTTTTTATCCACATGACAATAATTCCAAAACTATCCTGTCAATTTTAAATTTTAAAAAAGATATGATTAACGAAACGCTCTGCTCAAAAAAGTTTAAAAAAAAAATAAATTATTGTGTTTTTTTTAGGGTCATTGAAAAGAAAGCAGGATGTGATGACGTCATTTGTGAAGTGGTCTATAATTTTTTCCTCCAGCAACGTAAACATTCGGAATATCAGGTGGGTTTTTTCTTTTCTTTTTTTTTCTTTCTTTATTTTATTTTGATTGAGTGAGGAAAAAGAGATTGTTTGTCTGCTTCTTATTTATGTAGTGGAGTATTGAACCATACGTATTGATACAATAATTACTGAACATCATGAAAAATTGTTGCCATTTACAAACAACACTAAATTTACTGCGTACATATTAAGACTTTTCTTTTTTTAAAATCAATAGGGTGTTTCTTATTCAAAATATTAATTTATTTCCTGATGGTATAATTATTGATCTCATTCTATATTGGTGTGTATAATTATTGATCTCATGCTATATTGGTGTGTATAATTATTGATCTCATGCTATATTGGTGTGTATAATTATTGATCTCATGCTATATTGGTGTGTATAATTATTGATCTCATGCTATATTGGTGTGTATAATTATTGATCTCATGCTATATTGGCGTGTAGAATTATTAATCTCATTCTATATTGGTGTGTATAATTATTGATTTCTTTCTATATTGATGTGAATAATTATTGATCTCATGCTATATTGGTGTGTATAATTATTGATTTCTTTCTATATTGATGTGAATAATTATTGATCTCAGCCGAGAATGTGTTTGTGTCGGAGAAACGTTATATACTTCTAATTGTGCTAAAAACATAAGATTCATAGGCCCACCTTGTGCTTCATGGGCCCCCCTCAGCAATATGCTGTCTGCTCCCTTCCTCAGCCATAAACACAGGTTTAAACACTCAGCCATAAACACAGGTTCAAACACTCAGCCATAAACACAGGTTCAAACCCTCAGCCATAAACACAGGTTCACTCAGCCATAAACACAGGTTCAAACATTCAGCCATAAACACAGGTTTAAACACTCAGCCATAAACAGAGGTTTAAACACACAACCATAAACACAGGTTCAAACACTCAGCCATAAACAGAGGTTTAAACACACAACCATAAACACAGGTTCAAACACTCAGCCATAAACACAGGTTCAAACACTCAGCCATAAACACAGTCGTTTCTTACAGAGCGGAAAACTAGACAGCTATATGGTGCCCTATACTGACAAAGGACAACCCCCCCCCCATCCCCCCCTTCCAGTTCCAGTACCTCTTTATGTGAGTTGATTAATCCAGGGCCCTCTAAATGTACCTTTGACAACGGCCCCCTACTGTCTCTGCATTGGGTCTCCCACATTTCTCTGAAAGTCTCTACTTTATGACCTCATATAAACCTAACTACAGGTCTGCAAATACTTTTATAGAGATAGAAATAGTAGAGTGAAGGTTGGGGGGGGGGGATGGCAGTAACGAAGAGGTGAGATGCAATTAAGTTGACAAGTAATGCATGGAAAGGTGGGAGGAGGGGGCTGTTTTTTTTTTATTACGGCCGTTCTATTTATAAACTCGTGCCCCCCCCCCCCCATAATTCGCCGACCTTTTTTTTGTTTTATTTTCCCGGGTTAGGGATTTCTCTGTTGGCGAGGCCAGTGTTGTTTACTTTTCCAACTAAAATGGAGCTGGTCACCCACCCAGGCATTAGCCCACTTAAATGCGTCCACTGGACGAGACGATGGCTTGATTTATATGCTTAAAGATGTGACCTATTTTGGGGCGGGCTTTCCTTTAAATGTTTACAGGACATAGCTGGGTGTGGAGGGAAGGGTTGGCTGTGGACTAGAGGGGAGGTAAAGGGGTAGTAATGATCCACAGACACATAAATCACAATGACGTTGTAATAACGTTAGCTTTAGTGAAATTTTTTTAAAGTGGACATTTGACCATCGGGTGTACGTTTTACTTCAAGTGTATTTACGAGTTCAGCTTGACATTGCTGTCATACTTATTGACTAAGCTGCAGTGGTCAATTACTATCATATTTCATAACCTAAGCTGCAATGGTTCAATACAAATCTGTTTCCCCCCCCCCCCCCATTCCCCAACAACAAAACAAATCAAAACAAGGCCTACGCGGAGACCGTGTCGTCTAAGGTTGTACAACTAGTGAAAGTCAATAGTTCGAAACCGTATTTCATCATCATCATCATCATCATCTCTCTCTCTTTCTGTGTGTGTGTCTCGTGTATGTCACTGAACAGAAAAGACTGATGCTTACATGGCTATCTTATTTCCCCCTTAGGATGTAGAGGTAGAGAGAAGAAAGGTGGATTGAGAGGTAGAGAGAAGAGAGTGAGTGAGGTACAGAGAGAGGTAGAGAGAAGAGAGATAGAGACGTAGAGAGGTAGAGCGAAGAGAGGTAGAGAGAATAGGGATATAGAGGTAGAGAGAGATATAGAGAAGAGAGGTAGAGAGAAGAGAGATAGAGAGGTAGATAGAGATGTATAAAGAGAGGTAGAGAGAAGAGAGGTAGAATGAAGAGAGATACAAAGTTAGAGAGAGAGAGATACAAAGATAGCGAGGTAGAGAGATAGAGGGGTGGGGGAAGGTTTACAGTGCTTGATCAAATAGAATGTCGTAATAATTGAAAAAAAAATCAATTCAATAATTTAACGTTTGTGTTTGATAAATGTAATCACATGAATCTGTCTCATTTAAAAGCAAAAGGTGCCTGGTATAATGGGAAACTGGGTCAAGGTTTGTCACGGGTTGTGACTAATCTGTCGAAACCATCCCCTTACTCCAACCCTTAGCTTAATAGTATTACTAACGCTAAGATGTATAGGTAATATACGTTCCCGTTCACAAGTTCCCCACCTTTCTTACCCCACCCCCGTAATTGCGTCATCAGCCAGGTGGACAGCGGAATCTCCGCCGACGAACCGAAGTAGCGGTTAACAGAAACACGTTACATTCTTCGCGGGATTCGCCCTGGTCAATTTGCCGACAAAGGGATGGATGTCCAGTTGCTACGGTCTTTGTCTATACGACGTACTTCTCCCCCCCCCCCCATCCTCCCCCTAATTTGAAACTTTGAAAGAAACATATATTATATTTGATTGGCTACGGGTCACGTGGAAGAAAGGGATATGAAGAATGAAATATAGATTCGCGGGGATTCGACCGAGAGTCCCAGGGGTGGCCGGTCGCAATTAGGCTGAGTGATAGTGAGCCTATTGATGTGTCTCGGTTTGAGAGAAGTGAGAAGGAAATAGAGAGAGAGAAAGTTAACTAGTGATAACGTCATTTGTTCCCATCATTCGTTTTATATTGGATTATTTGCTGCAGTTTGAATTATCTTTGCTTACGATAAGTCACCAGATCCCTGTTACGGACTGGTGCCTTTGTATAATAAATATATCTTGGTGTTGTACACACGCTTGTGGAATTGATTATTCGTCACTTGTTATACGTTTAATTGTTGGTGAGACTGTGTGTGGTAGAAACACAAATACAAATACGAGTCATCATTGAGGCAGCCCTCATACTCTTAGCAACAAGCCAAGGATACCCTCAAAGGGGTCCTCAACAAGGTTGCCAAAAATAAACACTTTCTAATCCCATCCTATAGATGATATGATACACATGAGCGTATTTGTGGAAAGGTCATCTAGGCAACTGGCTAATGGCCCCACTCCCTGACAGTAAAAATCTCTATTAGATCTGTACGGCCTTGACCTGTGCATTTGCCTAGAGCCCCTATTGTTCTATGGCCCCATAAACTATCTCTGTCATTATCTGCCTAGGTCCCCATTAACTATCTCTGTCATTATCTGCCTATGGCCCCATACACTATATCTGTCATTATCTGCCTAGGTCCCCATTAACTATCTCTGTCATTATCAGCCTTGGGCCCCATTAACTATCTCTGTATTTATCTGCCTAGGGGCCACATAAACTATCTCTGTCATTATCTGCCTATGGCCCCATAAACTATCTCTGTCATTATCTACCTATGGCCCCATAAACTATCTCTGTCATTATCTGCCTATAGCCCCATAAATTATCTCTGTCATTATCTGCCTATAGCCCCATAAACTATCTCTGTCATTATCAGCCTTGGGGCCACATAAACTATCTCTGTCATTATCTGCCTATGGCCCATAAACTATCTCTGTCATTTTCTGCCTATGGCCCCATAAACTATCTCTATCATTATCTGCCTATATCCCCATAAACTATCTCTGTCATAATCTGCCTAGAGCCCAATAAACAAATAAGAAAGGAGTTATACTCCTGGTCCTAACTAAATATTAAAACAGGGGTGGCCCCATGCGGCCCATCAATGAGTTAAGTGTTTCTCCCAATGGGCCAGTTATTTTTATTTGTTTTCAATTACTTATGTTCACCAAATTTTAATGGACTGACTATAGTGCAGATCTTTTTAAGCATTTTTTTTCACAATACAAGAAAACTTCTCAAACTTTTTGAAGTCACGGCCCCCTTGGAACGTCAATCAAGATGTCGCGGCGGCCCCCCTATTTTTTTTTGGGTTTATGATTGCCTAAATTTATAATTTTAAACTTCTATATGCAAACTTTTACTAGTCAATACATGCTTTTTCTAAGAGTGAAAGGATGCAACATATATTAATACTATTTACATACAATACATTAGGTTAATTATATTTTATGTGTCACATTTACCGAAATTCCACGGCCCCCCTCCGGACAGTCCACGGCTCCCTAGGGGGCCACGGCCCAACACTTTGAGAAGCACTGATCTAGATAATGTATCAAACCTCCAGTATAGAAAATGTAACGCGATATCATATTTATTTTAAATCAACCAACCTGTTATCTCAGTGACGTAATGTCGTCGTAAAAAGGAAATTCACTGGCAACATTTTCTTTATTTTTTTTAATATCTGTTTTTTATACTTCGGTTCTCTCTTTCTCTCCCTCAAACACACACTCCTACGTTACTCCCCCACCCCCAATTGGGGTAAATTGAGGGAGTGGTCCTCCCTAGGCGGCACATAGCTTGCTTCCTGTAAGGGCGTCATCTGTGTTACTTGAGTACTTATGGGCATGTAAACAGGACGGGCATTCCTAGAGACACTTTATTTGTTTCAAGTCAGGGCGTCATCATTGTTCTTAAGGACTTTTGGGCATTGAAAATTTGAAGGGCATTTTGGTGTCCGAAAAGGGGCGCTACTAAAAGCTAGTTACGTCACATATGACTACACCCCCTTCCTCTCTCCCTTTTTCTCACCTCCGGTCCTCCTCCCCTCCGCTCACTCCCCCCCCCCCCCAGGTCTATTTCTCTATCTCAAGTCACCCCCAAGAGCTGTTGTTGTTGTTTTTTTTCTTCCTTACAACAAGTGGCAGACACATCGAGCAGTTTTCCCCCTCCCACCCCACCCCTACTCTCTTCTGACGTATTTTGTTGTATATTTGAAAACGATTTGTTCCACACGGCCAAGCAGAGCTCATTTGGAGGGTAGAGGATGGGGGGAGGGGGGGAGAGGAGACATTCATGGACTACATGCTCAGCTAATCTTGGAAATTGTACATTTCCCAGCTTTACAAGTTTGTTATGAGGGCACTTAACTCTACTGACGAGCTAGTTTAGATTTATAAGTCTCATAATAATCCTCTATTAGCCAGATTCTCGAAAAGTGGAGATTAAAAAAAAATGTAAAAAAAAAAATTTATGACGTTTGATGATGTCATTTTGTGTATTTTAAAAAATAAAAATAAAACAAAATGGATGTGTACGGTTTCGTTTCGCACCAGTGACGCTGTGCTCGTCGTCATTGCTATTTTTCGACATCCATCTTTGCATTGCAACTGGTTTGTATTTATATTTGGTTTATTGTACCTATTCCGTGTTGTTTACGTCAACATTTTCTTTCCCTACGCAAGCGGTGGTCTGTTCTTGTTATGATCACGTACATCTATCTATCTACAGCTGTAGCGCTGCTCACCAGGAGATGTACTCAACTGGATCTGTGCATGAGGCTTGAACCCCCCCCCCATCCCCTCCCCCTCCCAATCGCAATCCCAACATCACTCATCAAACCTTTAGTGGCGTTATCATAGCTTACAAACAAAATCAGTTTTACTTTTTTTATTTTTTTAGAATACACCAATTGTTTTACTTTGTACTATTCATGCATTTAAAATTTTGAAAAAAAAATTAAAAAAGAAATGTAATATGGCGATGCCAAAATTATTACCAACACCGATCCCAGATATTTCTCTTAACTTTCAATTTTGTTAAGATTCCCTATACCGATATATTCACACACACACACACACACACACAATTATATATATATATATATGTATGTATTACTTATAAATTTTATAAAACGTTAATTGGCGACACAGAAAGATCGATTTCCAATGAAATGGTTTAGGAATAGGAGACTAAGCACAAAAGCTTCAATACTAATGCCGAGTTCTAAATTAAAAACAAACAAAAAACTAAATATAGATGTTCGCGATTTATTCCTTATTTCTGATTCGCTACTTTTTTTTTTTATTGGTGGCAGGCTTGATTTTATTTTAAGAAAGAGAACCCTCCATATTAGTTGTTGTGTAAACATTGTCCAATTCCCTAAATTAGTTGTTGTGTAAACATTGTCCAATTCCCTAAATTTGTTGTTGTGTAAACATTGTCCAATTCCCTAAATTAGTTGTTGTGTAAACATTGTCCAATTCCCTAAATTAGTTGTTGTGTAAACATTGTCCAATTCCCTAAATTAGTTGTTGTGTAAACATTGTCCGATTCCCTAAATTAGTTGTTGTTTAAACATTGTCCAATTCCCTAAATTAGTTGTTGTGTAAACATTGTTCAATTCCTTAAGTTAGTTGTTGTATAAACATTGTTCAATTCCTTAAGTTAGAGTCTTATTGTAGGGTAAAAAAAATATTTTTTTTTTACTTTTATACTAGTTCTTTTTTTTTCCCCGACTTCACAGGTTTTTACTATTATGTTAAAGGTTACATTGCTAAATTTCCTAATTGGCATTGTGAAAAATATGGGCATTGCTTGTTCAAAATCATAGCATAGTCATGTTATAAAAATGGTATTAGCTGGCGCAGCAAATGAACAAAAGTTTATTAAAAGTTCAAATTTTTATAAAAAATATTAGTGCATGTATTTGTGTAAAATTCTGAATCCGCCCCTTGATATTCACTTAAATAAATGATCAAAGTAAATGACAGGTTTACACTATGAACGTATTTTAAATTAAATTATTACTACGAGAACAGATGCGTAGAGTTCCACTGCTATATCACATCTGACCAATAAAGCTGCACAGACCAAAGTGACACCACTGTGGATGCGAACCAATAACTCTCACCTCACCGTATTGGCTCACAAACTCTCCACCACCGAGCTGCTGCAAACTCTATCAACAGAAATCGACATGTGTGGAGATAATTGAAAGCGCGCGCTTCTTGAAACTAGTTTTGTTAATAGAAATATTTAGGTTGGAATGTGTACATGTATATCTACCTTATGGGAAGTATCGATTCTCTAAAGTCTAAAGTTATCGCACAATCTAACTAATCCTCTTTTCGATTTTTGTATGAGTACATCTTGCAAACGAAATCGGGTTCAAGCCTTTTTCACAATGCTAACAATTGCACTTTACAAAGAACCATTTAAGGCTCATCTTAAGCCCTTAGCACTTTTCACTATTGCGTTAAGAAATCGTTAATTATAAAAATTACTATGAAATGTATGATCGTGTACAATAATATATATATATATATATATATATATATATATATATATATATATATATATACAGTCGATTCCGCTTAATTGGGACACATCGTGACCGAGACTTTTTGCCCCAATTAAGCGGCTGTCCCAATTAAACATACTAATTTACCATTGGCTTCTTGGTTTGGTTTCTTTGCGATTCGATTTGTCCCAAATTAGCGGCTGTCCCAACTAAGCGGTGTCCCAATTAAGCGGAATCCACTGTATATATATATATATATATATATATATATATATATATATATATATTTATATATATACATATATATATAGATAGATAGATAGATAGATAGACAGACAGACAGACAGACAGACGGACGGACGGACGGACGGACGGACGGACGGACGGACGGATAGATAGATAGATAGACATACAGACGGATAGACAGACAGACAGACAGACAGACAGATAGATAGATAGATAGATAGATAGATTGATATATATATATATATATATATATATATATATATATATAGATAGATAGATAGATAGATAGATAGATAGGGCACTTTGCTATTCAAAGTATTATATTTAGACTTTCATAAAACCGGGTAGGTTTGTAGGCTTTAGGTGCAGCACCTTACGATTACAACGGCACTGCACTTGACAGATGAATATTAACATAGCTCGGACCATTTAATGTATTGCAATCTTTTTTTTTTTCTTAACTTACTACAAACAGCAGTATTACAGTATTTTTAAATCGGCTTTTAAAAAAAAAAACAGATACTCCAGTACTTGAAGTTTCTTATTAAAGGACTAGCTTAGGCACAAAGCAATCTTAGCTCAACAACATGTATCAGGACTCAGGAGTCAAAAGTAGGTTAGTTAATTATAGACAGACGTCATCTGTTTATAATGTATATATATATATATATATATATATATATATATATATACATATATATATATAATATATATATATTATATATATTAAGCGTAACCTATTTATAAATTCTAACATACGGTTAGAGTGTTTTTAAGACATAAATGATGTTATGTTTCCTTTTAGGTACAGCTATGATTGCTACTCACAAGATAATCAGTATCAATCAGTCATCGAAGTAAATCGCAGGCTCTGTTATTTCTCAACTGAGAGTGTATTGTATGCCATTTGGATTTGACAATGGTTGGAACATATGATTGAAGTGATTTAAAAATTCAGTGTCATCACAGGTTATGGTGTCTCACAATTAAAATAAATATCTAGTAAAACACTTTAAATTATGATCAATATCACTTTATCCATTGGGCATGGCTGATATAAACCAACACTTATACCGAACTTTGTGTGTGTGTGTGTGTGTGTGTGTGCGAGAGCGCGTATGTAAATTTAGTGGAAGAAAGTAACTTATGAGTGGATGAAGCCAGAGGCAGAATAAAATGAAGAGCCCATTTATAATCATGATATAAAAAAGGGTTAACGTTCCAAATATATTCGGTCTTTATGGGGGGCACCAAAAGTCGGGCCCCAGGCAGTGGCGTAGCGAGTGGGGTGGGGGGCAAGGGGGCATCATGCCTCGGGCGCTACTCACAAAGGGGTGCCAAATGGTATATTTTACATATAATATTATATGGTTTTCGAATGGGGGGGGGGCGCTAAAAAGGTATTGTGTCCCGGGCGCGAGTTAAGCTCGCTACGCCACTGGCCCCAGGCGCGACCGCCGTTAAATCCACCCCCTACCTGCCCTAAGGGTCACAATATGAGGGTGTAAGTTTAACGTATCAAACAATGAGTACTTTTTTTAAAAAACAATTGGGGTATTAGAATTAATGCTATATCCAGCACTATTTGTGTGTGTGCTCTGGGCAGAGGCGTAACCTCTGAGGGACGTAGGGGAGACACTTACTTTACAACTAGCAAGGGTTTTGCCTTTTCCCCCCACGGGCATTGCGTCCCCCCCCACCCCCCCCCCCAGGGCGCGATAAACGCTCGCAACACACCTTGCACTGGCGTGCGGACAGTTTGGGGATCCCTGAAGTAAGAGCGTCAATGTCCCCGTGTTTTCATTAGGTGATAATAACATTCTCTTCTCTCAATCGTCCCGGAACTATCACCCACCACCGACACCCTCTCCTCCCCCTCCCTTCCCCCCTCCCCACACCATACATTCATTACACAAGAACAAACATGTGTTCCAAGCCGAGGTGTGGTTGTGGTACCAGCTATTGCATTGATTTCATTCATTTTTTTTTTTGTGTGTGTGTTTGTTAGTGTGGTTGGGAGTGGGGGGGGGGAGGGGGGAGGTGAAGGTGTCGGTCGGGCGAAGAGGGAGGGGGGAGGGTGAAGAGGGAGGGGGGAGGGTGAAGAGGGAGGGGGGAGGTGAAGGTGTCGGTCGGGCGAAGAGGGAGGGGGGAGGGTGAAGAGGGAGGGGGGAGGGTGAAGAGGGAGGGGGGAGGTGAAGGTGTCGGTCGGGCGAAGAGGGAGGGGGGAGGGTGAAGAGGGAGGGGGGAGGGTGAAGAGGGAGGGGGGAGGGTGAAGAGGGAGGGGGGAGGGTGAAGAGGGAGGGGGAGGGTGAAGAGGGAGGGGGGAGGGTGAAGAGGACACACTATCAAATAATTAATGCTGTTACAGAACTCACCAATTGATCTATGAATGACATGGTGTTGCCATGACAACTAATCGAACTCGACTGAACAACGATTTTTTGTTTTTTCTTTCTATTACGTTCTCATTCGATTGGCTGAAGTTTCAATTTTTTTTTAAGTCTGACTATTTTGAATTGAAGCCTTCTAACATCTAACAGGCCTTTACTTCCTAAATAACTATGACGTAATTTTACATTACATTTTATGATTGTTTGTTATTCGAAAAAAAAATATTTTGTAAATTTAATTATTTAAGTAGGTCTACTTTAGTGTCTGTCAGTCTTTCTGTCTGTCTATCTTCCTGGGTGTCTTTCTTTCTATTAGTTAAAGTAATTTCACAATAGTTTTTAGGTAGGGGCGTAGTTTGTGGACCCCTTCACCAAATTAAAAAAAAAGCAGTACCCGAAATAACTTAGCGCTTTCTCAAATGTGTGTTTTTTCGGGACGCATTTCTTTTACCAAAACTTTGCTATGCGTTATAAATATATATATATATATATATACTAGTTGCAAGTACCCGGCTTTGCCCGGGTTTAAAATAAGGTTTTCTGTTTACCTTCTGTTTTCTCCCTACCCACTCTCTCCTTTCCTCTCTCTCTCCCTCCCTCCCTCCCTCCCCCTCTCTCCCTTTCCCTCCCTCCCTCTCCTCCCTCTCTCCCATCTCTCTCCCATCTCCCTCTCTCTTCTCTCCCCCTCCTTCTCTCCCAACGTCCATCCTCCCTCTCTCCTTCCCTCCCCTCTCTCCCTCCCCTCTCTCCCTCCCTCCCCTTTCCACCTTTCTCTCCCTCCCCCTCTCTCCCCCTTCATCCCTCCCTCATTCCCTCTCTCTCCCTCTCTGCCCCCTCACTCTTTATCTCTCCCCCCCCCTCTCCCACCCTCTCTCTCCTCCCTTCCTTTTCTCTCTCTCCCATCTCCCCCTCTCTCCCCCTCCTTTTTTTCGCCCCTGTCCATCCTTCCTCCCTCCTCCTCTCTCCCTCCCTCCCTCCCCTACCCTCCTCTCCTCTCTCTCTCTCTCCTCCTGCCCCCCTCTCTCTCTGTCTCTCTCTCTTTATCTCTCTCCCTCCCCTCTCCCTCTCTCTCTCTCTCTCTATATATATATATATATATATATATATATATATATATATACTTACTTATTGTGGCTATCAACACCTCTAAAATCCTTCTTTCATTCCTTTTATCTTCCTCAAACTGTACAAATCAGGGAGCATAAAAAAAAACAACAATTCTTTGCATCAAAAGGCACACATACAGCACCAGCGCAAGTCTCTATCCGAATCCGGAAAATGACGTCACAGAGGAATTTTATTTATAACGCCGTCGAGATTACTTTAATACTAGTTGCAAGCACCCGGCTTTGCCCAAGTTTAAATAAGATTTTCTGTTTACCCTTCTGCTTTCTCCCCTACCCCCTCTCCCTTCCTCTCTCTCCTCCCTCCCTCTCCCTCCCTTTCCCTCCCTTTTACCTCCCATTTCCTCTCCCTCCCACCCTCCCTCTCCCATCTGCCCTCTCCCCCTCCTTCTCTCCCCCTGTCCATCCCCCCCGCCCCTCCCTCTCTCTCTCTCCCTCCCTGCCCCCTCTCTCTTATCTCTTCCTCCCATTTCTCCAATCCCTCTCTCTCCCTCTCCCTCCTTCCTCTCCCTCTCTCCCTCCCTAACCCCTCTCTCTCCTCCCTTCTTTCTCCCCCTCTCCTCCCCCTCTCCACCTCTCCTCCCTCTTCCCCCTCCCTCATTTCGTCTCTCCCCTCCCTGCCCCCCCCTCACTCTTATCTCTCCCTCCCTCCCCTCCCACCCTCTCTCTCTCCCTCCCTCCCTCCCTCTCCCTCCCTACCCCCCTCTCCCTCCCCCTCCCTTCCTTTCTTTTTCCTTCCTCCCCTTTCCTCTCTCCCCTCCCTCTCCCATCTCCCTCTCTCTCCCTCCTTCTCTCCCCCCTGTCCACTTCCCTCCCTCCTCCCTCTCTCCCCCTCCCTCTCTCCCCCTCCCTCCCTCCCTCCTGCCCTGCTTTCTCCCTCTCTCCCCCCTGCCCCCCTCTCTCTCTTTATATCTCTCTCCCTCCCTCCCCTCCCCCTATATATATATAAATACTTATTATTATGGCTTCACACTTCTTCTAATATCCTTCTTCATTCCTTTACCTCTCCTCAAGCTGTACAAATAGGGGAAGCATGAAAACATCAACAATTCTTTTGCAGCACAAAGGCACAATACAGCACCAGCGCGCAAGTTCTATTCGATCTGGGAAATGACGTCACAGAGGAATTTTATTTATGGCGCCGTCGAGATTACTTTAATATAGTAAAATACTGAAATAAAAAAAAAATAATTACAATTAAACTACCCATCGAGATGAAACGAAACCTGTCCTATAACCTTCCCCATGTAATTATGTGTATGTGTAACAAATTTCACGTTTTTTAGTTATGTGGATCTTGAGTTATAAGGGAACAGACAGACAGACAGACAGACAGACAACAAATGCGTCTTATAAGTATAGAGATAGTAAAATACTAAAATAAAACAAAAATAATTACAATTAAACTACCCATCGAGATGAAACGAAACCTGTCCTATAACCTTCCCCATGTAATTATGTGTATGTGTAACAAATTTCACATTATTTGGTTATCTGGATCTTGAGTTATAAGGGAACAGACAGACAGACAGACAGACAGACAACAAATGCCTCTTATAAGTATAGATATATATATACTAGTTGCAAGTACCCGGCTTTGCCCGGGTTTAAAAAAGGTTTTCTGTTTACCTTCTGTTTTCTCCCTACCCCCTCTCTCCCTTCCTCTCCCCCTCCCTCCCTCCCTCTCCCTCCCTCTCTCCATTCTCTCTCCCCTCTCCCTCTACTTCTCTCCCAACGTCCATCCTCCCTCTCTCCTTCCCTCCCCTCTCTCCCTCCCTAACCCCTCTCTCCCTCCTTTCTCCCTCCCTCCCCCTTTCCACCTCTCTCTCCCTCCCCCCTCTCTCCCCCTCTCCTCCCTCCCCCTCATTCCCTCTCTCTCCCTCCCTGCCTCCTCACTCTTATCTCTCTCCCTCCCTCTCTCCCACCCTCTCTCTCCCTCCCTCCCATCTCTCTCCCTCCCTACCCCCTCTCTCCCTCCCTTCCTTTCTCTCTCCATCTCCCCCTACTCCCTCTCCCATCTCCCCCTCCTCCCCTGCTCCCCTCTCCCATCTCCCTCTCTCACCCTTTTCTTCCTCCCTCCTCTTTTCCCACCTCTCTCTCCCCCCCTCTCTCCCCCTCCCTTCCTCCTCCCTCATTCCCTCTCTCCCTCCCTGCTCCCCTCACTCTTTTTTATTTCTCCCCCCTCCCTCTCTCCCACCTCTCTCTCCCTCTCCTCCCACCTTTCTTTCTCTCCCCCTCCCTTCCCTTCTCTCTCCATCACCCCCTACTCCCTCTCCCATCTCCCTCTCCCCCCCCTCTCCCTCTCTCTACCCCTCCTTTTCTCCCCCTGTCCACCCCCCCTGCCTCCTCTCTCCCCTCCTTCCTCCTCCCTCTCTACCCCCTCTCCTCTCTCTCTCCTCCTGCTCCCTCTCTCTCTCTCTCTTTATCTCTCTCCCTCCCTCTCCCTCTCTCTCTCTCTCTCTCTCTATCTCTCTCTCTCTCTCTCTCTATATATATATATATATATATATATATATATACTTATTATTATGGCTTCAATAATTTCCTTCTTCTTAAAATCCTTCTTCATTCCTTTTTATCTTCCTCAAACTGTACAAATCAGGGAGCATGAAAAAACAACAACAATTCTTTGCATCAAAAAGGCACAATACAGCACCAGCGCGCAAGTTCTATTCGAATCGGGAAATGACGTCACAGAGGAATTTTATTTATGGCGCCGTCGAGATTACTTTAATATAGTAAAATACTAAAATAAAAAAAAATAATTACAATTAAACTACCCATCGAGATGAAACGAAACCTGTCCTATAACCTTCCCCATGTAATTATGTATATGTGTAACAAATTTCACATTATTTATTTATCTGGATCTTGAGTTATAAAGGAACAGACAGACAGACAGACAGACAGACAGCAAATGCCTCTTATAGGTATATATATATATATATATATATATATATATATATATATAGAGAGAGAGAGAGAGAGATATTTAAAAGCAATGCGTTAAATCGAAAGTAAAGAATGAATACAACAGTATTCCAGTTTAAAATACAATCGTGAAAAAATCGGATCTGCCCGAAACCAAAAAATAACCTCGCCTGCCGATCAAGCCTAAGGGTTGTGCGACTCTATTCAAAGGTTTTGCAGGGTGCAGCTAGTAAAACAGATTGTTCGTTTTCGTGATTTTCAGAATTGTGAAACATGATTTATGTATACGTGTTTTTTTTTAAATAAATAAAAAAAAATAATAAATAAAAATGGATTCTTGTTGGGTGGGGAGGTTACATAATTTGACCCCCCCCCCCCCACTAATGACGCCCCCCTGGTTTTTAGGTTTAAAAACACTAAGCATATTAAAAAAATTCCAATACAATTATCTCCCCTCCCTACTCCGTATATGCCATCAACTGTTTTATAGATACTAATGTCACGCCTCATTGACTTCCAATGATAGACAATCAAACAGAAGACACGCGGACATAGAAAAGTATTATAGATGGGGATTATTATTTCAATTCTTCAAAGATTACCTAGAGTAAAAAAAAAAGGATGAGGTGTGTGTATGTGGTTATTATAGCCCCATATAGTGTCTATCTTTTTTTATGAAAGTTTTTGAGCGATTTTTACTGGTCATCAGGTTTATTCTCAATATTAATGTTTCTACGTTATTAATATATGTTTTTTTTAGACCAACTTCCCTTTGAATGACCCCCCCCCCCCCAATTTTGAGGATATTAATACAATAAAGACAAATCTAGAAGCTTTTATTAGTCATGCCCATTCTTATGGCTCTTTCCCAGAGAGCTGGCGACAATATTCATCTTTTGATTGGTTGTTGTATGAGCCGCAACATAATGACTGACCTGAGGACCCAAAATTGAAACGGTTTTGTTTTGTGCCTCAAACTTATCGCGCATGCCTTGCGTCGAAGTGCTCAAAACTTTAGAAACATGATGAGCCGTTTCATCTATGGGTGTTCTGAACGGCTAATGTAGAAGTCTAGAACATATTTTATGGAAACATGCGAGTGAATTTAAAAGTTGATTTAGAATTTCTTCAAAAAATTGAATTTAGTTTTAGTTTCGATTATAATGAATGGTAAAAATCTACCGCGATCAATTCCGCGCGAACTTTAAAAAAAAAATGTCTATATTTCTTTTCATTTGTTTGTGTTTGATTTGTGCTTTTTTTTAATTTTTTTGTTCTATTATTTCTAAGCTGTTACTTGTTTTCATGAAAAAGCGCGTGCATATATTTTATCGACAAACTGTCAAAAAAAATAAAATCTCTTAGTTGCAAAACTTCCACTGAACGAGAAAAGCGGGAAAAAAAATGACCGAAAAACAACTGATTGAAGCACACTGAAAAAATAAAAAAAAAACCGGATGTACGTAAATAGCCGGATGTTTTTGTTTACTATATTTGATGTGGGTGAAACATGTTTTATTAAGGCCGTTTGACGCTCTTGATGCGAGTTGGTCTTTTATAATGTAAAATGGTCATTCTGCGATTGATGGAACTTGGCAATATTGTCTCTCTTTACTCTTCTGTATGTGGCACGACGACGGAACTTAGCATGCGTCGCCTCTCTCTCTCTCTCTCTCTCTCTCTCTCTTCTATTCACGAATGACGAAACATATCTCCTCTCCCTCTGCCCCATATATATTTCTCTCCCTCTTTCTCTCTTTTGCTCTTTCGCTTATTTCTTCTTCTTCTCCGCCGAGTGTGGTACGTAAAAACAACACAACCCGCCAGACATTAACAATACCGTGGAACTGATAACAAAACTACGACACCGGTTCGATCTGACCTCGCTACCAGATAACTCGGGGGGGGGGGGGGCTGAAAATCACTCTTGTGATCCTTCCCAGGGGGTGTGTGCACTAAATACGTCAGTCTCTACCCAGATACCGCTGAAGGGGGTGGTTCGTTTGAGGATAACTACGATCTGACGGTGGTAGTGAAGGGATGATAGGGGTATGGTGGGAGTGTCTGTCCTAAAACTAGAACACTCTGTGATCTCTGGTACGCATTTAATTCCTTGAGATACGGAGGAATTCATTCTCTCTCTCTCTCTCTCTCTCTCTCTCTCTCTCTCAAGTCTGGAAAACATGGATTACAAATATAAAAAAAAATTAGTTGGTCTGGCCATAACGCTGGTCAAAATACTAAAGTTTGTGTATACATAGCGGCATTATATTTTAGTTGAATAGAGCAACATGCAATTGAGGAACTAGCGTTGAATGCACGCTGTTTGGGCAATGCAATAGCCGTCATATCCCCGTGACAAAAGCTACGAATGTACGACAGATGCCGCCGCTCCCCTGACTGTGCGCGTGCCACCCAGGGCGTACATCACAGTCCCACCCCCCCCCCCAGGTTGCGTCACTGGCTGCATATTGACATTAACATATCTGCACTTTTTTGGGGATTGGATCATGGACACTTGATTTACTTTTGCAGTCACATCTTAAGTGTCACATTGGTTAACGTGTATGGGGGTAACAGTTTGGTTTGGTCACCCATAATTTGCGCCCCCCCCACCCCAAATTAGTTAAGTTTTCCTGTATATAATCACATCGTTTAATGCTTTATCTATTTACTTTCTAGCCTGAGCACCTGCTCACTACTACGCTGTTCACTAGCCCATACACCCTGCTCGCCGGCCAAAACACTCTGCTCACTAGACCAAAACATCCTACTCACAAGACCAAAACACCCTGCTCAAAAGACCAAAACACCCTTCTCTCGCCGGCCCATCCATCCTCCTCACGAGACCAAACACCCTGCTCACAAGACCAAATACCCTGCTCACAAGACCAAACACCCTGCTCACAAGACCAAACACCCTTCTCTCGCCTGGCCTACACACCCTTTTCGTCGGCCCATACAACCTGCTCGCCAACCTATCGCCACTGATAAGCAGGAACTCTCCGAAGAACTCTATAATATGTTTTTTTTTGCTCCACTATGGAAATTGATCGTAGAGGTTGAAAATGACGGTCTTACAGTGCATAGAGAACATCAAACCCTGATATTACAAGACACACGGGCACTTTTTTTTTATCTGTGGACACAGTCAAGGCCAGAGAGAGAGAATTGAATAATCTAATTGCAGTCGTTGTTTTTTTTTTAAATTGTTAGTGGGAGTCGTGCAAACAGAACTAAACTATTGTTTGGGTTTTTTTTGTGGCATTTTTTTTATAATGTCAACTTCAAAATGCTTCCAAGAACTTGAGGGCATAAAAAATGGGTAGGGGGTGTTGTCCTTGGGATACCGGAATCATGTGGCGGTATTCAGGCCCATTACGGGTATGAGGGAAATGGCTACATGTGTACACATTTGAGGGGGGGGGGAGTGGCGTGAGCATCTACGACCAAATAGAGGAGGTTGTAGGTGGTGGGGGGTCCCCATAAAAATCTAATTTTTTTTTACGCTTGCTGATTTATTTTTCTCTGTCTTTATAAAAAAAATGTCCATTTTTTTTATCTTCCTTCTACTTGACCTTAATCCACAGCTGCAACTGGGTATTGTGCGGAGATGGCTGAAAGGTGATGTGTGAAAGGTGATTGATGTGTGAAAGGTGATGTGTAAAAGGTGATTGATGTGTGAAAGGTGATGTGTGAAAGGTGATTGATGTGTGAAAGGTGATGTGTAAAAGGTGATTGATGTGTGAAAGGTGATGTGTGAAAGGTGATTGATGTGTGAAAGGTGATGTGTGAAAGGTGATTGATGTGTGAAAGGTGATGTGTGAAAGGTGATGTGTGAAAGGTGATTGATGTGTGAAAGGTGATGTGTGAAAGGTGATTGATGTGTGAAAGGTGATGTGTGAAAGGTGATTGATGTGTGAAAGGTGATGGGTGAAAGGTGATTGATGTGTGAAAGGTGATTGAAGTGTGAAAGGTGATTGATGTGTGAAAGGTGATGTGTGAAAGGTGACGTGTGAAAGGTGATGTGGGAAAGGTAATGTGTGAAATATGACTCATGTGTGAAAGGTGATGTGTGAGCTGTGTCTTTTAAACAGAAAATGGACTGCCATGGTGGAATTTAGATCTGTTAAGTATATGTTATGTGAAAATGATGAGCTAAGCAATTTTTTTTCATACTCCGAAACACACTTTTATGCAAAGTTATTGATTTGGGAATTTTTTGAATCGGCTGAAAATGATTTTTATAGCGGTCTACGCCCACTTGAAGAAGTAACCCACATCCGGCAACACTGCTGAGAGGAAAAACAAATGTTGATTAAGTGATAAATGTCAAGGTGACCTAACAGATATGTGGGACGGTGCAGTCTTGTGTGATATGATAACTATGTATTGTTCCGTCCGCATTATGGCTTTTTACGGATATTGAATAGTGGCTTTGTGTGGAGTAGTTTATTATGGCTTTTGTGGAGTAGCGTCTTGTGGCTTTTTGTGGAGTAGCTTATTATGGCTTTTGTGGAGTAGCGTCTTGTGGCTTTATGTGGAGTAGTTTATTTTGGCTTTACGTGGAGTATACATACAAAAATTTACACAAAATACCTTTATTTTTATAAAGGAGTACAAGTAACATTTTTTTTTTATAATAAGCATACCTACACATACATAAACACACAAATAGAAAGACACATACAGACACACACACACAGACACACACACACAGACACACACACAGACACACACACAGACACACACACAGACACACACAGAGGCACATAAATAATGCGCATATGCATGCTCAGACAATAACATCATTTCGGAGGAAAACACAAGTTCTAGGTGTTACCGTAAAGTATTAATTTTCATAAATACTCTACAAAGCAACACCCCCCCCCCCACCCCCGGTCCTGCATTCTCTGGATTCTCATTTTAAGTACATATATTGGAACTTCCAGTTAAAGTCCATCACCTGATCATTGTAGTTGACGAAGTTCGTACTGGTGAAGGGGGGGGGGGGAGATTTGTAACTTGGAGCCCTGGTGGTCGCACAAATCGCCCATATGTAAGACCAGTTCTGACGCCGGACACATGTAACTGTCGTCTCTGATGTCTTCAGCCCCCTCCACCATCCCACACACACACACACCCTTAACATGTTTTTGTCAAACTGTCCACTCTAAAAGTAAAACTTCATACACACATAAACGTACGTAGCTTTCACACATCTAAGTACACGCAGAGGCGGATTTAACGGGTGGGGGGGGGGCTGGGCGCCGACTTCAAAAAAAGGGGCCCCGTGAAAATCCTAATTTTAAATTCGCATTCATATTTTCTTTTCCCATCTCCATTTTTTTTAATAATACGAAAAAGAGGGAGGAGGGGGGCGGGGGGCTTTTCTTTTCGGCCCTCGGGGGGCTCAACGGGCATTACGTCCACCTCCCAGCAAACGTGTTTACAAAATACCACCGATGTACAAATACAGACACACTCACATACACATACATAATAAGAAACGTATAATCAGCCCCCCCCCCCTCCGATTTTTGTCTGCCCCCCCCCTCTGCTTGTTTGCTCTACTTAGTAACATTTACTTCCTGCCCCCCCCCCCCCGCTATATGCCTAGCCCGTACTGTAGAATGCCTGTCCCCTGCTGTAGAATTTTCATGCTGCGGGCTGCGTATAATACATCTTAGTGAAAAGACATGTACAACAATTTAAAAAAAAAAAAAGAATACAACAACACCACCACCACCCACCTTACATGAAAACGTCGAATGTTGGATCAGTTTCTGTTGCTGGGCCGCGTGTGTATTCACAGACTGTGACGAGTTAATACGGTTTATCAAACTCCAGGGAGGGAAGATTTCTTAATGGCCATGTACTTGTACGCGTGCCTGTTGCACGGTGTTTTAACCCATTAGAGACCAGATTCGCCTACATGCATACATACACACATATGTATATTGCGTAAGTCTAACATAAACTGTAGGTTATTGTTGTTTGTTTGTTTTTTTTCGACAGAGGCGTGGAAGACGAAACAGTATTTCCACATCTACGTCTCTTTGTGTTTCCCTTCTAGATCTACGCCCTTTTGTTACTTACAGAAATGTCAACTAAAGGGAAGTGACCTATGTTGATTGACTATTTATACATGCATTTCATTTTCGTGAGATGATTTCATAGGGCTAGTTTAACGATTTTCTCGGGGGGGGGGGGAGCTAGGCTTATGTGCATAGGTTATATATATATCTAAGAATCTAATCTATTTTATATAAAATACAAAGAACAAGAAAAAAAATCAGAAAATAAAAACTTTAAATGAAAAATGACCAAGAAGAGGCCAAAAGATGAGGTGAATGACCTTAAAGCAATGAGGATGAGAGAGTGCAGGAAGACGCCTATGTGTCGGTAAATGCGGTGAGCAGTTGTGGCGGTAGGCCAGAGCACTACGTGAGTGGTATATGGGGAGTGGTACAACAGGCCAGAGCACTAAATGGGTTGTATAGTTAAGGGTAGAAGAAGTAGAAGAAGAATGTCCGTTATCGAAAGGGGAAAGTACGTTTCAAAATTATTGAGATATTGATATGCGGTCTTAAATTTTTAAGGTTTTTTTCGATGGGGGTAGCAGTACCCCAGACAGAACCCAAGGCAGTGAATACCCCAGACAGTAACCCAAGACAGTACCCTAAAGCAGTGTTCCCCAACCTTTTTCTCGCCGCGGACCGCTCAACGTTTGATAACCTCACCGCGGCCCCGGGGGTTGGGGGAAGTAGACCACTGCCCTAGACAGTAAGAAATTATTTTTTTATTTAACCCATATTAGTCTTGACCCATGTCACTTTGTAATCAACTGATGTTATAGTCTGGCTTTGAGTATGTCGGTAGTAACAGCACGAAGCGTACAGTTGTGGGCTGACCATTTAGTCCAATACTGACCATTTAGTCCACTAGTGACCGTTTAGTCCACTACTGACTATTTGGTCCACTACTGACTATTTAGTCCACTACTGACCATTGCGTCATCTACTGACCATTTAGTCCACTTGCCCATAGACAAATAGACCCCTTGAACAATATAAATAAACTCTGCGTAGCCCACAAAATTGATTTCATTGGTTTTTCACAAAAAAAGTAATACATTCAAGTATCATTGAGTGGACCTGCTGGCTACCTATAGTTTAAGAGCCAGTCCGCCAATGGACACAGATCAATAGCTCGAAACTTCTGCAAACACAAATTACCCGTTAAATGCTTACAACGAAGCTGTCCAATTAAGGATTATCATGTAAAGAAATTCCATAACGAAATAAAATAATCAAACCTAGTTGAAAAACAACAACAACAGCAACAACAAAAACAGCTACAGCAACAACAGCAACAGCAGCAACAACAACAACAACAGCAACACAAATAACAACAATAACAGCAACAGCAGCAACAACAACAACAGCAACAGCAACAGCAGCAGCAGCAACAACGGCAACAGCAGCAACAATAACAACAACAACAGCAACAACAACAGCAACAAAACTCCCACATTTGTCATAAACTTTAATTCACATCTATCCGTATATTTCTCGCCATTGTGAATGCTTGGTTACCTCTGGTACTGTACACATACTTACAGTTTCGACGTTTATTTTATTTTTCTCCAAATAATAAATTTATCTTGTCAAAGAAGGAAATGATATAAAGGCTACATTTATTTAATTTCTCATTTTACATGATACTATCATAAGACAAGTTTACAGTTTACAGATCTAAATCATCCGTTCAGTAACATTGTTATTTCTTCACATCCTGTACAGCAGGTTAGAGATTCATTGCTCTTTACAGGCTATACAAGAGGATTAAAGTCATGTCTAGTCAATTATATATATATATATATATATATATATATATATATATATATATATATATATATAAGCGATTTAGGCTCTGCGTTAAATCGAAAGTAAAGAACTAATACAACAGTATTCCAGTTTAAAATACAATCATGAAAATATCGGATCTGCCCGAAACCAATAAATAACCTAGCCTACCACCGATCAAGCCTCAGGGGATATAACTCTATGCAAAGATTTTGCAGGGTACAGCTAGTAATATATAACATAACTTACTGTGAATGAATGCATAACATGTCTATCAACAAAATATAACATAACTTACTGTGTAGGAGTGTTTTACATGTCTAGTTAATAAAATATAAACATAACTTACTCTGAAGGAATGTTGTACATGTCTAGTTAATGAAATAAAATATTAAGTCCACTGCCAGGGGTTCATTTGTTGGTAGAGGGATGCCTTAACAACAATTGTCAAATAATTACTTCATTATCGTAACAGGGTCGTCAACTGTAGAGGATATGTGGTCGATGGGGCAGCCGCACTCAACTATTCCAGGATCAATGGTGGCCCACGGTTAAAAAATGTTAGCCCCCCCTCCCCCCCTGTTAGAGTTAGATACTATTGATCTAAACCCAAGACAATCAGACGGACTGACGTATGTATCAGATGGACAGATTGATATGCACGCATACATACAGATAAACAAGCAGACAGACATACATGCAGATAGATATATAGATAGACAGATGAATTCATAGATTCATTATGATATACAGATGTTAAGACGCACATTAAAATGCAACGACAAAGAATACAAACATACTAATACAAACATAAAAACAAACGCAAACACGCAAACGAGTAACCTATATATCCAATCTGCAGAACAGCTTTTTTTATTTTTTTCTTAAATAACCAAATAAAAAACAAAACAAAGAAGCAACGAAACAAAAAAAAAAACTATGTCAAGGACGAACGATCGTCAATTTTCTCACGAGCGAGACACGACAAACACAAAAAAAAAAAAATTGCCAAGCTTTATGTCAAGTGAATGTCGAGTTATATTGAACTTATTTTATTCTCAGACAAATTATTAAAAAAAATTATGGATCATTATTATTGTAGGCTGGCTTAGAGTAATTATTTTATGTTTAATTGTTATTTTTATTTTCCCGCAAGTGCGAATTTCGATCTACATGTCATTCCGAGACTTCAAATAAAGGTTTGATACCGGAAATGACCTTCTTACATCCCTACTTACTTAGCCGCCACGCCCACAAGACGTTACCCCATAAGGCGCATAATCCTCGTCGATATTGTTTAACGTATCGATCAGAAGGGCCCATCTGGGCTATTTAGGGATAAGGAGGCGAGCATTTGGGTGCCTTCGGATACCTTGGTAACTTGCATCTCAAGACCCTGAATCCCCGTGGTTCTATGCTGTTTCTTAATTTGCCTGTCCTTAACAGCAGCTCTGCTAGGGTTCGAACCCGTCACAAACCAACCGTGTTGATAGGACTCACCGGCAAGGGGAACCACTCTAGTTGTCTGTGAAAAAGTCTGTATTACCTTTCATATGAAAACCAAAAGTCTGGATTATTTCCTGTGACATTATGCAGTGCCGTAGTGAGCTTAACTCGCGCCCGGGGCAGAATACCTTTTAAATACCTTTTTAGCGCCCCCCCCCATTCGAAAAACATAAAATATTATATGTAAATAAATTATACCATTTGGCGCCCCTTTGTGAGTATCACCCGGGGCAGGATGCCCTCTTGCCCACCCCTCGGTACGCCTCTGACATTATGATGCTCTTCAAAAAAAAAATCTCGACAGACATAAAGAAATGGATCGATAAAAAGAAATATATAAACTAATAATAAAATGGATGCCTTCTGTCAGATTATGTTTAGCCAACAGTTCCAACTATTACATAATCTTTAAAAAAAATATGCTACCCCCCTTTCTCCTAACGCACGCGCGCACACACACACACAAACACACTACTTCCAACCACCGTTCACCCATACCTGTTTCATTCTCATCCAATCGAAATGATGCGCGTACTTTTACAAGCAACCCCCCCCCCCCCCTGTTCCTCCTTCTCCACCCTCATACCCCCGTTCCTTCTGCGTTTAACCTCCACCCCCCCTCCTTTCCGCCTGCCATCATTTTCATATAGTTCGATTCAACTTCCGGTTTCGTTTAATCACTGGCTGTCATAGGTTGATCTATCAGCTTTTCCCGCCGATAGTCTCCCATCACGCCGGTCTATCTCCCCTTTCTTTGTGTTCAAACGATCTCTTGATTTCTTTGTTGTAAGTTGTTTGATAGTTTTGTCCCCCCTCCCCCCCCCCCCCCACAACCCCTTCACACACGCACACAAACACACATATATAGACTTTAAGACAGTTGACATCTACAAGGACAATACAATATGCAATTCACACGGACTGCTAGTGGTAAGACGGGAAGTGGGGGCGGGACAGATGTGAAAATTTTTTTTTGTATGACGGAGTAAGAAGGTGTAAAGAAAAAAACTGTATCTGAACTAGATGTAAGATCATATCTGAACTAGATGTAATATCATACCTGGACTAGATGTAAGATCATATCTGAACTAGATGTAATATCATACCTGGACTAGATGTAAGATCATACCTGGTCTAGATGTAAGATCATATCTGAACTAGATGTAATATCATACCTGGACTAGATGTAAGATCATACCTGGTCTAGATGTAAGATCATATCTGAACTAGATGTAATATCATACCTGCACTAGATGTAAGATCATACCTGGACTAGATGTAAGATAATATCTGTTACTTGATTCTAAAAAAAACAGCAACATTGCAGACACAAAATAGAAAGATAAAAAAAACCCAGCATCTTAAGCCTGTTCCATTCTGGACACAGGACGTGTTAGAGCATTTTCGTGTTATGTATCAGTACGTATGTAGTGATTTTCTTGGTGCCATTTTTATCCTGTAGAATTTTTATTTTTTTTATTTTTTTTTTAATCTGAAATTTAAAAAATGTAATTAATTTTATTCGAAACAATAAGTTTGATCAGTAGTTAGAATTTTCTGTTTAAATTCTGAACACTTTAGTGAAATAAAATTTTTTTGCTTGGAAAATGAGGTCATATGGCACTTCCAGGAGGTCGAACTGCCAGCCACTACAAGAGGTCAGATCGCGAAATGGACTTTTGATGCAGGCAGTGGTGCAACCAGCAAAAAATGCTGGGGGGGGGGGCTCACATATTGAAAAAAGACAGTTTGACTGTCTTTTTAGTAACTTTATATGTTAAAATATGTATTGATGATTTGGTCTGGGAGGGGGCTCAAGCCCCCTTCCTGCCCCCGCCCCCGGTTGCGCCACTGGATGCAGGAATGGCAGGCCAAGACCTACAAAAAAAAAGTATACACATCATGGGTCTAGGACTTATGGTTGCTGAGATCTAGGGTGATGACAGACGAACAGACAGACAGACTGACAAAACGGAAACTATAGCGCATTCGACTTCTCGAAAATGCGCTAAAATGGACACATCCAATTTAGGAGGTGTGGGGGCTGTAATTTTTTTTTGTCGGATTCCAGTAGGTGGTGTGAGTAGCTATGTCCGAATACGTGTGTCTACACAATGGGGTTGGCAAACCTTTTGACTAGCGGGCCGCATTGGGTTCGTAAATTTGACCGACGGGCTGAGCCACGAGCAGGTAAAGGAAAAGTTGCCATAAACTTATATAAATTAAAGTGTAAACTATCATAACAAAACAAAGTTTATTGCTGGCCTTCACACAGAAACGCGTGGCGGGCCCCGGATAAAAAGGTCATGCCGGCCGGATTCGGCCCGCGGGCAATAGTCCGCCCATGGCTGGTCTACACAGTATCGTCGACATGGGAGATGCGGTGAAACTTCAGGGTGTTCCGAGATGGAGCCCAACCCGTCCCTTCCCCCCCCCCTAGCAGTTTATGACTCTACCGACACGTGCCTATATATGTTGGTGTGTGTGTTAAAGAATACCAATTTTCGGTTTATTTCTATCACAGTAAAAGAAATAATGTTTGGACTACAATGAGTATGTCTGTCTAAATGTATGGACTAGAATAGATGTATGTGTAGTTCATGGTTTATCTAAAAATGCTTTACTATGTACTAGCATGGGCGCAACCGATCTACGGGTCGTGTGGGTCCGGACCCTACCAAAACATCAAGCCACTGGTATTCGACCCTACCAAATTTTGGGGGCAGACATACCAATTTTCATATTCCCTAATATTTTGGACCCAACCAACTTCAACATACCGGTTGCGCCCCTGTGTACTATTATCATATATTAACTAATATTTCTAACAAACAAAATATCTGAGAATGTAAATAACAAAATGCTGATGAAATAGTAATTTTTTTTTTCTGGCGAAAAGGCAACAACAAGAGAAAACTGAAACCAGGTCAACAACAAAAAACTAGACAAAGCCAGATTGTATTAACATCTTGTGCGTTAGGCACCTCTGGAGCCCTCCTCTCCTCCACCGGGGATAAAGTAGGTCATGAAAGGTTTATAGCAGTGAGTCTAAAATGGGAACAGTGGACATCTACAACTAAACGCGAGTTCACCAAAACTGTCGATATATCGTTACTCGCGTGGTAGCAGCGGACACATTATTAATAGTGTCTTCATAGTTTTAATGAATCAATAATACAACAAAATGTGTGTAGCCTTAAGTCAAAAGGAAAGGTGTATTCTTCCTCCATTTTATGGCTTTACGGTTAACTTATAGATTGATCATTTGAGTGTGCTGTTTAGATTAATAAAAGAATGCCAACAGCTGGGCGGTAGGTAACACTGTGTCAAAACATCTTTTCTCTTTTTCCTATCGCTTTTTTTCCCCCAAGAAGTGTAGATAAATACGCATGGTTATGAATAAAGACATTCAACATTTGAACAATAAATAAACTCAAAAAAGTTTTATAACTATCATTATCTAATATAAAACACAACAAATTGCTTCTATTGTTATTAATATCATTCACCTTAAAAATAGCTTCGGGTTTTTTTTTTGTTCGTGCTAAATAGAAAATAAACAATGATTTGTTGAGAACTTACGAGTCAAGAGATATCATCAACCTATATATAGAAGCCATACGCAAATTGATGACGCAATCTACTTTTTTTATCATTACCGGCTAAACACCGACTTCCTTTTAGTTGCAAAAACGAGCTGGGCCGCAGCTGTACATAAATAATATCTTAACTTATTCATCATGTTCTATAAAGGTGAAGGTCGCAACGGAAACAAAATATGTATATTAACGTTTTATTGATAACTTTATCGTGGAGGTATAAACGTCATAAATTTAAATCGGTGGTAAATATTTACTTGGTTTAAAATTGAGGTATACTGTACATATTTTTGGCGCCATTCTGTGCACAGATATATGATCAAGAAAAAGAGAAAATGATCTATAACGTTAACGCAATACTGCTATATTTGGAGTTTTTGAGAGGTTTTCTAATTGAAAGGGGATGGGAGGGGGGGGGAGTGTTTTTTTTTTTCCATTATTGATTTTCACCTGAAAAATACGTCTGCTGTTTTCCTTGTCAGTGTGTAACAATTGATAAATAAACAATTTCACCCATAAATGGACTTGAAAAAAAAAAAGGACAAATAAATTTTATTTTCTATTTAAAAAGTAAAACTTAAAATGAACAACGAAAACGATAAGTCGCATTATAGGTCATAAGAAGTTAGTCAAAATATGTTCATATTTTAATACTGTTTTGTTCATATTTTAATATTGTTTTGTTCATATTTTAATACTGTCTTGTTCATATTTTAATACTGTTTTGTTCATATTTTAATACTGTTTTGTTCATATTTTAATAATGTTTGTTCATATTTTAATATTATTGTGTATCTGTGTCATATGTCCCTGTTGATGCGTGTGTCTGTGTCATGCGTGTGTCTGTGTCATGTGTGTGTGTGTGTGTGTGTGTCTGTGTCATGCGTGTGTCTGTGTCATGTGTGTGTGTCTGTGTCATGTATGTGTGTGTGTCTATGTCATGCGTGTGTCTGTGCCATGGGTGTGTGTGTGTCTGTGTCATGCGTGTGTCTGTGCAACGTTTGTGTGTCTGTGTCATTGGTGTGATTCTGTGTTATTCGTGTGTCTGAGTGATGGGTGTGTGTCTGTATTACGCGTGTGTCTGTGTTATGCATGTGTCTGTGTCATGTCTGTTTGTCTGTGTCTTGCGTGTGTCTGTGTCATGCGTGTTTCTGTGTCATGCGTGTGTCTGTGTCATGCGTGTGTCTGTGCCTTGCGTGTATATGTGCCGTGCGTTGCGTGTTTCTGTGTCATGCGTGTGTATGTGTCATCTGTGTCTGTGCCGTGGGTGTATGTCTGTGCCATGCGTGTGTCTGTGTCATGTGTGTGTGTCTGTGCCATGCGTGTGTCTGTGCCATGCGTGTGTCTGTGTCATGTGTGTGTGTCTGTGTCATACGTATGTTTGTGTTATATGTGTTAAAGCGGTTTATAAAAATAATCATTTCAATGTATTCTACTTACTTGATGTTATAAATGAAATCCGAAAACTCACACAGTCACTAGTCCACTGTTTCATGAGTACTCCGTTCATTGAAAAATGTTGTAATGAATAAAATATGAAATGAACCGAGATGAGGATAATAAAACACCTTTAATTATGAACTAATGTATCCATGTACGTGTAAGGAGATAGACACAAGAGCAAATGATAAAACAGAAATTAGTTTGTTATCTCCTGTAGCTATCCCCCTCCCCAATAAGTCCACACCAATACACGTGCATTTTTATGATTATACTCGTATGATGATGAAGTACTCACTCGCTCGCCGGCAGTGGAGCACACACGCGCGCTGCCACAATCATACTCACATCGATGTCTGTGTGTGTGTGTGTGTGTGTGTGTACGTGCGGGTGTGTCCAGGAGAGAGAGAAGGGGTGGGATGTGGAGAGAATCACTTTATCGCTTTTTTTTCTCTCTCTCTCTTTCACTCCAGTTTCTCTCCTTCTCTCTCTCTCTCTCACTCTCTCTCTCTACTTGCTCTCTGTCCCCCCCTCCACTCCTCTCCCGATCGTGAACTTGCCAGCGGCCGCAGCACATCGGACGAGCAAGCGATTCTGTCGTCTGCTAGACAGGGTAAGACAGTATGAACAAAAACAAGACAAAAAAAAAACAAAACCGAAATGGATGGGGGTAGGGGGAGTGGGAGCGTAAAAGGGGTGGGGGTTAAAAGATGGGTGAGGGAGGAGGGAGGGGGTTAGCTCGTCTGGGACAAAGGTGGTGAGTGCGGAGCGCTGAGTTGTATAGGGGGGGGGGGCCCGTTGGTGGTGGTGGTGGTGCCACGGGGTGAGCTGTTCTTTACACGTGTTTGTAGTCGGGTGAGTTGTTTGGCACTAATAGATACACGCCGATGAAGGAGAACGATTGGCCAATTTGACAATAAGGAAACAATGAAAATAAAGATTTAAAACAATATATACGTCCCCATATCCTTTTTTTCCCCTCATCATGTATGCTATGTGTTTATGTTTAAATTACAGTTTGTATGTATAATTGTGTGTTTATGTGTGTGTGTGTGTGTAAGTGTGTTCTTTTTTTTTGTGTGTATTTTTGTGTGCGTGTTTATGTGGATGCTTGTGTGTGTATGTCTATGTGTGCGCGTTAGTGTGCGGTTTTGTTTTGTTATTGTTTAATAATATGTGCCCAAATGTATTTGTGTGTTATTGTTTAATTACATGTGCCCAAATGTATTTGTGTGTTATTGTTTAAGTATATATGCCCAATTGTATTTTTTTGTTATTGTTTAAGCATATGTGGCCAAGTGTATGTGAGTGTTATTGTTTAAAGTATATATGCCGTTCTTGTGTGTGTTTGAGTATGTAAATAAATTTCTAAGATCGGTCATGAATGGAAGTATAGCTATGTGTATGTGTGTGTGTGGTCATGTGAATACCTTTTTATTCTTTTTTTCACTGTACTCCGACCCCCTGTATTACGACCCCCTGTATTACGATCTCATGACCAGAGCAAATGGGAGGCAATCCAAACATCGTCAGGGTTCCTCTGTCATTTTCGAAATTTATTTTCTTTTTATTAATTTCAAGCCGAAATTTGTGAAAAGTAGGTCAGAGTAACCCTGTTGTCATAGTCCGTCAGGGGGCCCCCAGATTTCCTGGTTGCAGCTCTCTACTGACATCAAGCTGTTGAAAACATGGATATACTTCTAAAACATTTTTTCTGAGCTTTCAACAAAATCGGTATATATATATTGTTGACATCTTGATTACGTTAAATAAACAATTAAAAACAAAAAAAAACTCTTCGTTTCGGCCCACTATTATATATGTGTGTGTATTGTACGTTCATTTTAAACAATTAAATATTATTAATTTTATATTACACAATTATTGTACCATTTTACCTGTTAAAAGTTGATCAGCTCTGTGGCGCTTTGAATGAGAACCTGATTTACATGGTCATTGAAAAACTCAACAACAGTGACAAGAGCAGGGGCATTTAAAACTGTACTTTAATGGGGAGGGGGTTCAAAACAAAGTAAAAGCAATAAGCCCAAAATCTGAAACTGAAGCTCATGTTTTGATGCTCTTTATTGGCCCTAAGCCTTCTTTGACGTTTTAGCGGCCCCAAGCCTTTCTTTTTGATGTTTTCATGGCCCCAAGCCTTCTTCGATGTTTTTTCGCGGCCCCATGCCTTCTTTTGATGTTTTAGCGGCCCTTAAGCCTTTCTTTGATGTTTTAGCGGCCCTAAGCCTTTCTTTGATATTTTAGCGGCCCTCAGCCTTTCTTTGATGTTTTAGCGGCCCTAAGCCTTTCTTTGATGATTTATTAGCCCTAAGCCTTTCTTTGATGATTTATTGGCCCTAAGCCTTTCTTTGATGTTTTCGCGGCCCTAAGCCTTTCTTTGATGTTTTAGCGGCCCTAAGCCTTTCTTTGATGATTCATTGGCCCTAAGCCTTTCTTTTGATGATTTATTGGCCCTAAGCCTTTCTTTGATGTTTTATTGTCCCTAGGCCAAAGAACCAATTGGGGCACACGTATGATCAAATTTGATACAAAAAAATTAGCGCTAGAAAAGGGGAGGGGGTATATTATGATGGGGCCCAATGCAATTTGCCTAGTTCGCTTCACCATAAAAACGACTCCGTCTGAGGCCATGTTAAGCCGTGCCTAAGAAAATACAAGTACACTTTGAAGGATGACTCATTGCACCAGATTTGCTATTACAGATTCACATTTTATAACGGTTTAATGTTTACCTGCATCCAAGTTACAGTTTTTTTTTTTAAATTGTAAGGCCTGAAAAGATCTCATCAACAATGGATTTACCTGAGATGGGCGTCAAGCCAGCGGGCTCAAGTGACGTCCGACAATTAAAAAAACAAAAACTAACCCAAATAAATATTTATGACTATAAAGGTTGCAACAAAACAGCAAGTTAAGTATGGGTCTGTTTCAGGCGGAGCCATACTTAGAGACAGGCAAAACTGTACAACCCCCTCACAGGGACATCAGGCGGAGCCATACCTAGAGACAGGCAAAACTGTACAACCCCTCACAGGGACCTCACTGCAAAACGGTGCAGTCAAGTATTGATTTCTATATTGTGGATAATGTTGGCGGATGGCTCCACAAGTTAGTTACTTTTGCTTGGGACCCCACTCTGGAAGAATATGCCCATTGTTCCCGAATACAGTTGGAACGGCACTGACTTTCGATATGAAGCAACAAGATCCTAATATTAATCTGGGATTTCCAGAATCCCCCTAACCCCCAAAACATGTCTTTGTAATACAACAGAACGAGCGTTTGAAGTCCCTGCAAGGATGAGATGAAATCTCTTAGATCCTATAAACCACTAATGCGACGATTTTTTGTAGTGCCCTCCTTTCATCCCCACCACAGCCGGGAGTGTAATGGCCATGGAGGCACCACGGAAGACATAGCTGGGACTTAAGCCAAGACCTGAACAATTTTCCTTGGTCCTCACCGGAGATCGAACCAGGTACCTTCAGGTTGACCTTCGAGAGCTTTACCACACGCCCGTCAGTCAACTAACGAAACGAGCAGAACTATTCATTTCTAGGAACATAATTCTTTAAACATCTAAGTAGGGGTTACATTGAAAAAATAAAAAATGTTCAACTATTTGAACATCAATTTTAGAAATAAACACCAGGCAGAGATATCAGGGACAACGTGAAGAAGTCAACTCCCAAGAGCCATCAGCTTTAAATCTTATTGGCTCAAAAAAAAGAACAACAACAAATGTTGCGAATAACTGATTGAGGATCCCAAAATTGGTTATGTATGTCAACGCAACCTCCACGCTTCCACCTCCAGCCTTGAAAGGATTATCATGCCGACCCTGACAGCAGGTTATCATGCCGACCCTGACAGCAGGTTATCAGGCCGCCCCTGACAGCAGGTTATCATGCCGACGCTGACAGCAGGTTATCATGCCGACCCTGACAGCAGGTTATCATGCCGACCCTGACAGCAGGTTATCATGCCGACCCTGACAGCAGGTTATCATGCCGACCCTGACAGCAGGTTATCATGCCGCCCCTGACAGCAGGTTATCATGCCACCCCTGACAGCAGGTTATCATGCCGCCCCTGACAGCAGGTTACCATGACAACCCTGGCAGGTAGGAAATACAATTAAAACGCTGCTTTTTTAAAATTATTCTTTTGATGACCTTTGATAACCTTTGATGACCTTTGATAACCTTTGATGGCCAAGCGCACTAATTAGCTAATTACCGGTATTTCAGACCAACAAAAATAGTTTAAAAATACAAAAGTTGTCCATTGTAGCATGTTGATTAGGGTTATGACTTTTTTGTAACCTCATATTTACATGGCAAGAAAAGGTGACTTTTAATGAGTGTATTATGACATAAATAACCTTTTCTGAAAATATTTGAAAAACCTTCCCCACCAAACCATAAAACGAATATTATATATTAATATATATAACACAACACTGTAATGGAAAGTTACATAAGAACAACAAGTGCAATGCATGTAAGCATGAGTATAGAGATGTCCAAAATATGAAATGATAATAAAGGACAGCATAGGAAACATAAATTAAGTTTTATGCTTCATCATTAGTGAGAATAAAAACAGTTAATAGTGTCTTTGAAGTCTCACAACGTGGAACAACTATCTGTGCAGAATATTTGTATAGCTCTTTCTGCATAGCAGTTACTTCTGTTCTATACCAGGTATTGCTTAATCTTCACAGACCCAGTGCGCCTCAAGAAAATCTTTCTGCTTCAGTGCATCTATGCAAAGCAGGTGCTAAAAAGCTCTTTTCTCTGATTTTCAGATCCCTTGATCTGAAAAACCATACTTCAGACCATGCATGCCCTCGCCATGAAAGTACACACAAGTTAAAATTTCTCGTTTCTATTTTCCGGAATGCCAGAAGTGCTAGTATTGCACTTGAATTCCAACGAGCATTACTTAAAGCCATCAGTCTCTGGAAAGTGAATTACTGAAAAGGTTTTATTTCATTCGTATTAGTAAAATACCTAGCGTCAAATGATGTAAGAACTTCATGTCGTCTCTTTCCATCCTTTGTTTTCTCTGTACATGATTTCTGAACTACTATCTTGAGAATCAAGCGACTCTCTTGACGACTCGTAATTTGCACTTAATTTCAGCAACAAATGGATATGAAATGTTTGGATTAGACGTTTCCTGCCAAAACAGAATCCATAGCACATGCTTGGAGCACTAGGCCTAAAACATGAAGCTGGCAGCACTATATACTGAGGGATTCGTCCACTGTTCTGTTGACAGTAACTTACAGCTTGAGTACCATACCATTTTTGCCGCCAGAATTTGTATTCCTTAGAATCGCAAATCATTACTCGAATACATGAATAGAGTACGTATTTAGAACAGCCCTATTCGCTGTAAATATTGTCTCCTGTTTTTCCATTTATCAGAGACAATATGGCTAATCGAATTTCTTTTTTCAACGTTTTTCAGTAAAACAACTTGTTTTTCTCCTTCTCTATTCTCTTCTGTCAAAATGCTATGCTACCATTCAAAATTCTGTAAGCTGTTTTTAAACTGCAACTTCAACAATTCTGCTTTTTTATGGGTTGCCTTATACACTCCTGACTGCGAAGGAGCTTCAATATTGGTAGAGTGTTCGCTTAATATTTTTAATACTTTACAAGCTTTATTTGTTGACAAATTTGCTTTCCTACAAAATTAATTTCAAGCAGACGATTACAGATGAATAAAATTGAAATAGAAGAATACTATATTCCCAAATCAACCAAGCAGACTTTCCAAATTCCAAGCAGACCTTTTGTGACAATTACCAAACAAAGGTTCATAAGATTTGACCATTTTTGGTAAAGTTGCACTAGATGCATAATACATTAAAATAGTGCACTTTAAATTTAAAATAAACTTTTTTTTTTTATTTTGTTTCAGACATGGAGGTAAAAAATACCCTATAAAGTTCCTGGATGTAATTAATGTAATTAAATAATTGTTATTGCGCAATCCATCAAAGAAGTAATTTTATTGAAAAACGCTTCTTAAATGTAAACACAAGATGGCGTTGGTGGGGAAGGTTTTTTTGAGTGAAAAATAAATGAATATTGTTTTCATATTTTGTTCACAATTGTTCATTAAAAAATGCCATGTAAAATAAGATTCTGAAAAAAAATGAAAAAAGTACTTACCCTAATGTTGATACATGTATTGCTAGGATCTAGAGACGATTGCATACAAAATGATTCATGTTTTGATCATCTTGGGCTACAAATATCTTTAAGGAGGGAGGGGGGGGGGCTCCCACTCAAGAGAGATGTTAATGGACATTCGTATTTGTGTGTTTATTTTTAAACTTAATTGGGGCACCTCTAGTTGCCCCTTTAGCTCGGGGGCTCTAGGCACAGTACCTACCATGCCTAATAGGATCAGGGGGTCCCTGGATAAAAAACAAACAAATACATATTTATAGACTTTCTTAGGTAATTGGGTATCGTAGGCAATTACTTCAGGAAACTTGGGGGGGGGGGGCTTAGAAAATATTTACAGACATGGTTGTAGCGCATGGCAAAAGTATCTGTCCCCCACTCCCCCGCCTCAGCCCCCGAGCGTCATATACAATATGAATTAATACTGGAAGCGCCCCCCCCCCCTTTTTTTTTACATAAGAACAACTTTGTATACACCATTACAAAAAAAAAAAACTTCGTCGAAATAATTAGTTTGTGTGTGTGTGTGTGTGTGGAGAGGGCGGGATTTACCAATGATTGAAGCGCTTCTGGCAGCTTATACAAAGTTGCGGCTTTAGAAGGAGCGGCGGGGGTGTGGGGCAACTAGGTCTTGAGAGCAGGAAACGCGCCCGAAATGTGCCTTGTATATAATAAGATTCTGTGATGCGGTAGACAGAAACTACGGGCGGATATAAAAACAAGCAATTAAGCCTGTTCCATTCTGGACACAGGACGTGTTAGAGCATTTTCGTCTTATGTATCAGTACGTTTGTTAGCTTTCAGTAAATATTTGTAAATTTTGGAAATGTTTATAAATTCAATTGTGTAATGCATATATTTGTAAAAAAAAATTATAAAGACGTTTCTTTATATTTGAAAAAAAATTATTGTCTCTTAAATCTAACTACAAGTGGTTTGTGGCTACTGAAATAGTACTCATAATTGAAAACATTCTAAATTATTGTCATTTAATCGTCTGAAAACTCCGTCAATAGTTGCATAGCTCTGATACTTTCAATTAAACTCAGAACACAAGCTTACTATTTCATTCGATGAGTTTCTTAATAAATCTTGGTGAAACTACGTGCTGCAGTATTTCGCACCAAATGAACGGGTTATGGAACGTACAAGGTGTATATATAATATATAAGCCCCTTAAGAGCCCTGAAGCCCGGCCCTCAGAGGTCCTATCGCGAAATGAACTTTTGATGTACACATGGCAGGCCAAGACCTACAAAATGATATATACATCATGGGTCTAGGACTTATGGTTGCTGAGATATAGCGCTCCTTTATTAATATAGCTTATATTGTAAAAAAACGGTACTAAGGCCCCTTTTACGGCCCTGAGAGGTCTGATCGCGAAATGGAAAAAAGTCATTTCTTGGCAGGCCAAGACCTACAAAATGATATATACATCATGGGTCTAGGACTTATGGTTGTTGAGATCTAGGGTGATGACGGACGGACGGACGGACGGACAGACAAAACGGTGACAATAGAGCATTTTTTTTCGAAAATGCTCTTAAAAACAATAACTTAATACTAGGTACGTTTACAAAATTAAGAAAAAATGGAAAATTAAAATCCTGGTGCTGGGACAACGAAGGTGGTTAGTTGATTGGCCGTTCTTGTGGCCGAAAATAAAGGTTTTTAACTTTACAATGTTTATAGAGAAATTGTTGCTGTCCAGGCGATGACGTCATCAACCGATTGCCAGAAAACCTTATCTTTTTTTTGTATTTCTCTTAACATTAAAAATCGTGGTCACTGGCTGACCACTCAGTTGAAATTTAGAAGGTACAATCCTAAACAGTTATTATTATAATAACTTGTTCAATTGCTACATTTTCTTATTAGTTATAAAAACAATTATTTTTGTGAAATCTTTACTACAAATGAATATGATGAATTTGTTAAACCGTTCACCACAAGCGGATAATTTATCTGTGCAATCATTTACTATTGGTGAATTATTTATTTTTTTTACATTTCTCACCATCAGTGAATACTACTTTATACTTGTGCAACCCTTTACAAAAAGTGAATTATTCATTTATCCCGCGTGAACTTTCAGTGAGTTGAGATTTCTCACACCCGTCTTCTGCGCCGTTTTTTTTTTAATAACCGAAATTCTACGCACACACACACACACCAGAACCGACATGTGCGCACGTACAAGCCCCTCTAGCCCCCCCCTCCCCCCACCACATCCACCATTTGCCCCGTTTATCGATCATCTAGCCAGGCTCTCTGCCCTTTGGCCTAATCTGCGGTAAGGAAGGGGAGTGGGTAGAGGGGGAGGGAGGAGTTCAGGGACAACACAGACCATCGTTTGGCTCATTTTTAGACTAACCTTTCCAAAAATAGACGAGACGCAGTGAAGGAAACACTGAAACAAAAAAAAAAAGATAATAAGGATCTGGTTTAGAGGATATCGTATTCTTGATGACGATATTTTCTATTATTTCTTTTTGTTTGTATTTAATGTCGTCTGCCTGGATGCCACAAGTACAAGGTTAACAAGTAGCTAAAGGTCAAGGATGGGTCATGGCATAACTTTAAAAAAAACGATATATCTCTTCTAAGTACAACAACAAGGAAGAGAGAAGACGGAGGAGAGAGATATTCGGTCATAATATTGAGAGAAAGTATGTTAATGTTGATAGCTTCCTGTTGAAATAACCATCATATCTTGACTCATTCAATGAGGTTTGGGGGAGGAGGGGGTTAGGGAATTGGTAAGACCAATAGAATTATTGTTTCAAAATAATGTCATGTTTTTATAGGTTTCGTTCATCAATTACATCACCAGCTTAGGAGGGGAGGGGTAGGGGATCTGAAAAAGTTTGACAGTTATAGGCATTTCACCCCCTCTCCCATGTCAGAGACAGACATATTACTGAGAAGAGCGAAATACATATGTGAATAATATATACAATAAAAGCAATGGATGAAGAAAGTGATCTTACACAATAATTATACATGAAATTTGTAGTTAAAAAAAATATATATTTCGATGGGTTTTGACAATTTTCAAAACGGTGCGTAGAAGGGTGTAGGGCGCCAAATATAACTCTCACAGTGCGCCACAACAACTAGCTACCGCTCTACAGATAGTGTCGTGGCCGGATAATTGCGAACCGAATAGTAAATCTGTACAAATAAAATACCATTGAAGAGCTGCATACTGATATGTATTTGCAGGGGGGGGGCTAAATCTTGTAATACAGAGAATGCCACTGATTGGTTTTGTAAAGAGTTCCATTAGCCCTACTGGGCCATCGGGGCAGATGAAGTGTATAATTCATCTGTTTCTATAACCTCGGCATATGTAGAGATTGTATGCTTAGCACAACGCCCAGCCGCCTTTACTTCCCAGACTTAAGCCAGGTAGCCATTTAAAGTTGGATGGACTTGTGTGACGACTTTGCACCAAATTTCACCTCGAAAAATGCCCATGGTCATCACCGAGGATCGAACCCAGAACTTTCAGGTCGACAGTCGAGTATCTACACCACTCGGCCATCCGTCAAACGGTCGGTCTTGTGGTACTAGTCAAATAAGATTTCAATGATAACAATAAAGGGCGGAGTTTGAAGTTTAATATTAAACTTTATATTTTGGAGGGGTGGGGGGGGGGGCTGGTAGATTTATCTGTACATTTTTTTTTCCCGATTTTAAAAGTAGGCGTAGAAAGGTTGAAAACTGCCACCATTTTACTAGGGTGGGCGTGGAGGTGGGGGGTTGGCTGTGCTGAGGGAACGGAGGACTAAAACAAGCAATTTAAGTCTTTTCCGTTTCGGACAAAGGACATTTTAGAGCATTTTCGCCGGACGTAATCCGTATTTTTTTTTCCGGGTTACAGCCATAAATATTGCTCAACGCGCATGAATTTCAATAAATTTAGAGATGGAAGTAATCATGTTGAATAACTATTACAAAAATAAATAATGCTTACGCCCCTTTGATTAGCTTTTATTATTTATATTTAAAATATAAGCAAAAACGGTACATAAGAAGCTCTTTTATTTTGGCTCTGAGAGGTCAGATTGCGAAATGGACTTTTGATGTACACTTGGCAGTCCAAGACCTACAAAATGATATATACATCATGGGTCTAGGACTTATGGTTGCTGAGATATAGGGCGCTCCATTGTTAATATAGCTTATATAGTAAAAAACGGTACATTTTAAGCCCCCTTTTACGGCCCTCAGAGGTCCTATCGCGAAATGCACTTTTGATGTACACATGGCAGGCCAAGACCTACAAAATGATATATACATCATGGTTCTAGGACTTATGGTTGTTGAGATCTAGGGTGATGACAGACAGACAGGCAGACAGACAGACTAAACGGGGACAATAGAGCATTTTTTTTCGAAAAAAATGCTCTAAAAAAATGCTAAACTTTGTTGACGCAATTAATGGATGACACCTAAAAAGCAACGTCGATTATTGAAAATAACACAAACATAACACACACACACAAACATAACACACATACAAATAGTTTTTGATCCCACAGTTACGTTTAGTTTAAAATAATACCTTGCTATATTAAAGAGTCACAGCGATGGCCTTGGAGGAGGGGGGGGGGTAGGGGAGGTCAGGACAGGACCGTTCTTACTGTTTTTTTAGAGAGCCCTAAACGAAAATAAACGTGGGTGCTCCAAACAAAGTAAGTTTTTTTTTTTTTGAGGGGGGACCGGGGGAAGGGGGGGGGGAGGGCGAGTTAAAAATAAAACTGTTGAAAAAATAAAGATGCCACTTTCAATAGTTAAGCCCCCAACCTTTTTTTTTAACCGGATGCCCCCCCGGCACCCCCGCTACATCCCACTAATTTAATCTTTAAAGTCTTGAGATGGGCCCCCCTTTTAGAAGTGGGGCCCTTTACAGTGTCTAGTTGTCTATCCATTAGAATAACTCTTGAGATACGGTGTGTGTGTGTGTGTATGTGTGTGTATGAGCTGGCGGTGAGGGTTAAGTAAAGGCAGGGTCGTCATTACGCGTGGTCTTAGTTGGGCCAATGCCAAACCCACAAAAGTATCAGAGGCCTTGAATAAATTACCTACACGTAGTTATATTTCATTGTTCGGAGTTGTCGTTGATGGAGCTCCAGCACGGTGGGGGGGAGGGGGGCAAAATGTTGTTGAGACTTGCCCTGAATGGGATAGTTTTGACGGCAAAAAGAAGTCACTTAATCTTGAGAAGGCTAATGTTTACGAACAAATATTCGCATAAGCTCCCACATATTCCCATAATCTCCCACATATTCCCATAAGCTCCCATATATTCCCATAAGCTCCCACATATTCCCAGAAGCTCCCACATATTCCCATAAGCTCCCACATATTCCCATAAGCTCCCACATATTCCCATCAGCTCCCACATATTCCCATAAGCTCCCATATATTCCCATAAGCTCTCACATATCCCATAAGTTCCCACACATTCCCATAAGCTCCCACATATTCCCAGAGCTCCCACATATTCCCAGAAGCTCCCACACATTCCGAGAAGCTACCACATATTCCCATAAGTTCCCACATATTCCCATAAGCTCCCACATATTCCCATAAGCTCCCACACATTCCCATACGCTCCCACATATTCCCATAAGCTCCCACACATTCCCATAAGCTCCCACATATTCCCATAAGCTCCCGCACATTACCAGAAGCTCTCACATATTCCCATAAGCTCCCACATATTCCCATAAGCTCCCACATATTCCCATAAGCTCCCATATATTCCCATAAGCTCCCACATATTCCCAGAAGCTCCCACATATTCCCATAAGCTCCCATATATTCCCATAAGCTCCCACATATTCCCATAAACTCTCACATATTCACAGAAGCTCCAACTAATTCCCAGAAGCTCCCATATATTTCCATAAGCTCCCGCATATTCCCATAAGCTCCCACATATTCCCATAAGCTCCCACATATTCCTATAAGCTCCCACATATTCCCAGGAAGCTCCCACTAATTCCCCCTGAAGCTCCCACATATTCCAAGTAACCTCCCACATATTCCCACATCCCAGCTCCCACATATTCCCATATGCTCCCATATATTTCTCCCCTAAGCTCTTACATATCCCATAAGTTCCCACACATTCCCATAAGTTTTCTCCCACATATTCCCAGCCCTGCTATACTCACATAGCTTCCTACACACGAGAAAAGCTCCCATTCAAGACTCCCTAAAGTTCTCCCGCTACCAGCTCCCACATTCCCATAAGCTCCCACATATTCCATAAGCTCCCACATATTCCCATAAGCTCCCAATATTATTCCCATAAGCTCCCACATAATATCCCACTGATAAGCTCCACACATTCCATATTCCCACATATTCCAGCTCCCACATATTCCCATAAGCTCCCGCACATTACCAGAAGCTCCCATATATTCCCATAAGCTCCCACATATTCCCATAAGCTCCCACACATTCCCATAAGCTCCCACATAATCCCATAAGCTCCCACACATGCCCATACGCTCCCACACATTCCCATAAGCTCCCACATATTCCCATAAGCTCCCACACATTCCCATAAGCTCCCACACATTCCCATAAGCTCCCACATACTAAACTTTATATTTTTGGATTGGTGGGGGGGGAGATTTTGTCTATATTTCTTTTCCGTTTTTTAAATTCTTTGTGTTTTAAAGGAGGGGGAAGTTTGAAATATGTCATCATTTTACTTGGTTGGAGGAGGGGGTGGGGGAGTCATCGGTAAAATTTGACCCTTGTTCGCTAAGGGGGGGGGGGACGGAGGTGTATAAGATGCTAAAATTTGTTGACGTAATTAATATACGACACCTAAAAGTAACGTCGATTGAACGTAGTGTTGTTTTCGTTGACGAAAACTAAAACTAAAATTAGCAGCAAGACTAAAACTAGACGAAAACTAAAATTATTACAGAAAAAACGAAATAAAAACTGAAACTAAAATATGACCTGGGACTAAAACAACACTAATTGAACGAGGACACACACGCACGCATAATACACATACAAATAGTTTTTGATCCTACAGTTACGTTTAGTTAAAAAAAATACCCTGCTATATTAAAGAGTCACAGCGATGGCCTTGGAGGAGGGGGGGGTCAAGATAGGGCCGTTCTTAGTGGGTTTTTTTAGAGCCCCCCATATCCCACTAATTTAATCTTTCAATTCATAAAAGTCTTGAGATGGGGCCCCCATTTAGAAGTGGGGCCCTTTACTCTGTCTTGTTGTCTATCCATTAGAATAACTCTTGAGATACGGTGTGTGTGCGTGTGTGTATGTGTGTGTGTATGTGTGTGTATGTGTGTGTGTGTATGTGTATGTTTGTGTATGTGTGTGTGTGTATGAGCTGGCGGTGAGGGTTAAGTAAAGGCAGGGTCGCCATTACGCGTGGTCTTAGTTGGACCGACGCCAAACCCACAAAAGTATCAGAGGCCTTGAATAAATTACCTACACGTAGTTATATTTCATTGTTCGGAGTTGTCGTTGATGGAGCTCCAGCACGGTGGGGGGGGGGGGGAGGGGGGGCAAAATGTTGTTGAGACTTGCCCTGAATGGGATAGTTTTGACGGCAAAAAGAAGTCACTTAATCTTGAGAAGGCTAATGTTTACGAACAAATATTCGCATAAGCTCCCACATATTCCCATAATCTCCCACATATTCCCATAAGCTCCCATATATTCCCATAAGCTCCCACATATTCCCATAAGCTCCCACATATTCCCATAAGCTCCCACATATTCCCATAAGCTCCCACATATTCCCATAAGCTCCCACATATTCCCATAAACTCTCACATATTCACAGAAGCTCCAACTAATTCCCAGAAGCTCCCATATATTTCCATAAGCTCCCGCATATTCCCATAAGCTCCCACATATTCCCATAAGCTCCCACATATTCCCATAAGCTCCCACATATTCCCAGAAGCTCCCACTAATTCCCAGAAGCTCCCACATATTCCCATAAGCTCCCACATATTCCCATCAGCTCCCACATATTCCCATAAGCTCCCATATATTCCCATAAGCTCTCACATATCCCATAAGTTCCCACACATTCCCATAAGCTCCCACATATTCCCAGAGCTCCCACATATTCCCAGAAGCTCCCACACATTCCGAGAAGCTACCACACATTCCCATAAGCTCCCACATATTCCCATAAGCTCCCACATATTCCCATAAGCTCCCACACATTCCCATACGCTCCCACATATTCCCATAAGCTCCCACACATTCCCATAAGCTCCCACACATTCCCATAAGCTCCCACATACTAAACTTTATATTTTTGGATTGGTGGGGGGGGGGGAGATTTTTGTCTATATTTCTTTTCCGTTTTTTAAATTTTTGTGTTTTAAAGGAGGGGGAAGTTTGAAATATGTCATCATTTTACTTGGTTGGAGGAGGGGGTGGGGGAGTCATCGAAAATTTGACCCTTGTTCGCTAAGGGGAGGGGGGACGGAGGTGTATAAGATGCTAAAATTTGTTGACGTAATTAATATACGACACCTAAAAGTAACGTCGATTGAACGTAGTGTTGTTTTCGTTGACGAAAACTAAAACTAAAACTAAAATTAGCAGCAAGACTAAAACTAGACGAAAACTAAAATTATTACAGAAAAAACGAAATAAAAACTGAAACTAAAATATGACCTGGGACTAAAACAACACTAATTGAACGAGGACACACACGCACGCATAACACACATACAAATAGTTTTTGATCCTACAGTTACGTTTAGTTAAAAAAAATACCCTGCTATATTAAAGAGTCACAGCGATGGCCTTGGAGGAGGGGGGGGGTCAGGATAGGGCCGTTCTTAGTGGGTTTTTTTAGAGCCCCCCATATCCCACTAATTTAATCTTTCAATTCATAAAAGTCTTGAGATGGGGCCCCCATTTAGAAGTGGGGCCCTTTACTCTGTCTTGTTGTCTATCCATTAGAATAACTCTTGAGATACGGTGTGTGTGTGTGTATGTGTGTGTGTGTGTATGTGTGTGTATGTGTGTGTGTGTATGTGTATGTGTGTGTATGTGTGTGTGTGTATGTGTGTGTGTATGTGTGTGTATGAGCTGGCGGTGAGGGTTAAGTAAAGGCAGGGTCGCCATTACGCGTGGTCTTAGTTGGACCGATGCCGAACCCACAAAAGTATCAGAGGCCTTGAATAAATTACCTACACGTAGTTATATTTCATTGTTCGGAGTTGTCGTTGATGGAGCTCCAGCACGGTGGGGGGGGAGGGGGGCAAAATGTTGTTGAGACTTGCCCTGAATGGGATAGTTTTGACGGCAAAAAGAAGTTACTTAATCTTGAGAAGGGCGTGGTCTAATGTTTACGGACCTCTCTTATTTAAATGAAGTCAAAGTTCAAGTCTCTTGAGAGTAAAAAAAAAATCTAACAGAACTTAAAGTCTTATGGGTCCAAAGTCTGTACTTCCCCGCACCCATCAAAACTGTCAGACATAAATACATACAAGAATTATCTATTGACTGATTGATTGGATAGACATTAACGAATTTATTTGCCAGATATATAAACTGACTTAAGAATTTAATACATTGACTGACTAATGTGCCAGACATTAACTGACCAATGTGCCCAATATAAACTAAACATGCGCCGTAAATAAACATACATCATAGAATAAAAACTGGCAAATGTGCCCATAATATACATATATAAACTGACATATTTTGTACCAGACATAATCTGACATTTGCGCAAGATATACACTGACATGGTGCCATAAATAATCTGACATGTGACAGTCATAAACTGACATACGCTCCAGACAAAAATTGACATATGCTCCAGATAGAAATTGACATATGCTCCAGATAGAAATTGACATATGCTCCAGATAGAAATTGACATATGCTCCAGATAAAAATTGACATATGCTCCAGATAGAAATTGATATATGCTCCAGATAAAAATTAACATATGCTCCAGATAGAAATTGACATATGCTCCAGATAAAAATTGACATATGCTCCAGATAAAAATTGACATATGCTCCAGATAAAAATTGACATATGCTCCAGATAGAAATTGACATATGCTCCAGATAGAAATTGACATGCTAGCCAGATATAAATGGCACTTGCCTAGCATAAAATGACATACTCTCCAGAGATAAACTGACATCTGTGCAATTCATAAATCGACATATTCACAAAAACACCGCATTTAAATGAGAAATGTTACATAATTTTATAAGCTGGCGTTTCACTGCGATGGCATATCGTTCAGTATATGACATAACAATTCTCAGTATCTCTCCCCCCCCCCCCAATTATAACAGGTGTTGTGAATACAATCATTTATCACCTCGATCATTGATCAGCCCTACCCTCCCCCTCTCATCCCCCACCCATCACGACATCCCTTTTAACCCACATTTTCCCCCAGGTCATCCTGCTTGAGTTGTGCAATAGTAATTATACAAAAAAAAAAGTGTTGAGAGATGAAAATAAAATAAATAAATAAAAAAAAGGTAACAATTGTGACACCATTGATTTGTCTAGTAGTCACCAACACAGCAAGGTTGCGGATGTTTGATTGAGTGAATCACTTACTGAGTGTGAATTCAACGGTTTCCCAAATGTGGCTCCGATGGTCAACACTGTCGCAGTAACCACACCACACCGCGCTGTGGGTAATGACGCACACTTAAATATTCAGTGATGTCCGTAGCTGTTGTTGTTTGTTTTGTTGTTGTTGTTGTTGATGTACCAAGCATCTTTTGCTGTGTTTCTTTGCGGCCGTTTATAAACTTCAATAGCATTTGTATATATGGATACATTTGTATACATGGATATAAGCTTACCATATTTTCTGGATGCTAAATATGGACACGAAGTGTGTGTGTGGGGTGGAGGTGGGAGAGGGAATGGATGATGGATGTGTGATAAGTACGGACCAACATTTTACGCAAAGTTTACTTTAGACTAGTAATGATAATTTAAATCGATATTTGTATCATGTAATGAATTATCTTTTGTAGGTTTTAATGCATTTTAAATAAAAGCTTTTTTTTATGTTAATATTTTATATTCGATACATTTTAGTTTAAAAAAAAAAAGATATCACGGTTTCCATTGCATGTTGCACACTGTAATAAATGTTAATTTATTCAGCCAGTCTATATAAGACGTTAAAAAAAAAAGGTTTCACCTTTTCGCACTGTTCTGCACTGAAACTTTGTTTGGTTTTGATAGTTCGTCATGATAAACTCAATGCGATTTTTTACCCCATTATAAACATAAATATAAAGTTGATCGATTCTTAATTCTTTAAGGTGTTTATATAATGATATTATTAAGCGCTCGATATTTTTGAAAATCGTGTATTCTCTTACATGCGTGCTAAATATGATCATTCTCACTAAATTAGACATTTCCAAAATAGAGTTTCCAGATTTGATGAGACACAAACCCACAAACAGAAAGTGAAACCTATTAAAAAAAATGTAAAATAAATAACTGAAAAATCACACTTCTAAGTAGGAAAATGGACAATGAAAAAAATTATTTTTTTTAATAATATATGCTGTACTATACATATATTTTCTTAATTTCTGAATCGAACACTCTCTAAAATTCAGTACTTGAGTATTTGATATAAATTACTTATCAGAAACACAAATAAAGTATTTTGAAATAACAAAAATTTCAAATACAGTCGCATTATAAATATGAATTTTAAAAATTTTTTTTTATTCTGATTTTTTTTTTTAAAAGCTGAAATTCTCTTTGAAATAATCAAATCAACAGGGGAGAAAAAGAGACAAAGGACAGAAAGTGTGAGAGATGAATAGAGAAGGAGGGGTGGGGGCGTGGGTAGAAAATGAGAGAAGTATAGAAATAACTTGTTTATTTAGATTTTGAAAAATACAAGTAAATACAATTTTAACAAAAAAAAAAATATGTTTACCACCAAAATACATCCATAATTTTTGTGTCGCTAACTATGACATGACCTAAAAATAGATTCAATTAGAACTCTTTGTAGCTGTTTCTGGAAAATACAAAAGTAAATGGCATAAAATTCGCCCAGACATTTAATAATCTCTGTATTTTGACCAACTGACCCTGTAACATAAAAAGAACTACAGTCCAATTGGACCAGGATAAGCCTTCAGCTCATTGGCCAGAAGGAAATCTTGCGGTCTGAATTAATTGATAAAATGGCCCTGGGCCAGGTTTTTTTTGGCCAATGGAATGATGCTGGAGATTAAGTTAATCTTCGATTGGCTCCCACCATTGAAGTTATTTATAGAACTGACAACAGATTATGTTAAGTAAGCCTCTCCAAATAGATGACCCAAATAGTAGAATTGAGTACGAAAATAAAGAAGGTTAAAGGCGAATGTTAGAAACTTTGTCAGATAATGGACGCAGTGAACTCGCTCAATCACTGGTCTATCTATCTATCTATCTATCTTTCTATCTTTCTCTCTGTCTGTCCGTCCGTCCGTCTGTCTGTCTGTCTGTCTGTCTGTCTGTCTGTCTATCTGTCTGCCTGTAAGTATGTCTGAATGTATGTCTGTCAGTCTATCCAATTATCTATGTCTGCCTGCACGTGTCTGTCTATCCATCTATTTTATTGCATATCCATATAACCATCTATCTATCCCCCTCATTTTTTTTGATGATGCTATATTAAGTTGTGACCATACCCGATAAAGGATTATTGATTTATCAATTCAGTGTAAAAAAAAAAATGATTCGCTCATTAGTTAACAATGAACTTTACAAATGAAGTTACACTTTTTGTTCCTTTAAATAACTGTGATCCAATTCTCTTTCTTTACTCTTGATCGCAAATAGCTAAACATTGTTCTTGGGCTGTTGTTGTTTATTTTTTCTGTTGAAAGCATTTGATTCAACACTATTCAACAGTTTCAGTGTTAATGTTGGATGAGAAACTTGTTAGGGAAAAACTGTAACAAAACAAAACAAAGAAGAAAAAAAATAAGAGTCATCTCGTTCAATCAGCATTAATGGATTGAGCCGTGAGAGTTCATACATAGTTAATGTTGGTGCACCGACTGATGTCGCAACAAGATGACATATCCACTACCAAGGACAAAAATAAAACATAAAAAAAAATAAACAAAAACTCAGCGGGTACTGAGTAATGATGCCATCACACGCATACAGAGGCGCATCCCTACATCAGGGCCGCCTATAGAGACTCTAGACGACCCCCCCCTTACAAACATTGACCATTGGGGCTCCTCTGGACCCCTTAACACCAGTTTTGCAGCAAAGTACAAAAAAAAAATGTATAACTAAACCTCAAGAGCGAAAATCTACCCCCCCCCCAGTTCTACAAGGCTTACGGCCCCCTGACAGAGTAATCTGGTTGCCTCTTCCTCGCGGCGACCCTGCTTACAAACACACAAAGATACAGACAGAGACACACGTGCATACATCGGTTAACTATTTTGCGTTACCATCAACACACAAAGACACGCATCCGTTATAAAGAATCACACATACACACAGAGACACACATGCATAGATCGGTTAACTATTTTGCGTTACCATCAACACACAAAGACACGCATTCGTTATAAAGAATCACATATACACACAGACAGAGACACACATACATACATTGGTCAACTATTTTGCGTTACCATCAACACACAAACAGGGCGGCGTCCCGTATTGAGCTCAAGCTGACGCGCGTTAAATAATTCAACACGGTGAGTACAAAATGCAATGAAGTTACATAGCTCATTACTTTAATTATATGCACTACATTTGAACAGCTTACACTTGCCGACCGCCAGTCAATCAATTTCAGAAGTATAAAAAAAAGTTAAATAAAAATATAAACCTTGAACTTAACGATCTAAACATAGTAAGCGCGTGAGATTGTTAATCATCATGTATGGCTAAGTACAGAGGTTCCCAAGCCTTTTTTTTTCCGCGGCTGTACCATTAAGGGTGCAAAAGTATATCTGCGGGTACCACTCACACATACGTTCATGAATAAATGTACTTATTATCATAATGAAATGTGGGACGGATGGCCGAGTGGTTTTAGGTACTCGACTGTCGACCTTAAAGTCCTAGGTTCAATCCTTGGTGAGACCCCATGGAATTTTTCCAGGTGAAATTTGGTGCGAAGTCGTCCCACAAATCCAACCTAGCTGGTCATTGTGCTAACCACATATTCCGTGGTTATAGAAACAGATGAATTCTACACTTCATCTGCCCCGATGAACTTTTTACTTCACATAATGATATGTCCTTACCTTTCTAATACGATACTTGGTCACGTGGTTTGATGATGAGTCACGCAACAAACTGGCGACCTTTGTTCTTTGGATTTTTTTCAAACTAGAATAAAACGTCACTGCGTATCAGGCCCGTAGAGTGCGGGGGTGGGGCGCCCCCATGCGTTTTGTCTGGCCCCCCTCTGCTTATTTGTTCTAGTTAGTAAAATGTATTACCTGCCCCCACCCTGCTATTGCCTGGCCCTTGCTGTAGAATTTTCACGCTACGTAGCTGCTGCGTATCCCTGCATAGCTTACGCGCATCACCAACTGAGGCTAAATCAATGTAATAGACGAAATTCACAGGCTAAATAAAAAGCGCGGGCGCCTGAAATAAAGGGAGATAATGAATCCATATCGGCACTCACAATATTTTTTAGTCAATCTTATTTCTATAAATATTTGTATGATCTAAGTAAAATAAAAAAAAATGTAAAGTTCCTTTAACCCTTAATGGACCACAGGAGCAGATGAAGTTTAGAATTCATCTGTAGCCACGGCATATGAACTATGAAGGGAGTGTGTGGTTACCACAAAACCCGACCGGTTATACTTCCCTAACTTAAGTCATGCATCCTTATAAAGCTGTGTGGACATTGGCGATTTTTAACAAACTTTCATCAAGATCTAGCAAAATAAAAAAAAAATCCCTTTGGTCCTCATCGAGGATTAAACCCTGGACACTCTCTATATGACCCAAGCCAAATGAAATATATTTCTACTTTTAAGTACATTCAAATGAAAGTCAGTTGTTTAAAGGCATTTTTTTTTGTTGAGGGAGCTGTTATATTCACGGCCTTAAAAAACGAACAGACCGTATTAGAAAGAAAAATAAAGAAAGGAAAAAAAAAAATCCGCCTGTTGAATTTTTTTAAAAAGCTTTTAAGACATTATTAGAACCAGGCACAATGAACCTGGCGCCTCTTATGTTAAAACAAACGCCCCCCCCCCCCCCTTTGGTATTAAGTCTTCCAGCCTCATCGCCGCTGAATAAACCTTTCTCAGACAACTTTAACTGATCAGGGTAAGAAGAAAGGATTTAAGCGTTCTGAAACAGATATATGCCGAATGAGGAGAAGGTGGGGGGGGGGGGGGAGTAGGCGTTATAAGGGCGGGTAATCAAAAGACAAACATATATCTCATGTGTGGAGGGGGGGGTTGAAAAAAAAAATTAACAGTCCTTGAAGCCTTAGGAATTTTCAAGCATTGTGGGCAGTGGAGGGGTGGGGGGCTGAGGGGGTGGCATCAAAAAAAGTCATACATCTATGCCCCCCTCCCTAATACATGCTGTCCAGCAGGACCATCATACACATGTTTATATTTAGTATTTTGACCAAAGTAAACTGTGAGCGCCGAATGGTATCTCTTGTACGAACAAAATGACGGAAATGTTAACATTAAAATAGTAAAGACATGGTATATCTTTCAAGCTCTATTCATTGCTAATATTAGTCCATTCATATTGGCTCTCATTTTTTATTGAAATAATATCATTTCTATAAATATTCGTTTGATCTAAACCTAATGTCATTTTGACTAAAGATTTTTTTTTTATTTACTTTGTATTATATTATATAATAATTGCATTTTTTTTAAAGTTTATAAATATATATTGTTATTTACTTTTAAAAAGAAATATTTTAACGAGAAATAATGGTTTTAGAAATATTCTTCTATATAGCGTATGACAATTTTTACAAAAGGCAACTACTCTACATGCAATAGTCAGATCTATTCTTATAAATAGGCAAAAATAGGCAAATATTTATTTTGTTCTTGTGTGCAGGGCGTTTTAAGGTCTTCAAAGGCCCTGCCCCAATTTCATTTTTTTATATTTTTCAAGAATGCACTTGTTTTCACTTTATGTTCTGGCTTTCGTAGGCCCTTGAAAAGTCCGTAGGCCCTAGGCACAGTGCCTACTGTGCCTATAGATAACGCGGCCCTGCTTGTGTGTTACCCACCTGCACAATAAAAATAAATAAAAAAAAAGACAATAAAAGCGTCGTTTATAGCTCACATGGATCTCCCCTCTCCAAACCCCCCCTCTCCCTCCCACCGTTACCTTGCAGACAAATAATTTTCTGGTATCGTAGATTTTAGATAAAATAGAGTTCAATGTATGAATACATACTTGACCGATACTTCAATTTTAAGCTCTAATTTTGTCATGCTCCCACCTTTCAATTCGTTTGCGATCCACCTATGAGTCGCAACCCATACTTTGAGGACCACCGCTATAGCAGATAGATCTGTGAGGTCCCTGTGTAAGGCTGAGATTTTATCTCTTAGAGCCTATAAATTTACTACGGGACTGTTTTTATAGCCCCCTTTCTTTCAACCCCACCATAACTGATGGTGCAATGGCCATGGAGTGTCCACGGGAGATACATGTAAGGAATTTTCGCCATGACGTGAAAAATTCCCTTGTTTCTCTCTTTCACACACACAAAGACACACTAAATCCCATATATCCACACACATATACAAATAGACCAACGGATGGGTCAGTAAATCTCAGAAACGGGGGGGGGGGGTGGGTGATGCAGATAAACAAATTGAAATGAAGGTTGACATATTTAACATGAAGACAAGAGAATGAATACATTACGATAACATTAAATGAGTGAGTAATGTAATAATTATATTTGGCGATATCTAATTATAGCTAATACATAGTTAGGCAAAATGTATATAAATCATGAGTGAATTAGTAGCGATGCAAATATCTAATTATAGCTAATTCATACTAAGGTAAAATGTAAATAAATACACGGCCACAGATAAACAGTAGACAGGAGGCTAGCTTTAAATGAAAGACCTGTTTTTGGTATTTAATTATTATATAGTAGCATTAGACAGATATTCAAACGGAAATATATGTATCTAAAAAGATAAGACTCATTCAATAAATAAACTAATATCAACGAAATATTCCATTGACAAAAAAAAGGGATATTTCCAAAATCGAAATTTCCCGAATAATCTGTTGTTGTTTTGTTATATATTTTCTTTTTCATCTTTTTTTCTTGCATCAGTTTTAGCTTTTTTTTTTATTTTTCTCTATTGAAATTGATGATATTGGCAAATCTCTGTGTCTGATTGACCAAGATTAGAAATATCCCCCTGTCAAGCAAGCAATTTAATTAGAAGATTTCATTCACCGGCAGCATCTGGATAATCTGTCAGGGTGTGACAGCCACATTGTTCCGTTAGATGACAAAAACATGACCTTGGCTTGAATGTCCGGTTGATGACCAGATGCGGTCTGGCAGTCAGCGGAGGATCTACCATAAATGTGGACTTTCTAATAGAGTCTTGATGAAGGGGGAGGGAGGGTCTGGCAGAGCATGAGCTTTTAGAATCCGTCATTAAGGTGGGTGCGGAAAATGTTGACATAATATAAAAAAGACTTAATTTCGTTAGACGTGTCATGCAATAATGTCTGTCAGCAAGGCTCGATTTACCGTCGGGGATGCCGGGGACATCCCCGGAACTGAGGACTGTCATCCCCGGCTCTGTTTTAGCTAATATGTCCCTGCTGGGGATGAAACCATAGACATTTATCCCCGGCTCTGCAGAAGTTTTTGTTTTCATCCCCGGCACTGGTTTTTTTCTTAAATCGAGCACTGTCTGTCAGTAGATCCACCTCAGCCTGTTTAGCGATGACTGTGAGTTTTATCAAAACTTTGTAGTTAATGACTCGTGTCGCTGAAAAAAAATTCTACCAAAGAACTGACAATGACCTCAACACAAAGTAGTAATATCCAATTTTAACATTAACTGATATATTAATTTTATATATTAATTTTATAATAAACAGGGGGGAAAAATTGAAATTTTATTATCAAAGATGAAATTATTAGATTGTACATTTCAAGTGAAAATTATTTTCGTTCTATACGACATACTATTTGTTGTACAGCTCTGCGGGTGAAATAGATGAAATTATTAAAAACGTAAACTAGTGATGTATTGTGTTTCTAGGGGGCGTCTATCTTTAATTGGAGTGAGGTCTTAGAAAAAGGGAAAGGTTGAAATAATCAGACCAGAGCGTCCTGATTCATTCTTTTCATTCCTTGCTTTGGAATTGTTCATTCTCCATCTTACTCTCTCTATTAATATAACCACTGATCATTCTGCTAGTCTGCATTTAAAAACTGTTTATTGATATTTCGTGTGTAAGACAATGTAAAAGGTATTTATATGTTCTGTTCTGTACAACTGAATTTGGAACTGTTCGAGTTAATGATAGCCAGTTCAATGTTCTCTTTTGTTTTATTCTCTGAACATTCTGAACATTGACATTAATTCTAGTCAGATATGCAACCAAAGTGTTTCCTCGGTGTCAGAAATCATTTCCGCAACCTTCAGTTCCCCAGCTTGACATCTTAGATCAAATGGAAGAATTTATCAACAAAGATTGTGCAAAGATTATCAGTACAATGACATTAGAGGCATTTCCAGCCAGTAAGTTGGAGAACTTAGGTTTATTATAAAGGGATTAAAAAATAGGTCATAGCAAGTTGTATAAAACTTTCTTCTTTTTTTTTTTACAATACCCCACAACCGTTCTATGGAATAGTAAACTAGGACACCACCTGGAGACCCCACTGCCGAAGGGGCCCCATTCTTATAAAAATCTATTGCCCAGCAAAATCTCTGCTTAAGGTCACCAAAAGCCTTCGAAAGGATTAGCTTTAAACAGGAAATTATTACCAATAAAAAAAGAAAAAAGTAATCTTTTGTTCATAAATTCTTAGTTTGCTATCACAAAATCTCGGAATGTTTCCATTAATTTTAAGGTAATGTAGGGGGGCTTGACATATCATCTCTCAAAAGTCTGGTTACTTTCTATGACTTGGAGCAGGGTTGCCACACACAACCGAGACACATGTTTGGGGGGGGGAGGCTATGGCTTTTGGGGCCCCCGTTGTGTAAGGTAATATTCACATTAATTACACGTATGGCCATAGGTGGAAATTGTCAAGGGCCCAAGATCAGCCAACGGCAGAACTTGTAGTGAAGATTGGGAACTGGAGGGAGTAAACAGCTGTGAGAGTAAATGTGCGCCTTTGTAATTCAGGTCAATGAGTCTGCAGTGAGTTGCAATCATGAGAAATGCAAGGGGGAACAAGTGAAAATAGGAAGGGCATTGATTTATAAGAGTCGCTAAGAAGATACAAAGAGCCACTAAGAAGAGAAAAAGAGCCACTAAGAAGAGACAAAGAGCCACTAATAAGAGAAAAAGAGCCACGAAGAAGAGATAAAGAGTCATTAAGAAGAGACAAAGAGTCAATAAAAAAGAAACAAAGAGTCATTACGAAGGATAAGAAATGGGAAATTACAAAAATGTCCGATTAAAACCGGTTCTATTGTTTTTGTTTGTTTTTTGTTTGTTTGTTTGCTTGTTTGTTTTTTTGTTGATGTTTTTTTTTTTTTGCATAATTTATATTGAGTCTGGCACCTTCACAAGAGTCATATTACAACCCCCCCACCCCCACCACCACAAAGTCCCTGTAGCAAATGCTAAAAGTGACGGTCTTAAATGTCACATCCTGTGTATTCTAAATGTCACAGGGGGAGGGCTGCTAATATTGTCCTATCTTGACAGACGCCGCCAGAAAATCACACACTCTCGGCGCCCCCTCACCCCCTTACTTCAACCCAACCCCCCCTCAAGCGTCGTTGCGCAATGCCGCCAACATAGAATCTGTTTTGGAGAGAGTTAATAGAATTTTAAGTACCTTGTTCATACGTAGGTTGTCTGCATCAAGTGATATCTGTGTTTTGGAGTGGTCTTCAAGCTACCCCATAACATGGCTCCTCTTTTTTATTATTATTATTATTATTAACTAGAGCAGGTGTCGGCAACCTACGACTCGCGAGCCGCATGCGGCTCTTTCGATGTCACGTTGCGGCTCTTTCGATGTCAAATTGCGGCCCTCCAGTTCCATGCGCAAATAATAATAATTATATTAATTAATATACTAATCCTAATCAAATGCCATAATATTGAAACAATTTTAGTGGCTCTTTAAAAACTGAGCAAATTGTAAATTATAACTTATGGCTCTTCCATCTCAAAAGGTTGCCGACCCCTGAACTAGAGCAATTAGAAACCGGTGCGAAACCGAAACAACAAAATAAAAAACCACTTACCAACAATGTAGAGTGCTGACTCATGCACAACCAATAAATGAAGTCGTAAAAACTGATATCCAAAGTTTTTTTTTTAAAGGGGTTAATAGTTTTGATATGATGAAACAGGTGTTAGTAATTATTATTACAGGTAGAATTTAACACTTGTTTGGCACTCATGTGGTTCAACTATCGAATTTTTACTTGGTCATCATTTTTTTTATCAAAAACTTTGATCTTGGTTGTATAAAATATAGCTTTATTCTTTTTATCTCTTTGGGATCAAATCAATGCTCAAGTTCCAGACGTTCAACTCGGCTATTCCAATCTATCTATATTACTTTATTTTTTGGCTTACCTGTGACATATTTTACAATAATGATTACAACGTATTTCTAATGGCTTAAAGACTTTCGTCTATCATATCTACTAACAAAAGCAATCGAAAAATGTTCGTCTGTCAGGGGTGGACAACCGCGGACTTTAAAAAAAAAAAATAATTTTGCGGCCCTTTTAAACCAACGGTCAGAAATAGCGCAGTGAAACCTTCTGAACCTTTGTTCATTAAAATACGGCAGGAATCACACATAGTGGCATATTTTCAAAACCGCACTCTCAGCACGCACACACACAAACACACACATATTCAGGAGAGGGGGAAAGGAGGTTGCCAGACATCGCTATCACCAAAAGAACGTATTAATGGGCTCACTGGTGGCGCTCAAAGCAAGTTAAAACAAATTCTCCATTACTCGGTTTGACTACCAAATATCCAAAATTTACAAGTGCTATGTGATTAATTTATCATGACTTTACTTTATTCATAGAAGCAGCGATGTTCATTATGGATAATGTCTTTGTAGTCATCGTTGTCGAATACTTACTTACTCGCTTTGGCAACACATCCATCTGATCTATCCACCCTGATATATTTAGTGTAATGATCCCTGAGTACTCAATGACACTTATTAACAAGATCGCTTGTGTACTTAAAAAAAATCACAAATGTCCAGTATCAACTTTTAATCTATTAATTAAATAATACAAAATAAGCAGGTTCGGAATAGTCAGCAATAAAAAAGGGTTAATGAAACGCTCCATATGCCTAGGGCAGTTTCAGTGGCGTAGTAAGGGGGTAGGCGGGGGGGCATCATGCACCATGCGCTACTCACAAAGGGGCGCCAAATGGTATATTATACTTAAAATATTATATGGTTTTTCAAATTGGGGGGGGGGCGCTAAAAAGGTATTGTCCCCAGAGTGCGAGTTAAGCTCGATACGCCAATGGGCTGTTTATTCAAAGGATGTATTCATTTAATTGAGTGGAGTTTGTATTTAGTTGTTAAAGTAAAATACAATGACAATTAAATTGCTGACTTTGAAGCTGTTGGTTTATTTTAACTGGCCTAAAAAAAAAGATTGAAAGGTATTTGTCTTTCTCTTTGAACTATCTGTGATAACTGCGGGCTGAGACTTGATCTTTTAGAGCCCGTGAGATCAAACTTGCAACATCTGGGAGCTGCCTTAAAGGCCAATGGCAAGTAGGCTACCCGACTGGCCAGCTCGAACCCACATAATATATATATATATATATATATATATATATATATATATATATATATATATAAGCGATTTAGGCTCTGCTTAAAATCGAAAGTAAAGAATTAATACAACAGTATTTCAGTTTAAAATACAATCATGAAAAAATCGGATCTGCCCGAATCCTAACATAACCTAGCCCACCGATCAAGGGGATATAATGCTATGCAAAGGTATTGCAGGGCACATCTAGTTTATAATAATTATCAATCGATCATTTAATTTTTTTTTAAAACGGTATCCCCTAAAATTGACAAAGCTGTTTTAGACTTCATTGTGTTTTATGAATCAATGTATCGGCAGTTTCCTTTTGAAAAATGACTGTCATTTATATAGATATGTGCTCAAATGCCTGAAATACCTTCTTTTTTATAGTCTGCTTTTTATATCAATATTTATGTACTTTAACTCCACTGCTACAGACCATTTATTTTGTTGCGTTGCTTTCATTTTTTAGACATAAGTAAAGGAGTTTTTTTTTTATTTTTTACTGTGATACGTGTTATATATAATATATTCTGTTAAACAGCCATACATGTTCTGTATAATAATAGCTGTACCCTGCAAAACCTTTGTATAGAGTTATATCCCCTTAGGCCTGATCGGTGGTAGGCTATGTTATTTTTTGGTTTCGGGCAGATCCGATATTTTCATGGTTGTGTTTTAAAATGGAATACTGTTGTGTGAATTCTTTACTTTCGATTTAACGCAGAACCCGAATTGCTATTATTTATATAGATATATTCTGTTAAACATCGATACGTGTTCTGTATAATATATATTCTGTTCAACATCGATACGTGTTCTGTATAATACATATTCTATTAAACATCAATACGTGTTCTGTATAATACATATTCTATTAAACAGCGATACGTGTTCTCTATAATGTATATCCTGTGATTATATCTAACAAAAGCAATCTAAAAGATTGTCGAAGCTGCTGTATGTAATAGTGATGTGTTGAAATTAATCAGTACGTTCTACATCGAGTGTGTAAACAAGGAGTTGAAGCAATACAATAGTTGTGTTAATAGCTCAGTGGTGGCCATGCATTGGATCGATAGGGAGCCTCACAACTGATTGTTAAATAGTAAAATATAAAGAGCCACACAAAGGTCATTTTATCAAAATTAAATGAACCAATATCATAAAAAAATAATAATTTAAAATGGCTCACAGGGAGAAATACAAAACTCACCGAAAAGCCTCTTGGGGTACAATGAGCCACCCCGGTAATAGAATCCTAGGCTCCCTATTCAGACCTGAGTGCTGGGGCCTTCACGACAATAGATCTAAAAGGTGAAATCAAAAGTCACAACTAGTGCCCGGTAGTTAAAGTCTATTGGCCTGAAGTCACTGTCTAGTGGTATGAAGTCACTGTCTAGTGGTATGAAGTCACTGTCTAGTGGTCTGAAGTCACTGTCTAGTGGTCTGAAGTCACTATCTAGTGGTCAGAAGTCACTGTCTAGTGGTCAGAAGTCACTGTCTAGTGGTGTGAAGTCACTGTCTAGTGGTCTGAAGTCACTATCTAGTGGTCAGAAGTCACTGTCTAGTGGTCAGAAGTCACTGTCTAGTGGTGTGAAGTCACTGTCTAGTGGTCTGAAGTCACTGTCTAGTGGTCATAAGTCACTGTCTGGTGGTCAGAAGTCACTGTCTAGTGGTCTGAAGTCACTGTCTAGTGGTCAGAAGTCACTGTCTAGTGGTCAGAAGTCACTGTCTAGTGGTCTGAAGTCACTGTCTAGTGGTCAGAAGTCACTGTCAAGTGGTCAGAAGTCACTGTCTAGCGGTCTGAAGTCACTGTCTAGTGGTCTGAAGTCACTGTCTAGAGGTCTGAAGTCACTGTCTAGCGGTCTGAAGTCACTGGCTAGTGGTCAGAAGTCACTGTCTAGTGGTCAGAAGTCACTGTCTAGTGGTCAGAAGTCACTGTTTAGTGGTCTCCCAGTTTCAGCCAACACTGGTTTTAGTTCAAGTTTCCTACATTCTACTTAACGTAGCGACCATTTCCAAAACAAGACGATCAGTTCTCATCGATATACAATCTAGGCAACTGCCTAGAGACTACTCCCCATGGCAAAAATGGGACCCCTTCAAGTATTACATCCTAACAAAATCCTATGCTAAGACTGCCACTCAGATACCTTTTCCAACGACCAAAAATATCCCCGGAAGTATTAACATGGGCGTTATGGTAACTAAGAATGGCTCGACTCACAAATCTTCTATGTAATTATATCATTCAGCATTGTGTATTAAGATGTACATCAAATCTATAATAGTCATAGATAGTAATAGATATTCAATTCGTTTTTTTTTTAAATTCGTTTGTTTATATTTCTTTCATCAAACCGCCTGCACATTAGTGCTGAAATCCGTTTTGACGGATATTTCAACCTACTTTATTCCCCCCCCCCCCGCCTCTTAGTCGTGACCTCACGTGACCCCACTAAACTGGTAATAGCGTCTGTTGGTTGTCAAGGCTACCTCTTAAACTCACTTTTTTTTTAACACTTAGACGAGGCTACACTTGCTTAAAGGCCAAGGTCAAACGAATCAAGTGACCTTATTGTCCTGGCTAATGCGTCGGAAATCGTTGGAAAGAAACTACTTGTTACCAGAGAGAATTTATCAGTTTGGTATTAAACATGTCGAAACAAAAGTAATTAACTTATGACATTCTGCGCATTTTAACCTGTTCGTGTCAGTGTATAGACAGTTTATTTCTTTTATAAGGATTGTTATTACAGGGGTTGGGGGAAAATAACAAGACAGTTTGATGAGTACATTGCCCTGTTATACGACAACCCTGTGAGCAATAAAATGTCATCCTTTAATAAACAGACCTCTATAATAGTTGTCCCCCCCCAAACCAGGCCAGTAGTGTGCGGGGGGCCTGGGGGCCGGGCCCCCTCTGTGTTTTGTCTGGCCCCCTCTGCTTGTTTGCTCTCCTTAGTAACATTTATTTCCTCGCCCCCCCCTCTGCTATTGGCATGGCCCCCTGCTGTAGAATTTTAAAGCCTAGGGGACTGTCCCCAACCTTTTTCTCGGCACGGACCGGTCAATGTTTGATAATTTTACCGCGGCCCACTGGATAGCAGGGTGGGGTGGGGGGAGTGGCGTTGATTTTTTTTCTCGACCAAGGAAAGTCGCACACAATCACAAGATAAATAAATAGAAAGGAAAGAATTTAATGTTTCTTTTGGCGGCCCAGTGACATTCGTGCCACGGACCGATATCGGGGTTGGGGACCACTGCTCTATAGGAATACGATGTTACTTCTGAGCAAAGATTCAAGCGTGTGTTCATTGTTTGTACTTTTGGTGAAGCTCCGCACATCCCCATTGGACGATGGACATGACCAATGAGACGTCACTGGGGACATTTAGTGGTCACTTCCGTAACAAGACCTAACCCATTACAAGCTCATGAATTGAATCTTACGTGAATCAAATCATGTAAATTAGTAAAAGGTGTTTTCTGTCTCCATGTTGTACTTGTAATCCATATTACCAATAGCAACCAAAACACAACAACAACAAAAATATTCTTGTTCGTTATATGGTTGGAATGACCGTTGACCGAGATTTTTGTATTGTGGGGAAACTGCGAATCGAACCCTTACACCAGTCTTACTCTCCCACATCGCCACCACTGAGTCACAAAAGTGATCCGACGGGACTCTGCGTCAGTGCTGCTAACGTTAAACGAATTCAAACAAAATATCTGCATCAGTTTTTTCACAGTGATATTAAAGAAATGAAATAACGTAAAGGTAAAACAGCATGAAGCCACTCACAAATAGTTGAGTATAGAAAGTGCTAAAGTGGCTACTTATTAATCGAGAATTTTTATTCAGGTGAGTTGCGAAAAAAAAAACATCCAGTTTCTTAGTGGGTAGGGTATGAGACAATTTTGAGAAAAGATGCACTAGAGTCTACATCATCTGGCCATACGTTGACGAAGGACATGCCAGGTAATGGCAAATGTCCTGTTAGGACATAGGTGTTTTCAGTGCGTTTTGAAAAAAAAAATTAAAAAAAGGCACCGGAACTCCTGTTTATGTCCGTCGTGTCATTAAGAAGTAAAACTGAAAATTGTGCATTCCAGGCAGTAATACATTAATATTAAAACGTCTACGGAAAAAAATGGTGCCGGAACGCAATTACCGTGCGTTCCGCTAGGAAAAAAAAAAGGGTATTTTAACTTTTACTTGTCTGCTCTTGTGTTTACATTTTTTTATTCATTTGTCCTGAAAAGCTCATTTCATTAAAAAAAACATTGCGGGTAATCAGGGTTCCGTTAAATCGTAAGCCGGATACTTGAGAGTTTGTATCTTTGTATCAATGTTATTGTGTTCGTTTGTAATAGTTTATTATTACAACTTTCTTGCTTCCCTTGCAATGAAGTCAAAATACAAGTTGACGACCGAAGATTGGGACGAGGGAGATAATCTTGAAGCGTTTATTTCGTCAGGGGAGATAACAAAACAATCGGTCGAATCGTGTGTTAATAGTGTACATGTTCGTCTGTGTATGTATATACGTGCGTGGCTGTGTGTCCGTGACGCTTTCAGCCTGTTTGATGACGTCAAGCTTGTTGAAAAATACGCCTCATCCTAATGGCGCCATCTGGCGCGTGTAGAGGCTGACATTGGTAGGACAGGGCTGCCAACTATTTCCTTGAAGAATTATCCATAAAATATACAATTAGTCAAACTTTAATCGACAAGATTAAAAAAATATCCCGATTCAATAATTTGATAGCAGTTTATTATATTTAGATTTCCTAAAAGAAATACCTAGATCTGGTTTTTTAAAAAAAATCCAGATTAACTGCTATGGGGAAAGGGGGGAGGGGGGGTAACGTGTTTGTATTGTGTATTAGAGAGAGTGAGTTAGAGAGAGGGTGAGATTAGAAAGAGAGAGAGAGATAATAGATTGGCAACCAAGGGGAGGGCTTAATATGTCTGTTTGTGTGTGTGTGTGTGCAAGATAGAGGGTGAGAGAGAGAGAGAGAGAGTGTGTGGAGATGAAAAAGTATTTAAGAGAGAGAGAGAGAGAGAGAGAGAAGAGAGAAAGTCAGAGAGTGTGTGTCGGAGAGAATTTATTTGTAATCACATTACTGTTATGGTAAAACAATTCTTTTATTGAAGATAACAATTGACAGTATCTGTCCGAGTGGATATGGAAATGTCTGGGTCAGACCGGTCAGGTCATATATAGGCCTACTGTACATCAATAAAGGGAGATCATCATTCATTGAGTTCATAGTCACGATACAGAACTGTATTATGGGTCAGTAATCTATTTCGTGATTCTCCTCTGCTTCAGCACTTTACCCTCAGTACTTACTTCAGCACTTTACCCTCAGTACTTACTTCAGCACTTTACCCTCAGTACTTAGTTCAGCACTTTATCCTCAGTACTTACTTCAGCACTTTACTCTCAGTACTTACTTCAGCACTTTACTCTCAGTACTTACTTCAGCACTTTACCCTCAGTACTTACTTCAGCACTTTACCCTCAGTACTTACTTCAGCACTTTACCCTCAGTACATACTTCAGCACTTTACCCTCAGTACATACTTCAGCACTTTACCCTCAGTACTTACTTCAGTACTTTACCCTCAGTACTTACTTCATACTTTACCCTCAGTACTTACTTCATACTTTACCCTCAGTACTTACTTCAGCACTTTACCCTCAGTACTTACTTCAGCACTTTACCCTCAGTACTTAGTTCAGCACTTTACCCTCAGTACTTACTTCAGCACTTTACCCTCAGTACTTACTTAAGCACTTTACCCTCAGTACTTACTTCAGCACTTTACCCTCAGTACATACTTCAGCACTTTACCCTCAGTACTTACTTCAGTACTTTACCCTCAGTACTTACTTCATACTTTACCCTCAGTACTTACTTCATAATTTACCCTCAGTACTTACTTCAGCACTTTACCCTCAGTACTTACTTCAGCAATTTACCCTCAGTACTTAGTTCAGCACTTTACCCTCAGTACTTACTTCAGCACTTTACCCTCAGTACTTACTTCAGCACTTTACCCTCAGTACTTACTTCATACTTTACCCTCAGTACTTACTTCAGCACTTTACCCTCAGTACTTACTTCAGCACTTTACCCTCAGTACTTACTTCAGCACTTTACCCTCAGTACTTTCTTCAGCACTTTACCCTCAGTACTTACTTCAGCACTTTACCCTCAGTACTTACTTCAGCACTTTACTCTCAGTACTTACTTCATACTTTACCCTCAGTACTTACTTCAGCACTTTACCCTCAGTACTTTCTTCAGCACTTTACCCTCAGTACTTACTTCAGCACTTTACCCTCAGTACTTACTTCAGCACTTTACCCTCAGTACTTACTTCAGTACTTTACCCTCAGTACTTACTTCATACTTTACCCTCAGTACTTACTTCATAATTTACCCTCAGTACTTACTTCAGCACTTTACCCTCAGTACTTACTTCAGCAATTTACCCTCAGTACTTAGTTCAGCACTTTACCCTCAGTACTTACTTCAGCACTTTACCCTCAGTACTTACTTCAGCACTTTACCCTCAGTACTTACTTCATACTTTACCCTCAGTACTTACTTCAGCACTTTACCCTCAGTACTTACTTCAGCACTTTACCCTCAGTACTTACTTCAGCACTTTACCCTCAGTACTTTCTTCAGCACTTTACCCTCAGTACTTACTTCAGCACTTTACCCTCAGTACTTACTTCAGCACTTTACCCTCAGTACTTACTTCAGCACTTTACTCTCAGTACTTACTTCATACTTTACCCTCAGTACTTACTTCAGCACTTTACCCTCCGTACTTCAAACACTGGGTGTGTACAAGTACAGTATATATTTAACCATCGGTCAAGTAAATATCGCTGTTGAACATCAAAACCTAAATCGTTACAGTCATTACAGTCATTACAGTCATTGCAGTCATTGCAGTCATTGGAGTTATTACAGTCATTGCAGTCATTGCAGTCATTGCAGTCATTACAGTCATTGCAGTCATTGCAGTCATTGCAGTCATTACAGTCATTGCAGTCATTGCAGTCATTACAGTCATTAGTCATTACAGTCATTACAGTCATTGCAGTCATTACAGTCATTACAGTCATTGGAGTTATTACAGTCATTGAAGTCATTGCAGACATTGCAGTCATTACAGTCATTACAGTCATTGGAGTTATTACAGTCATTGAAGTCATTGCAATCATTGCAGTCATTACAGTCATTGCAGTCATTGCATTCATTGCAGTCATTACAGTCATTGGAGTTATTGCAGTCATTACAGTCATTGCAGTCATTACAGTCATTGCAGTCATTACAGTCATTGGAGTTATTACAGTCATTGCAGTCATTGCAGTCATTACAGTCATTACAGTCATTGCAGTCATTGCAGTCATTAGTCATTACAGTCATTGCAGTCATTACAGTCATTAGTCATTACAGTCATTACAGTCATTGCAGTCATTACAGTCATTAGTCATTACAGTCATTACAGTCATTGCAGTCATTACAGTCATTAGTCATTACAGTCATTGCAGTCATTGCAGTCATTACAGTCATTGCAGTCATTACAGTCATTAGTCATTACAGTCATTACAGTCATTACAGTCATTACAGTCATTGCAGTCATTACAGTCATTAGTCATTACAGTCATTAGTCATTACAGTCATTGCAGTCATTGCAGTCATTGCAGTCATTACAGTCATTAGTCATTGCAGTCATTACAGTCATTGCAGTCATTGCAGTCATTACAGTCATTACAGTCATTGCAGTCATTGCAGTCATTAGTCATTACAGTCATTGCAGTCATTACAGTCATTAGTCATTACAGTCATTACAGTCATTGCAGTCATTACAGTCATTAGTCATTACAGTCATTACAGTCATTGCAGTCATTACAGTCATTAGTCATTACAGTCATTGCAGTCATTGCAGTCATTACAGTCATTGCAGTCATTACAGTCATTAGTCATTACAGTCATTACAGTCATTACAGTCATTGCAGTCATTACAGTCATTAGTCATTACAGTCATTAGTCATTACAGTCATTGCAGTCATTGCAGTCATTGCAGTCATTACAGTCATTAGTCATTGCAGTCATTACAGTCATTGCAGTCATTACAGTCATCGCAGTCATTGCAGTCATTGCAGTCATTAGTCATTGCAGTCATTACAGTCATTGCAGTCATTACAGTCATTACAGTCATTACAGTCATTACAGTCATTGCAGTCATTAGTCATTACAGTCATTACAGTCATTACAGTCATTGGAGTTATTGCAGTCATTGCAGTCATTGCAGTCATTGCAGTCATTACAGTCATTACAGTCATTGCAGTCATTACAGTCATTAGTCATTACAGTCATTACAGTCATTACAGTCATTACAGTCATTGCAGTCATTACAGTCATTAGTCATTACAGTCATTGCAGTCATTGCAGTCATTACAGTCATTGCAGTCATTACAGTCATTAGTCATTACAGTCATTACAGTCATTACAGTCATTGCAGTCATTACAGTCATTAATCATTACAGTCATTAGTCATTACAGTCATTGCAGTCATTGCAGTCATTGCAGTCATTACAGTCATTAGTCATTGCAGTCATTACAGTCATTGCAGTCATTACAGTCATCGCAGTCATTGCAGTCATTGCAGTCATTAGTCATTGCAGTCATTACAGTCTTTGCAGTCATTACAGTCATTACAGTCATTACAGTCATTACAGTCATTGCAGTCATTAGTCATTACAGTCATTACAGTCATTGGAGTTATTACAGTCATTGCAGTCATTGCAGTCATTGCAGTCATTGCAGTCATTACAGTCATTACAGTCATTGCAGTCATTACAGTCATTGGAGTTATAACAGTCATTGCAGTCATTGCAGTCATTGCAGTCATTACAGTCATTACAGTCATTGCAGTCATTACAGTGATTGCAGTCAATACAGTCATTGCAGTCATTGCAGTCATTGCAGTCATTACAGTCATTGCAGTCATTACAGTCATTGAAGTTATTACAGTCATTGCAGTCATTGCAGTCATTGCAGTCATTACAGTCATTACAGTCATTGCAGTCATTACAGTCATTGCAGTCATTACAGTCATTGGAGTTATTACAGTCATTGCAGTCATTGCAGTCATTGCAGTCATTACAGTCATTACAGTCATTGCAGTCATTACAGTCATTACAGTCATTACAGTCATTACAGTCATTGCAGTCATTACAGTCATTACAGTCATTGCAGTCATTACAGTCATTACAGTCATTAGTCATTACAGTCATTACAGTCATTTCAGTCATTGCAGTCATTACAGTCATTACATTTTGTTGTTTGCTAATCGGCAGTGAATTTGTTACCATCACATGTATGGTGCAGGCTTTCGAGTTTAAATCCGCACCGCGACCGAAGGTTGAGATATGGCCTTAGTTGTACCTGTGGTTACGGTGAAAATTCAATAAAGTACACTAGTCAAGTGTCCAGTAAGTGAAGGGTTTGCCTAGGGCGCCAATGACGCCAGTTACACCCCATTGTATATACAGGCTGTTGTTGTCTTTGTCTCAAGGCACCGCACAGTTGTTTATGTCAGCAAACAGCATTTTACCATTACCACACAGTCAGCTGTTTATGTCAGCGAACAGCATTTTACCATGTACCACACAGTCGGCTATTTATGTCAGCGAACAGCATTTAACATGTACCACACAGTCGGCTGTTTATGTCAGCAAACGGCATTTTACCATGTACCACACAGTCGGCTGATTATGTCAGCAAACAACATTTACCATGTGCCACAGTCGGCTGTTTATGTCAGCGAACAGCATTTTACCATGTACCACACAGTCAGCTGTTTATGTCAGCAAACAGCATTCACCATGTACCACCAGTGCATAATTTTTAGCACTAAATGTATCAATTATATCTTAAAGAAAGAGTTTTATAATATACTGTAAGCATCTTACAAGGAGAGCTAAGCAAACATGGAGAAGAATTGTCGAAAGTGAAGTAATAGGTGGAGGACCCTACAAGATAAGACGGCGATACACCGTGTCCGGTCCTGTGATTCACTTGAAACCCTAGGTCAGTGGTGGCTAACCTATTTGGGGGCCGCGTACCTTACGTTCTCCACATCGGCCCTGTGTTCTTGCATGAGCTGAGGAAAAATAAAAAGGTTTGCAGCAATAATTAGCAGCTTATAAAAAAAAATATGTAGAGCGTCTTAAGCATACAGCATACACTATATGCCAGCCGGTTTACATAATATATACCTACTGATCAGTCTTCATCAGACGATATCTCTGCAGCTTTACAACGGGGTGCACATTCAGCAGTCTTCATGATACAGGTGATTAGCTGAAGTACATCTTCCCGTACTACGACCGTGTTGTTGATGTGGTGTACCGAGCAGGTGGTACAGGCTGCAAGGTGAGAGAGGTAAACAAGTAGCTCACATGGGGGGGGGGGGTTTACCATCACAATAACAAGAGCTACCACTGCGTACGTGGAAAGGGAGGGGGAGGGGAAGGGAGCGGCGGACTGAAATGTTTGAAGCAGCCGCTGGGAAAGTAAAAATAAGATACTAGTATTCCTTGCTGAGCTTTGTTTTTTGGTAGATAGAGTCTCTCCTCAACTTGTCTGGATGTCATAGAACAACATGTGCTATATATTCCTCGGATGGCCGAGTGGTGAAGAAACTCGACTGTCGATCTGAGAGTCCTGGGTTCGATCCTCGGTGAGAGCCATGAACATTTTTCCCAGGTGAAATTTGTTTCAAAAGTCGTCCCACATGTCCACCCAGCAATAAATGGGTAGGCCTACCTGACTTTAAGTTGGGGAAGTAAAGGTGGCTGGGCGTTGTGCTAACCACACAATCCCTACATATGACGAGGTTATAGAAACAGATGAATTCTACACTTAACCTGCCCCGATTGCCAGTTTGGGCTAAGGGAACTTGACTTTACTTTTTACTCAACTTGCCACTGTACTGTGGTCTTTTTCTTTTTTCGGATTCCCAACAGAAACCCACGAAAAAAAACATCTTTATTATCAAACATCTGAATACATTTTTCAAAGTTTTTTTTTCATCAATCACAATATTTATATTTAAATTTCACTTGTTGGAGATATCAAACATTATTAATGAATACATTTTTTTTAATGCGATAAAATGCACTGGCGCACTGCTTAATCCAAAAAAAGAAAGTAAAATTGAGTGAAGTCGCGGAGATATAAATTGTTCCCAGCACGAAACTTGTTAACATAAACGTAAATTTCTGGAAATAAATGTCTTCATTTAGAATTGAGTCATTTTGTTATCATTATAGGCTGGCATTAGACTTACGTCATTCAGTAACATTTACACATTGAGAAATGAATATATCCTGATGACTTAGGTAGACACTTAACCATGTCTGGGACCAAGTTGGGAGAATTAGGAAGGTGGGGGGGGGGAGGGACCGGGGCTTGGGAAAGAATCGGTTTCTAATAAACTAACAAAGTACAAATATCTTATCTACTTTAAACATGGAAACAAAGTCTTCGTAATATATATTATATACATACAAGACCGTAGCCAGGATTTTTTTTTTGGGTTGGGGGGGGGGCTGTTCCAAGTTTTTAAAGGCAAACTTTGGTCAATTTTTAATGAGTTACTATCAGCAATAATATTTTTATTTATTGGGGGGGGGCTATATATATATATATATATTGGCAGAATTTTAATTAATATAATGTTTACATTATCTGGCTAGAAAAGAGGTGCGCAAACGTTTTGAATCGTGTATCACAATGGGTTCAAGAAACTGTACACAAGGGCTGGACGTGGAAAAGATGGATAAAATGTTTATATAAATAATACGAAATAAGTGCAAGCCTCATTGATGGGAACAAGCGTAGAGAGGAGAAGGGCGCCAACAGGCTGGCGGGCCATACTTGGCCACCGGGCCGCAGTTTAAGCTTTAACACTTTCCTTCATCGGCCAAAATACATTCCGACAGAGACATACATAAACAGGTTAGCAGACACACGCGTTTTTTTTTTGTTTCCGCAGCGGGCATTGACACTGCCGCACCATTTACAGAAATAATAAACAAAAAATTATAAGTCATTTTATATGAAATGCATTACACTGAGAGATTTGATGAATTGTACTTTTAGTCTTGTTTGTTACATTTCGTTTATATTAGGTCGGCCATTACGTTTTGTTAATTAGTATTCCGAACAACTTTCTAATTGCAACGGATATCAACTCTGACAGTTCGTTTTCCATGGAATAAATAAGCAACAAAAAGCCTGCATTGTGATTGGTTGATAGTTGCAAGTGTAAATAAAAGTATGTGTGTGTGGGGGGGGGGGGGGGGGAAGAAGGGGTAATTAACATGTATTGTCTTAGAGAAGTGCAAGCTAATAGAGCAAACGTGCATCCTACAGACAGTTACCGTAAACAGACATGTTAACAAAGTTATTTACTTTGCCAGGATCTTTCTAGGTCAAAGAACACCAATAAAGAAGTGTTTTTTCTGAGTTATATTTTGTAGAATATCTTTTTTTTATTACGAAATGGACTATATTTCAGTTTTTAAGGCCGAATTTTTTTTTAATTTAAAGTTTAAAAAAAAAATTCAGATTAAAAGCAAAGTAAATATTGAGGAAGGTAAGATAATTGTAGAGGAACTAAAGGCCGAGTAAGGTAGAGTACTCAACTCTGGACCCGAGAGTCCTGGTTTCGATCCTCGGTGAGAACCACGGGAATTATTCCACGTCTTGTTAAGAGAGTGTCCCTCTAGCCAGTGTTGATTTAGTTAACTGTAAAAGTTCCCTTAGCCCCTAACGGGCCATCGGGGCAGATGAAGTGTAGAATTCATCTGTTTCTATAACCACCTCGGCATATGAAGGGATTGTGTGGTTAGCACAACGCCCAGCCGCCTTTACTTCCCCAAATTAAAGTCAGGTACCCATTTAAAGCTGGGTGGACTTGTGGGACGACTTTGCAGCAAATTTCACCTGGAAAAATTCCATGAGCCTCACCGAGGATCGAACCCAGGACTCTCAGGTCGACAGTCGAGTATCTACACCACTCGGCCATCCGTCCCACAGTTAACTGTAACTGTTACTGAAATGGCTCTAATAACTGAAAAAAGTGATTTCAGTTAACTACTAACTGAAACTGTAATTGAAAAAAACATTTTAACTGTAACTGTTATACTAATAGGAAAAAAATAATAGTAATAATAATACCAACTGAAAAATGCGCTATAAAATAAAATTCTAGAAATGCGCTACAATATTACATGTATTAGGGAGCGACCGATAATCGGATCGGTATCGGACCGATATTGGCACTATCGGTCAATATAGGATCGGCCGATTTTTGTAGGGAGCGACCAATAGTCGGACCGATATTGGCACTATGGGTTAACTATCGGACCGGCCGTTTTTTGGCTGCAGATACATTGTTTTTTTTTTTTCACAACAGAGTTGCATAAAAAAAAATCAGTGAATAACCCAATTCTATAACCAGATCAGACAAGATTTAAAAAAAAGGGAAAAAAAAAAACCCGTACACAGAGATTGTCCCATCTACATGAATTGCATCAGCGATATGACCTTGAAACAATAGGATTGGCATTTCTTAATTCTACTGTATGACTTTGAATGATACAATTAGTGAACATCTTTGTGTATTTTTTTTTTTGGGATGGGAAGTTGGGCCCGGGGGGGGGGTATTACGGTAGTGGAGGGTAAACAAAACTTACGTGTGGGCGAAGTGTTACAAAATATGACAGGGAAAGGGGGGGAACAATGGTTGACATACGTCATATGATTGAAAACTAATGCACGAGAAAAACATGTGTTTGGCAAGAGAAACAGACTGACAAAAAATCTAGAGATGCGTACTTTTATGAAAGTGAGCAAAAATTCTTAATTAGATAATCCAACACTGTTGTTTTGTAAAAATATTTGGTTCATATACCGGTATTTTTCATGTTTTGATGCATACGTCTTTACTAGTGATAACTGGTATAGTAACTGAAAAAAAATACTAACTGTAATAGTAACTGTAAAAAACAATTTAATAATTACTCTAACTGTAATAGTAACAGAAAAATATTTGAACGGCTAACTGTAACTCTTACTGTAACTGAAAAATATTTGAACGGCTAACTGTAACTCTTACTGTAACTGAAAAATATTTGAACGGCTAACTGTAACTCTTACTGAAACTGAAAAATATTTGAACGGCTAACTGAAACTCTTACTGTAACTGAAAAATATTTGAACGGCTAACTGTAACTCTTACTGTAACTGAAAAATATTTGAACGGCTAACTGTAACTCTTACTGTAACTGAAAAATATTTGAACGGCTAACTGTAACTCTTACTGTAACTGAAAAATATTTGAACGGCTAACTGTAACTCTTACTGTAACTGAAAAATATTTGAAAGGCTAACTTAACTCTTACTGTAACTGAAAAATATTTGAACGGCTAACTGTAACTCTTACTGTAACTGAAAAATATTTGAACGGCTAACTGTAACTCTTACTGTAACTGAAAAATATTTGAAAGGCTAACTTAGCTCTTACTGTAACTGAAAAATATTTGAACGGCTAACTGTAACTCTTACTGTAACTGAAAAATATTTGAACGGCTAACTGTAACTCTTACTGTGACTGAAAAATGCTAACTGAATCAACACTGCCTCAAGCTCACCCAGCTTTTATTGGGGAACTAAAGGTGGCTGTACTTTGTGCTAACAACGCAATTCCTTTCCATGCCGAGGTTACAAAAAACAGAAGAATTCTACACTTCATCTGCCCCGATGGTCCTTTAGAGCTAAAAGAAACTTTATTTAAAATATCTTACAATTATCTCTCCGTCAGTGGTTATGTAGTCTTAATGTCATCTCATTAGCGAAAATTTCAAAACACCTTTATAGACCAAAGATAAACAATTTGAACACTTTATTAAAGGAAAACAAACACACCCGTACAAGCACACATGTGCAATTACAAGCATGATTTATGAGCACGTCCCAGAGGATAACAGATACAAACAGAAATAACATGCACAGCTGGAGGCGATCTACATACATCATACATAAAGCGGCATCGCTGTTTTAAAAAAAAGTCATCATCCAATGACTAAAAAAATATGCCGCTATTTGTGTTATTTTCCCTTTTTTTTATAGTGTAGCATCTAAATATTGATGCGCTATAGCAGTGCTTCTCAAACTTTTTGAAGTCACGGCCCCCTTGGAACGCCAATCAATATGTCGCGGCCCCCCTATTTTTTTTTTTTTTGGTTTAGATTGCTTAAATTTATAATTTTTTCGAAATTCCACGACCCCTCCTCCGGACAGTCCACGGCCCCCTAGGGGGCCGCGGCCCACCACTTTGAGAAGCACTGCGCTATAGAACAATACACAAATACGGCAGCTTTTGGGGAAATAAATTTCAATTGACGATGCGCATTCTGTATTATTTCTATTCTTTTGGGAAATCTGCCACTGACTACATGTATACATGGGCGGATCTAGACAACTTTGACCCGAGGGGGGGGGGGCAAAACTGTTTTCATTGTTGAAAATCGTCTTAGAACACAAAATATTTCGATAATTTACCTAAACTTGCGGTAACGGGGGTAACCATGGCCCCCCCCGCCTGCCCCCCCCCCCCCCCCAAATCCGTCCCTGCCTGTATACAAAGGTTTTTCATTTTTACCTAAAAAAAGGTATACTTTAGAACGTCATAAAAACAAATTATATAGCTTGTTATTTATGTTTTCTAAAGAGACTGAAAGCTTATTGATTGAACCTCAGTGGAGATGGGCTGCAGAGACGAGGCGTGGGTGTTGCCGGTCATAACTCTTTGAGAAAATAATCTATTGATATTTTTATGCTGGTATACAAAGCACAAACGCACAAAGATGTATATATTTGTATAAATTATTAGACTAACAGCATATACAATCTATATATAACTGAAGTTTTATAGATTTAAACTTGTAGTCATTTTTTATGAATGTCTATGATAACTATATTCAATAAACAAGAGTACCATTATATAGCATTTTTCATAAATATGACTATGACCGACAACTCTCACGCCTAGTCCCTGATGGGAGGGCATGTCAGATACACAAGTAGAACCACTGCAGTGTTTCATTTCATAGCAGATACTGTTGATAGTCAAAGATTTGCATGTGGCATCCTAATTAATACAGTCTCTCATGACATCACAAAGTCATCCAATGATTCAAAAATCAACATATTTTAATAATTCGTTTTGGCAGATGAAATAATAAATATTTTTTAAAAAAATCAAATCGATATTGTGATCGTCCCACAGATGTCCATTCAGTCTGAAGCTGCTTTGGCCCCAGGGTGACTAAAAACTGACCAACTTTTCTGATATGGACTCTCCTACACACACACACACACACACACACACAGACCAAACAACAACAACAACAACACACAGTATATAAAAACAGCTCCGATAATGTATTTTTTTATAGTTTGTGTATTTATCTGTCGTGTCGTGTGGTGTCTCAATTTGTTAAAACGAGGCTGTGTGTTCTTGTTTCACTGGCGTGCTATGTCCAATAATTGTTTCGTTCATTAAAAGGGTTAAACTTTTTTTTTTAATTTGTTGTTGAAAGTAGAAAATGAATATGAATGCGGTAGACGATTCAAGATGGACCTCAAATGTAACTGACATGCAGCGGTTACGTTAGAGGTGACATTAGAATTACGGCCAATTGAGCAATGTCTAGGATGAGTTTGAAATGCGAGACACAGAGACCTAAATGTATGCTGTGCATCGCATCAAAATGCGTCTATGGCAACCCCCCCCCTGTCGCCCTAGTTCCTACCGGTAACGGTTTACACTAGTTTACCAGCCGATTCATACAGCTGTACATGTTCATGCTGTAAATAAAACAAAAAAGGGAGAGAATAATTCATATTTACATACAACATTCCATCAAAATAAAAGCCCCGAAAGAAGGGATCAGACAAGAAGAAATTACCACCCGTGAAATAAGGGAAGACAACTCCCAGGTCAGTGTAATTTGTAGGACATATTGGATGTTAATGCTTTAAACATGAGGATGGGTCCGTTCGGACCTTCTGGCTTGAACTTGATAAATGACTGAGCTGATGAATGGTTATCCAATGTCCGATGGGTAAATAGCGGAATTGTGACAGACATATTGTGTGTGTCTTACATCACTCGCAACACAGTATCACTAACACAGAGTGGAATAGAAATGAACGCTGCTGTTAAGATTAACACAAAAAAAGCGTGTGTTCTGTTTACTCGTTATGATGATGGAGGTGAGGCAGCGCAGAAGAGAGAATGTGAATTGAGATGTAGGAAAATTTTTTTTGGCATGTTGTTTGTAGAACAAATCCTCTGATCCGGTAATCCCCGTTCGACCTAATGCCAATAAAATGTAATTTTAAAGTTATAGGAATAATATGTAATGTTTATTTTTTTTATTTCTATAAACTGTAAAGGTGAAGATAAATCGTGTTTAGTCTAAAATAAGTAACACTGTTAAGTTCCAATTTATTTTTTGCAAGTATTCCCATCTTGTGGCGATGCAAAAACAGACTAAACAGTTTATATAATTTATCAGCCAGCTCTGTTACACGTAATTGCTAAAAAATGGTCTCTTTCTTTAAAATATCAAAACTGTCGGGCCACTTTTTGTTGACAGTTCGTAGTGACTTTGCACTTTCTGTTGCAGTTTGATTTCATGCTAAAGAACACTTGGTCCCATTTTGATTCTACCCTAGTTTCTGCCCTTGTTTATATTACTTTTTATATCTATCTACCCTAGTTTCTGCCCTTGTTTATATTACTTTTTATATCTATCTACCCTAGTTTCTGCCCTTGTTTATATTACGTTTTATATCTATCTACCCTAGTTTCTGCCCTTGTTTATATTACGTTTTATATCTATCTACCCTAGTTTCTGCCCTTGTTTATATTACTTTTTATATCTATCTACCCTAGTTTCTGCCCTTGTTTGTATTACGGCTTATATTTATCTACCCTAGTTTCTGCCCTTGTTTGTATTACGTTTCATATTTATCTACCCTAGTTACTGTCCTTGTTTATATTACGTTTTATATTTATCTACCCTAGTTACTGCCTTTCTGCCAAATTGTTGCTCTTGGCCCCCGCCATTCTGTAAATTTTTTTTTTAATCTTATAGTGGCCCGCACAAAAAAAAAACAAAGTTTGCCGACCATTTGTCTGGACGTACATGTTAGATTGGCTGTTGAGGACCCCTTTGAGGGTATCCTTGGCTTGTTGCTAAGAGTATGAGGGCTGACTCAATGATGACTCGTATTTGTATTTGTGTTTCTACACACACAGTCTCACCAACAATTAAACGTACAACAAGTGACGATAAACAATCCAACAAGGGTGTACAGCGACACAATATATTTATTTACAGAGACACCAGTCCGTAACAGGGATCTGGTGGTCTTTAAAATCATAAGCAAAGATAATTCAAACTGCAGCAAATAATCCAATATAAAGTGAATGAGGGAAACAAATGCGTTATCACTAGTTAACTCTCTCTCTCTCTCTCTATCGCTCACCCAGAGCCACACAATTCGACCGGTCGCTACCAAGACCCTCCGTCGAATTTCCACGAATCTATATTTCATTCTTCATATCCCTTTCTCCCACGTGACCCGTAGCCAATCAAATATAATATATGTTTCTTTCAAACTTTCAAATTAGGGGGTGGAGCCTAGATGAGGAGGGGGGGGAAGTACGTCGTATAGACAAAGACCATAGTAACTGGACCTCGAGCGAGTCGATGTCCCTTTGAAGAAGCCGACCGGAGAATAGTAGTCCGGTAGTCAGAGAGAATTCCCCGTGAGGAATGTAACGTGTTTCTGTTACCTCCCTGCCTCATACACCTTCCGCTGTCCACCTGGCTGATGACGCAATTACGGGGGTGGGGTAAAAAAGGGGGGAAACTGGAGCACGGGAACGTATATTACTATACATGGTATAATATACACCTTAACGTTAGTAATATTATTAAGTTAGGGGTTGGAGTAAGGGGATGGTTTCGACATATTAGTCACAACCTGTGACATCACCCCACAACCCAATCGAAACTATAGGGGTGACGACACCGTAGTAGGTGAGGTCATTACATAACATAAACCAATTATAATAAAAAAAAACGAGTCCTTTCCATATGTTAGGACTAGAACACAGGGCGAATTACCCCGGGGTCATACATAAGCATATGTGCCTGTAACTATCTTTAAATCTCTTTGTATAAAAAATACCCCAGACAAATGGAGGGTCACATTGGAATAACACAAAAAGAAAACTTATCTTAGTAACCCTGACCACAACATAATGGATAGGGCCAGTGGGTAAAAACATATATACTTAAATAACCCAAAAATAAAATAGAACAATTACAGCGGCGTATAGCATAATGGTGCCAGCCGGACATATGGTCTGGCCAAAACAAGTTGGTCCAGAGATAAATAAAAAGAAAATAGTGAACACTCTTTCCTCCGAAAGGTGGCACTTAAAACAAAATTAATTGTATCAGTAAGCCTACATAGGCAGTTATTGAATACGAAATAGGGTAAGCAAGATAGTCTCCCTTTGAAGGGATGACTTTACATTGACAGATACAACAGCGTTACAACATAAAACCTGAAATAGAGAGGAAACCATGCATAAATGAATATAATAAATGACATAACTACATTCACCCGACATTCACTCACTTTAGGCAAGCCATCCAATAACCTCTCCAAGAGTGGCCCTTTGTGAGTGAGCTCAAACCGACATGTGGCCGTCGACGAGGTTCGCTTGGCACCGACTCGTCCGATCTGCCCCCACGCCTAACATGTCCCGTTTACACGGGGAGATATATAGCTTAGCTTTATTAGGGCCCGACTCCTCCCCATTTTGAAAGTCTCCGTGGTTTACGCGTAGTTCATGGTTTACACTCTCGGCTTTACCGCGCCTACTTCTACTCGCGGGTCGTGTTGTAAACAGTCTTTCAGGGGAAAGGGATCGTCTCCGAGGTGGCCCCTCTTCTGAGGTGATAGGTTTGGTGGCCCTAGGGGGTGTCTAAAAATAGGTCTACTCTGACCGGAAAAAACCTGAGGAGTTATCCGCCCCATCATACCGCCGTCTCTACTACAATCGTCCGTCCGTGATTTAATCACCGTCGGGGTCGTCGACTGTCTAACTCCCCTGCTCCGTCTGTCACGCCAGAAGCCCTTATGCCCTTCCTCCTAGCTTCACCCTTCAACTTAGAGCCCCATGGGTTCCCTGCCCTCCTGACTGGGCCCCTGGATTCTCCCTTAACATGATCAAACCACGACCCCCTGGTGATGGTGGTCCCTGTGGTCTACTGGATTAGACCAAGGGGCCTTGGCACCCTTTATGTTACCAATAATTAAATCCACTATTGGATTTGGGAGGACCATAGCCTCTAAAGGGCCCCGATAGTAGTCAGAGTCTACAGAAATGGTGGCTATTGGGGCCTCACTAACGGTGCCGTCAATACATCTGTATTGGGCCCAGCGACCCGTCATCGCTCCCTCTCCTACCAGGGATTCCTTCACGGCGGCCCCTGAACAGCCTGAGTCCCTTAGGACCTTAACCTTGAGGCCATTTATGCGGGCGTCTATCACTGGGAGGTTTTTCTCCCCTGCTCCTACTTCCACTACTGCCCCCATGGGTATGGGCCCTACCCCTCTGGCAAGGGGCGCATTTCTCTGCATCTTACATGAAACAGAGCGGTGTCCTGGGGCCCCGCACGTGTAGCACACCGACTTAGCGTTAGTCGGGTGGCTGAACACTCGGTTCCCGTTTACTGGGGCCCTCGTCCTATCTTTAGGGGCCTCCCTCCTGTCATCTACCTCACTTGTTGGGGCCCTTTCGGCCTCAACCGCCTCTCCTTCCCTGCTTATGGAAGACTCGCGGCCCCTGCCGTGGCGAGCTTCCCTGTAATTTTCGGCCAGGGCGAGCATCTCGTCCCATGTCCCTGGCTTACGCTCCTTTAGGAACACCTGTAGCCCACTAGGGGCCCCGTCCATCAACCGCTCCCTGAGCAGGAGGTCCATCAGGCCATCAAGGGTCGGCTCTGTCCCACTGAACTCAACCCACCTCGTCAGGAGGTCGGCTAGACGTGCACCAAATAGGGGGTAGGTCTCCCCTCTTTCTAAATGGGCCCCCCTAAACTTTCGTCTAAAGCTTTCCTCCGTATAGTCGTATGACTTTAGGAGGGCAGCCTTCAATGAGTCAAAGTCATTTGACTCGTCAGCCGTCAAGCGGGTCGCTGTCGTCAGGGCCCGTCCCGTGAGCAGTGATGTCAAGCAGGGGGCCCACTCATGTCGTTCCCAACCCGCGGACAGAGCGTATCTTTCAAACCTACGAATGTAGGCGTCTATATTGTCCGTCTCGTCAAGTTTGGGAAGTTTGGGTTTGGAGGATGTCGTTGACTGACTGCTTGGGGTTGGGCTTGCCGGCCCCCCTTCCCTCTCTAACCGTGCTAGGGCCACCCTCTCCTCAGATGCTAATTTAGCTGCCTCCTGCTCGGCCGCTATTCTAGCTAACTCAAGCTCTCTATCGTGTTTAGCGCGTTCAAATTCTGCTTCCCTATCAAGCCTAGCTCGTTCAGATTCTGCTTCCCGTTCTAGTCTAGCTGGCTCCACCTCTTTATCATTTTTAACGCGTTCAGATTCTGCTTCATGCTTAGCATGTTCAGATTATGCTTCTCGTTCTAGCCTAGCTTCTTCCACCTCTCTATCCCTTTCGCATTTAGCGTGTTTTATGGCCGTATTAACATCGCACCCCAAGCCTATGAAGTACTGTACGTACTCCTCCATAGATTTCATGGTTGGTGACGTTAATACGAGCCTTAGATGAGTAACGGTTAACCCAGACAAAGCTCGCCGTGCAGCTTAACACGCAGTCAGAGCACTCACTAATGATCACAATCAAAGAAGTGTATTAAAATGGCTTACCTTGACGCTTCCTCCCTCCTTTCAACAGAATACGAAATATCTTCCACCGTACACAATCTTACACACATGCATAAAGTCTAAAGTCTAAATGTTATTTATTCGCCGATAACAGTGCGGCTTTTTCTTTTACTGTCTTGTTGACTTCGTCTGTACTTTCACTCGGACGATGTGAGTAAGCGTGGCACTTACTGCTCCTGTTTCAAAACGGCCGAGTCCACTGAATGACTGGCCTGTTGAAGAATTGTAGACTACTGGTTCTCCTCCGACGATACACGTGAGTGAACGTAGCGTTTATTACTCACGTATCAAACCGGCCAAGTCTGATGAAGAACTGGCCTGTTGAAGAATTGTAGACTTCTGGTTCTCTCCGACGATACACGTGAGTGAACGTAGCGTTTATTACTCACGTTTCAAACCGGCCAAGTCTGATGAAGAACTGGCCTGTTGGAGAGTTGTGGCAGAGATTAAGCCCCCCCCCCCCCCCCGAGTCTATTGTTGAATCAGCTTCGGCCCCGCCTGGTTATTGCAGAATACAACTTCAGGTGAAGGTTCGATTTCCACGAATCTATATTTCATTCTTCATATCCCTTTCTCCCACGTGACCCGTAGCCAATCAAATATAATATATGTTTCTTTCAAACTTTCAAATTAGGGGGTGGAGCCTAGATGAGGAGGGGGGGGAAGTACGTCGTATAGACAAAGACCGTAGTAACTGGACCTCGAGCGAGTCGATGTCCCTTTGAAGAAGCCGACCGGAGAATAGTAGTCCGGTGGTCAGAGAGAATTCCCCGTGAGGAATGTAACGTGTTTCTGTTACCTCCCTGCCTCATACACCTTCCGCTGTCCACCTGGCTGATGACGAAATTACGGGAGTGGGGTAAAAAAGGGGGGAAACTGGAGCACGGGAACGTATATTACTATACATGGTATAATATACACCTTAACGTTAGTAATATTATTAAGTTAGGGGTTGGAGTAAGGGGATGGTTTCGACATATTAGTCACAACCTGTGACATTGGCGTTGACTGTTTTAAAAACAACAACAACTGTATTTTAAATCAAAGTATTTAACTACGGATTTGTAAGCCAGTTAAACGAAACCAGTTACTTAAAGAGACATGTTACATTATTATTTAGAAAAAGGGGAGGGGGGAGGGTTACTTAGGAGCGTGCTAACTTGATGTGCTTATAATAAACAAAAACAGAGACGATTTTATGATTTTATTTTTTACTGTTTTCCAGTCTGGACGACTGAGGTCTGGACTCACAACTTGAAATACTTGTTGTGTCAGCATGAACGGAATCAATGATTTTAGAATCATCGATACTTTATTAATCGGTCCATAGTATAGAGTTATCGATACTTTATAACTCGGTCCATAGTGTAAACAGAGTGTAGTTATCGATACTTTATAACTCTGTCCATAGTGTAGAGGTATCGATACTTTATAACTCGGTCCATATTGTAGAGTTATCGATACTTTATAACTCGCGCCATATTGTAGAGTTATCGATACTTTATAACTCGGTTCATAGTGTAGAGTATCGATTATTTATAACTCGGTCCATATTGTGGAGTTATCGATACTTTATAACTCGGGCCATATTGTAGAGTCATAGATACTTTATAACTCGGTCCATAGTGTAGAGTTATCGATACTTTATAACTCGGCCCATAGTGTAGAGTTATCGATACTGTATAACTCGGCCCATAGTGTAGTGTTATCCTGCATTGAATCGTCCGTACCCTCATATCTCCAGTTAGCATTATTGACAACTTAGCTATGTGAATTACAATAATCACGACTTCAATAATAGAAAGAGAAAAAAAAACTACACAAGGGGAGACAACAGAAGGTGTAAATCCTTGAGGATTACCGGGCCTTTGTAGAAAGGGGGGAAAAAAAGATTGATTACTGGATAGCGTTCTGATAGCAATGTCGTCATCATCCCTACCCCATCCCACCCTCCTCACCCCTTCCCCCCCCCCGAACATCTCCCGAGCTGTTAACCGAGTTATCACGCACTCAGGGTCCCCCCCCACCTGCCATTCTCCTCCCCCCCACCTCCAAGCTTGCCTCCCCCAGCGCCCCAAATAGTGCAAGGTGTTGAGTGAATTAGTCACTTCAGACGTATGAATGATTTAGACGTGTATATATATATATATATATATATATATATATATATATATATATATGAATGTATGATGCGCTAAGAAACTTCAAGTTCGGTTGAGACATGAATTCCGAGGCGCACCAAGACGGTGGACACATAAAGTTCACATTCTGAGGCGCATTAAGAGGTTGGAGGTATGAAGTTCAGTATTACCGGCGTACTTGTTTTCAGACGTGTGTCAATTTTATGTAAAGAATGGGGGAAAAAATATATTTCAAATTCAATGCGGACAATATTTTAGATTGGATGCAATAACGCCTATGAGCTAAACTGATAAGATTTAATTCAACACCCCCAGATCAGTGGTTCTCGAAATTGTGCGATTAGCAACTCACTTAGAAAATGTTCGGTTTCCGCTAGCCCAGGGCTTCTTAAACTATGGGTCGCGAACCCATTTGGGGTCGCGTAGCAAAATTCTGGGGTCGCGAGAGATAAAAATACAATTTAACAGAAAATGTTTTTTAACTTGTAAAATATTAATTTATTTTTCTTTTATATTTGTATGGGGGTCGTCAAGAAACTCGCTATCATAAATGGGGTCGTGAATTACAAAAGTTTAAGAAGCCCTGCGCTAGCCTAAATCAATATATGCATTGGTGTCATCCAACGAATAGCACGCATTTGTATTTGTTTTGGAATTTATGTCGTAAATCATCAAGTGGTCCTTTCAAGTTATATTTGTAAGGGACTGTACATTCATTGCTATGTGGTACACATTGTTTCAGCCACAGAACGGGTGGTGGGGAGAGAGGGGGGGAGGGGTATGAAAGAAGTGGACTGCGAAACACGTCTCATTATTGGTTCATAGGATTCTAGAAATAAAATTTAAAAAATCTTGCTTTTTTCAGTGCCTTGCAAACAAGAGAATAAGAGAGAGAGAGAAAGAGAGATAGAGAGACGCAACCCACCTATGCAATACCCACCTATACTACGAACATTTTTTAAAAGCTCTAGCATCCACTGGTACATTATAATCGTATTTGTTAATAAGCAGATGCTGTTCACGTTCATGATAATATGCATGAGTTAATTACTTAGAGCACACATCGCTCCATCAGAACTACACAAGATCAAGTCTTACAGCTGCTCAAGTCTCCTCACACAGCGTAAGACACAGTTACGTACCACTTTATCAAAAACACCTAATAGGGTGAAAGAGGTAAGGGTCGCGCAGTGCCGTAGCGAGCTTAACTCAAGCCCGGGGCACAATACCTTTGTACTACCTTTTTAGCGCCCCCCCCCCCGCATTCGAAAACCATATAATATTATATGTAAAATAAACTATTTGGCGCGCCCCTTTGTGAGTAGCCCCCAGGGCATGATTCCCCCTTGCTCCACCCCTCACTACGCCTCTGGGGTGGCGGATAGTAAGGGATGCAGCTCAATGAGGTCAGTCCAAAGACAAAAAAAAAATAATACAAAAAAAAGACGCACTAGATGATGTATCGCACTTTGACCTCTCTCGAGCCGTGTAGCCTTTAAAAAATATCTTTATTTAACAAAAAACATCATGCTATGATTTATATATTGAAGAAAGAAAAGAACTCTTGGTGTATATTCTTACGTCTAAATAAAGCCCTACCTCACGCTAAAGTAGTCTTAGTAACTTAAGAAGACACACACCCTCCTCCTCCCCTCATCCCTACACAACCCATGTTTTAACACCTGTGGTGAATTATACAATATGTCAGCTTCAGACACAACGGTTGATTCAAATAGATGTGACTCTACAGGACTTAACTCTAAAACTGCAATGCCCAGAGAGAGAGAGAGAGAGATAGATAGAGAGAGAGAGAGAGAGAAAGAGAGAGAGAGAGAGAGAGAGAGAGAGAGAGGAGAGAGAGAGGAGAGAGAGAGAACTCGTGTATTTATGTTGACTTACCACCACCCTCCTGTCCCCCAACAACTCGGTATTCTTTCAGCACCAGACATCTTATATAATAATTATATTTTAAAGCGTTCAGTTTGGGTGGCCAAGGGCCTGTTAAGTGAACAAAGCTGGTGGTATTTATTTCTAGCTGGGGAGAAAACTCTCGATGAAGACATGGAGTTATCGCTCCATTGTTTACTTTTTCTTTTTGTATTCTACTGAAGGCAGGGGAGGCAATGGCATTTTTTTGTGTTTATCGCCGCGATGCCTCAAAATACGAACTTAATTCGCACAAACTAGTATTCGTTCCAAGTCTTTCATGTTTCGAATAATTGTGTTCCCTTAATAAAATATTTAAAATAAATGAATTGCAAGAAAAAAAAAACGACATTTCTCCAAAAAATAATGCCGCCGGCAGCAGTAGGCCTACTACTATAAATGCCACTTTATGGGGTGGCTTCAGCCATGTTTAAATACTTCATAATCTGATATTAATCATTCGAATTCCGAATCATAATCCAAATAATAATCTAATAAAATGAATTAATATATTGCTAGAACTCCCAAAAAAAAAAATCTCGACAAGCTACATGACATTGCTAGCAGGAGCGGTATCTACCTAACTTGTTTAATGGGATAGCTCTGTCCCCGTGTGAGGGGGGGGGCCGTGGGGCATCTGCTTGCTGTGCTTAAATACAATGAAACATCAGAATCACTTTACAAAACTTCATAGATGGTTGGCTCTGTTTTATTTAGTCGTACAACAATACCTTTAGAATTACAGCTTAAAACCGCTGCAGGCAATCGATCGAGGTTATCACTGCGGTTCGAACCCTTTACCGCTAGGTCGAAAGTCAAGCGCTCTACACCGCACCACCACCTTCCCCCTAGTCTGGTCTAAGCTCAATATATATCAGTATTTTTTTCACATGGAAAGATATTTTTTTATTTTTTTTTCATCCACAAAAGTAATAAACAAAATTATAACAACAATAATTGCAATCATCCAAACCGCAACAGTAACACTAAAGATGTGAACAGGGTGTCAGTCTTGCTTTGCCGACCCCGGTAAGACGTTTACTAGACACTGACTTGCTGTAGTGATAACAATAATAAATAATTTAAACCCAATTCAATCTACACATGCTGCTGCAAACATGAACAAAACATTTCTTGGGCAATTATTTCGCTCACACGCCATCCGTTCAACAGACACAATCAACGTCACGTTAATTCCAACCTGGTAGTAAACAATCTCATTAGAACAGTGGTTTTCAATTATTTTTTTTTATATTTTTTTTGCGATTTGTCAACCTTTAAGTCAACTATTCGGCTTTTGCGACTCACTTGTTAACAAAACGAAACAAAAAGATAACAAAAATAATGAAAGCTTCAATAAGTGCATCAATTCACTATAAGTCAGAGGCGTAGCGAGGGGTGGGCAAGGCAACTCGCGCCCGGGGCAATTTTACCTTTTTAATACCATTTTAGCGCCCCCCACCCATTCGAAAACCAAATAATATTATATGTAAAATGTACCATTTGGCGCCCCTGAACCTCGGCGCCCGGGGACATATGTACCCCCCGCCCCCTCTGCTATGTCAACTTACATTTTTAGCGACGCTATTCAAATCAGGTCGAAATCCACCGATGGATAGTCAGCCGAATTTCGAGAACCACTGCCTTTGACGGAAATGTATTTTTATTTGTGACATAAGCCACGTGTTCGTCAACACCGGTAATATACATTACATTACTTGTTCGTTTCTGAATTTGACATTACATTAACCTCATACTTGTTCGTTTCTGAATTTGACATTACATTAACCTCATACTTGTTCATTTCAGAATTTGACGAAATTTGTGTTTGTATTGTCTACGTCTAATTCTAAGTCTTGTGTTTATCATTACTTGAAAAATGTTTAGTTGTCCTTTAGCGGATAATACTTTAAAGTTTCAGTGTTAGTATCTATCTATCTATCTATCTATCTATCTATCTATCTATCTATCTATCTATCTATCTATCTATCTATCTATCTATCTATCTATCTATCTATCTATCTATCTATCTATCTATCTATCTATCTATCTATCTATCTATCTATCTATCTATCTTTTCTAACATACAAATGTGCATATCTATCTTTTTTTTTTAATTCTATTGTTATTATATAGACACACACACACACACACACACACATCTTCTGTATATTGACTAAACAAATGCCTCTCAGATTTATTCTAAATCACACAAATTAGAATGTTAACTATACATGTGTACATTTCTATATTGTATTATTTGACTTTTTGACATTTATTGTCCAGACTTAAATCTTTGTTCGGGCAGTATCACGAAATTGCATTTAAAGTAAATTGACTCAGATATATAGCCACGACAATGAAAGTCATTTTTCAATGTATTTAAGTAATGTAACTTAATAAACAATCCTGTTTACTCTAAAATGCGTGCTCGCGCACTAAAGTGTCAAGTCAGGATTATTCAGAAGATGATTGCATTTTTCTGTTGTTTCCCCCCCCCTCCCCTTTTTGATGTGTCAGCGGTTTTCAAATGTAGCATGTTTTCATGTTTATGAATTTATCCCACTGTTTGTAATGGCTTAAAAACTTAACCCAGGGCCCAGAACTCCAGATTAAAAAAAAACAATATACCTCAGTGAAATTTACGTAATGATTTTATGATGGGGGGGGGGAGACAAATCTTTCGTAACTTAGATAAACCTGCATTCATATATATATATATATATATATATATATATATATATATATATATATATATATATATATATATACCTTGCTCTTGGTCATCTCTGCGATAATTACATTTTTTATACACCCACATTCAGATCTAAATCGTGCGTCCCTCTCCTTAGGTCGGCTTAGCCCTTGCACGGCTGCACCACCCCGCACCGACGCCACTACGTGCTCGACAAGGTCACCACCAGTCCACCACCCCACCCCCCTTGCTTCTATCGCAATAATGGCAGTATGCATTTGTTGTCTCTAGACACTGTTTAAATATGACGAATAAAAAATGAATGAATTGTAGTAGAATGGACAGTGTGACCAATCCACAAATTTTAGAACCACTCCATGAGTCAATAATTACTACATTTCTGGCCTTTGCTGTAGGGCAGTGTTTCTCAAAGGTGTGGTAAGAGTACCCCAGGGGGTACGCGAAGAGTTTGGCGGTTGGCATGTGGTGCACCGGGCTGAAAAACCAGTGGCGTAGCGCCCGGGGCACAATACCTTTTTAGCGCCGCCCCCCCCGGTCATTTGAAAAACAAATAATATTATATGTAAAATATACCAATTAGCGCCTCTTAGTAAGTAGTGCCCGGGGCATGATGCCCCCCCCCCCCCACATTCGATAAACATGCATGGCTAAAATAAAAGCAATGAAACGATGGGAAACCATGACGGTAAAAACTAAACATGCAAGTCTGTTGTTGTTTTTTTTTTTCATTAGGGGTACTCAGTATTACGAAAATAAAAAAAATGGGGTACACAGATGTCGAAAGTTTGGGAAACACTGATGTAGAGAGACATTTTTTTCTCTGACTATCACTTTGCTTTTTCAATTAAAGTTATTGCTTTACCATGTGTGCGGCCTTGCATAACGAATGACGCGAAATTTGGCTCACGTGTAAGTCAACAATTGACCTTCGACCTTTTTTTTATATCCAAAAAGCAGTATTCCATTAACTTGATCACACACACACACACATACATCAAGGCAGAACACAAACACAAACACACACAAAACACTTCAATTAAAAAGTGGGTGTGGGAGATCTTACTTCAAAAAGAATCAGTAATCAATCATATTGCAACAAGAACTGTAATCTATTATTTGGACATTACCAGAGTTACGCCCCCTGTATGAAGGATATAGACAAAACAAACTTCATCCATCCACATGCTAATTACCTGGTCGATGATCTAAAAATTTCTCTAGTTTCGAATCTTAATGAGACACTTCCATATGGCATCCCATTTCGCAATTGGGGTTGGATTGTATTTTTAAACTAACGTTTCAACGGAATCTGATCTGGACAATAACTTGGTGACCCTGTCCTGATTTGCCCTTGGGCCATCCGGGGGGTGGGGGGATAACCCATTCTGTTTGATGTACGGTCGAAATAAACATTGGATAAAACAATGAGAAGGTAGTAGAAGGTCGAGTGATAAAAAGCATTGGCTACTTAGGATGATATTAACGAGTTAATTACATGATACATCTGGGTTGTGAATTACATATTACATCTAGGTTATGACAATTATGACATCTGTGATGTGAATTACATAATACATCTGGGTTGTGAATTACATAATACATCTAGGTTATGACAATTATGACATCTGCGATGTGAATTACATAATACATCTGGGTTGTGAATTACATAATACATCTGGGTTGTGAATTACATAATACATCTGGGTTGTGACTTACATATTACATATGGGTTGTGAATTACATATTACATCTAGGTTATGGCTTATATATGACATCTGTGTTGTGAATTACATAATACATCTGGGTTGTGAATTACATATTACATCTAGGTTATGACTTATATATAGCATCTGTGTTGTGAACTACATAATACATCTGGGTTGTGAATTACATAATACACCTGGGTTGTGAATTACACAATGCACCTGGGTTGTGAGTTACATAATACCTCCGCTAATGGGTTGGTGACCACCACAGAGTTGATTGACTTGATTCACAACTGTAAATGGTGTATCTGGGAATTACTTACATATTACATTTGACTAAATACATTCTCTAGGGTTGGTCTAGTCCCGGTGACGGCAAACGTTTTGAACCGTGGGACACAAGCGGTTCATAAATTCGACAGACGGGGGCCGGACCAAGACCAGATTGGTGTAAAGTTTATATAGAAAAAATATAAATTTAATATCATTGATGTAAACTGGTGGAGAAAACAAACAAAAACAGCAGGGACAGGACTAAAAAGCCTGACGGACCGACCGTATGTGGTCGTAGTTTGACCATATCTGTTCAATTCTAATGTATTGCATATTACATAAAACAATTACATACCTCAGGGGGGCGGTCGTGATGGGTGGCTTACATAATACACAGGCTTTTTACACAGTCTATGTCAACGGAGGTTCTTGATTGTATTACCTGGTGGCTCCTATTGAATCTGTGCATTATTACACTTTGATTAGTTCTTTTGTTTGTTTATACCTTGTTGAATTGACAATGGCGTGGTCAAAGTGTGGCCATAGTGTGGCTCTTCCTTGTATTTTAAACTAAACGGAAACCCGGCATGTGGCTTTCATTGACCTCATGTGTGATTACTAACTGATTACTTGGTACCTTGGGACTGTGGCTGATAAAATTCCTTGAAAGATTACATGCTCTTTAGATGGATGGATAGATAGATAGATGGATAGATAGATAGATAGACAGACAGACAGACAGACAGACAGACAGACAGACGGTTAGATAGATAGACAGACAGATAGAAAGCCTATGTCATCAAACTCAATCAAATAATGATGAGGCACACAATAAACACCCTCATTCTTCCACTTAATTTAATTGACTTTACTTTTTATTTCCCCTCTACGCGCTAATCACATCTGCCCGTCTGTGATAGCCGCTGCCCCTCGGGGGGAGCTAGGTCCACTCACAATGGCCGGTCATGACTGGCGTAGTTTCGGCACGGACTCTTGATTAAAACATGGCGCCTTTTCAGAAAACGTCTGGGAAATCCCGGTCTGCCGACGGAAACTTAATCCGACACACATTTAATTAATACAGATTCCAAAGCTCCAATTCCTTTTTACGAAATTAAAACCGTTTTTTCCCCGCCTGTTTGGGTGCGCGCGCGCGCGTGTTTGTGTGTGTGCGCGCGTTTGTGTGTGTATGTTTGTATGTGTAAACCTGCTTTTCAGAGTCTTCCTTGTTCAGGCGTCGAAAAAAAAAAACACATAAAAATGACCTAGTGGAAAGTTATCCCTAACGGAATTAGAATTTTAAAAAAAAATATAAGAGCCAACCTGGCTCAGTGAGGCTTTAGAGTTGATTCTTCTAAAAATCCTGGGTAATTTCTGGATTTATCAAAGCTCGGCCACAGGGCTTAAATATCCAGAATTGAACGAAAGGAAGCATGAGATTTAGGACTGTAATTCAGCAATGTGTATTATACATTTTATTTAGGACGAATTGTCTATGCGTTATCTGTAACAAGAAGTCGATGACATCTTAATGTCAAAGTTCAATAAATATATATTGAAACGAACAAAGTAAAATTTAAATATTTCCATTTTTTTCCCCCCAAACGAACTGAGGTATTGTTAATTCACCACATAAGTCATTTTTTAAAACTTTTATTTGAAAGATATATATATATATATATATATATATATGTGTGTGTGTGTGTGTGTGTGTGTGTGTTGTGTGTTTGTGTGTGTGTGTGTGTGTGTGGCAGCCTTCTACCGCTTGATTTAGTACATTTCGATTGAATTAAACAAACATGTTTAACAACTCATCATCGCCATCACAAATTAATTAATCCTTTGGTAAATCAAAGTGCGGAGGACCCACCAGTGTGCCGAGAGCTGATTTCAAGTGGGCTGGCAAGAAAAAAAAAAGTAATAATTAATCTTGAACATTGTAAACTTAATTTGACTAATTTTAGATATTCTTTTTTGTATCCGTTCTTATTTTACAAGTTGATCGCTAAAGGTAAAAGGTCATTGTGAAATTCACTGCATTATTCTCAAAAGTTTTTTTTTAGATATACATGTATTTACAAATTATATTTGAAAACTAAACGTCCGGAGATACAACCAAACCAATAGAGAAAATGTATGTATATACACACACATACTGACACCTATACACAAATACCCACATCTACTAACATACACAATAAAATAAAAAAGGTGCATTCATTTTCAAACTTTAACAACACTACAATCTATGTACCAATCACCATGTAAATGTATTTGAAATGAGTAATTGTTGTAAATAATAGTGTATGTTAACGATAGTATTCAACATACACCTAAATATGTTATGCCTACTTAATTCCAATGTATCTACCATACACAAAAATAATCATACAGTCTATGTGTTTAAATATCATATACCGATAAATTGATAAAAGCAATGCACTCATACGTCATAAACTAAGGTATGCATATAATCTTTAAAAAAAATGTTCTTTATGTTCCTACATGGTGCTATTTGAACATGTCATTGGGAGCTTAATACTTCACATCGATATATCAAATAGATCTATTTGCATTCATCTCATCTCATGGGTACACTTGTGATTTAGGATATATTTGGTTTTGTGTGTATGATACATTGCTGTCAGAATCCTGATTTGTTTGGCTGAACCCATTTGTCTGTGTGAATTCTTTGTAAACTTCTGTTTGGTTATCTCCCATAAGTCCCCGAGAATTATTTCCAAAATGAATTCTAATGTTGAGAGGACAAAAGGGGATAAATTTGTCACCCCCCCCCCCACAAACAAACATGCACCCTCTGCCCCACCCCCACCCCCCCACATCTAGACTAAAGTATGTTTGATGGTCGCATTATGTCATAGAAGATCCAATTAAAAAAAAATCAAACTTAAAAGGTCCTGTAGTCCAATAAAAAAAATATTATATGCATGTATATATGTATTTAAGTGTGTATGTTTATAATTATGTATGTATAAATGCATGCATATATGTATTATACATGATATTACGTATCTATTGATCTGCCAGTCGGTCAGTCAATCTATGATCGATCTCTATAATAGATCAACTCATCTCATGTATTCTTCTTCCAAAACTTTTAGCTGATTGCGATTAAAGCGATAAATTTATTATTATTTTTTTTAATTTTCTGACTTTTTATTTTTATTTACAAGACAATAACATTCATTTTTTTTTTGGGATAATTTTCATCAATTTTCTATAGATACCCCAGCGGATGAATCAGATTGAACTATTCCTCATATATTATCTTTCGCATGACTTAGCTGTCCGCTCACCTCCCCACCTCCCCATCATTATCCCCTCTTTCCAGATAGCTCTAGAGGACTTCGTTATCGGGACACTGTTATGTCTCCGACAGAAATCCCATGGTGCACTCGACAAAATGGGTCCGGATTGGCTGAGTGTTGAAGGGGGAAAGTTGAACGCAGTAGCTCTCAAGTTATTTTATTTTTCGTTCAATCAATGACCCCCCCCCCCCCCCATTATATCGATTCAATGCAACCCTTATCTTAATAAATGGCTTCCATGGTATTTTTCTTTTTTTTTTTTTTACATTTCTTTTCAAATTTAAATTACAGTTGCACTAGTGCATCCATAGAGAGGTACTAGTGCACCCTTCGGAAGTACTAGTGCAACAATTGAGAAGTACTCGTGTATCCATACAGAAGTACTAATGCATCCATACAGAAGTACTAGTGCATCCATACAGAAGTACTATTGCATCCATACAGAAGTACTCGTGCATCCATACAGAAGCAGTGGCGTCACTAGGGGGGTGCGGGGGGTGCGGACCGCACCGGGTGACACCCTCACGAGGGGTGCCACCCAACTGCAAAATATCTAGTTTTAGGCCTTTATTCTTATTTTGTAATTTAAAATAATTCAAAGCCGTATTTAATTTTTATAAATAAATAAAAATATCTCCGATTACTAACAGACAGTGGCGTCACTAGGGGGTGCGGGGGGTGCGGACCGCACCGGGTGACACCCTCACAAGGGGTGACACCAAAATGCAAAATATCTAGTTTTAGGCCTAAATTCTTATTTTGTAATTTAAAATAATTCAAAGCCGTATTTAATTTTTAAAAATAAATAAAAATATCTCCGATTATTAACAGCAAATGACTTTAAAAGGCTTCGTAAAAAATTAATGCCAAATATAAAAATATCTCCGATTATTAACAGACACTGCGTACTTTTTATTATTAATTATTTTAATGAAATTATTGGTATACTTGCACTGACCTATAGATATCAATTATCGCTAAAATCCTGACCCCGGAAACGGAAAAAAAAAAATAAAGTCGCGCATGCGCACATATATACGGTCTCTGGAAAAAAAAATATGGAGACCGGGGTGTCAAGAGAGGGGTGACACCATAGATATATAGACTAGATCGCTTATGCTTATTTAACAGAGACCGAAAAAGTGTTTTATGTGCGGACCCTAACTTCAAAAAGAGAAGAGTAAATTTCTTTATTTTTTTTGTTATTTGTTTATGCAATCTATGCGTACTTCCGTACTACGTCATCATAGTTGCAAAGAATTTGTAAAAATAAATAGGTTATACTCATTGTATTCGGGGACCGACCATATAACACGTTTACATAGCCCGTAAGCGATCTAGTCTTATATATCTATGGGTGACACGATGAGTTACCGCACCGGGTGACACCAACCCTAGTGACGCCACTGTACAGAAGTACTCGTGCATCCATACAGAAGTACTATTGCATCCATACAGAAGTACTCGTGCATCCATAAAGAAGTACTATTGCATACATACAGAAGTACTAATGCATCCATACAGAAGTCTAGTGCATCCATACAGAAGTACTATTGCATCCATACAGAAGTACTCGTGCATCCATACAGAAGTACTATTGCATCCATACAGAAGTACTCGTGCATCCATAAAGAAGTACTATTGCATCCAAAGAGAATGGAGATAGAGAGTGATAAATGTATAAGCCTTTTATATTGACCATATGTATTCATTATTCTCGGTTTGCTTCGTTTGACCAGGAGCGTCGTCCTGCCTTGTCATAATTCAGCTCGCCATGACCCGGAGCTGTCACGTCATAAAAAACCGACGTCTTTCATAGAATGTACCTACCAAAGGCGGGGTAATTTTTTTAATAAAAAAAAATGAGACCTGGCGCTTGCATACAAATGGCAATTTTATGAACTATTAGGGTCATGGGCTTACAGACTATTAGGGTCATGGGCTTACAGGCAAGTGGATCCCTTGAAAATTAGACCAGTGGGCCCAACAAATTCGCTTTTATTGATTAACAAAATGCGAAATATAGCCCAGAGGCGTAGCTAGGAGGGGCGGGATGGGTACATATGTCCCCGGCCGAGGTTCAGGTGCGCCAAATGGTATATTTTACATAGAATATTATATGGTTTTCGAATAGGGGGGGCGCTAAAAAGGTATTAAAAAGGTAAAATGCCCCGGGCGCAAGTTGCCTTGCCCCCCTCGCTACGCCTCTGATATAGCCTCAGAAGGCGGACACCTGTTGCAAGCTGGCAATCAAATATTGTAAGACCCAATCCGCCAATGCCGAGCACGGAACACTAGTAGCTAATGCAGTTCGGGAAACGAAGTGGCTACGGATACAGCCAACGCGCATGAGCTCTAGCGCTTAGTCGGACTATTTTTTTATGTGCGCATTAGGGTTAGGGATAGGGATAAGGTTAGGGATAGGGTTAGGGATATGGTTAGGGATAGGAGCAATATCTATAGCTGGACCACGAAATCCAGCAATCGCGCATGAAAAATAGTCTGTCTAAGCGCTAGAGCGCATGCGCGTTGGCTGTATCCGTAGCCACTGCGTAAAGGAAATATCGACAAGATGGCGACAAATTGAAAAAAAAAAAATCCTAAGACCCACAAGTGTTCGCCAGGTCTGTTACACAGTCCAATTGTTATTCCATCCCATAATCTGGATCGTTACTTTGTTTTTGTTTTTTTTTTATCTAACGCAGTGTTTCCCAAACTTTCGACTTCTATGTACCTCATTTTTTTTAGTTTCGTAATACTATATACCTCTAAATAAAAAAAAATAAAAAAACAATTTGCCTAGTTTTTACAGTCATGGTTCTCAGCCCGTTGCAGTGCGTACCCCGCCAAACTCTTCTCGTACCCCGGGGGGTATGCGTACCACACTTTGAGAAACATTGGTCTAAAGCATCAATTGTGTGCTGCCACGTGAATTCCCCGAGTTTGATCAGATCAAACTCAATAAAGAAAAAAAAAAGGGGGGGGGAAGAAGGAATAGGATCGACGGGTGGGGATTGGGTGGGGATTGGTTGTGATGAAAGAAGTCAATGCCCGTAAGCGCTAAACCCAACAAACCCCCAGCGGTAACAGACAGACACAAATATGTCTCTGTACTTTATATCGAATGCCGCCCTGCACTGGATAACGCAATTAGTTCATCGCCATCGACATGTTCACGTGATCCATTCCAGGTCACATGATACACGTCAACACCATACCGTACCTCTCTCCCCACAATACTTAACACAACCCGCCCCCTAGTTCAGTCTTGAGTTTTGTGTAAATAATTAAACACACACACACACAAACACACACAATCATTTTGCCTTCAAGCAACCCTTAATTCCTGGTTGAGGTTTTTATTAATAAAAAATTGTTTTATTGTTTAATGTGAGTGAGGTAAAACATATTCTATATAAATAATAAATATTAGCCCATTCCGACTTAGACAGTAATTACTTCTATACTAGATAGATTGATTGATAGACAGACAGACAGAATGACTAAATAGATTGATGAAGACTGCTTGATAGATAGATAGATAGATAGATAGATAGATAGATAGATAGATAGATAGATAGATAGATAGATAGATAGATAGATAGATAGATAGATAGATAGATAGATAGATAGATAGATAGATAGATAGATAGATAGATAGATAGATAGATAGATAGATAGATAGATAGATAGATAGATAGATAGATATAGATGTTAGGTAAATACACTATAGATAGATGTTATATAGAAAGATAGATACGAGAATTAGTAGGTTGACAAATTAAGTACAGTAAGTTCACATATATGAAAATAGGTAACTATATATTGGTCACTTAAGGAAGAGTTATGCCAATGAACGATGAAGGATATATATATATATATATATATATATATATATATATATATATATATATATATATATATATATAGTACATAAAAATGCATTTATATTATATATAAAAAGATGTCCACTTTACGATTACATGATATTTACCTAGAATACATGTTCAGTTTTTGTTTATCTTTAGTTTACTTTGTTTTGTGTTTTTCGCCATACCTTATGCACAGAAGTTATAAGGAAATCTTTAGAATTATATTGCTAACGACTCGATTATCCCTCAATGGACTAAATCCGTTGTTTTGTTTAGGTTTAAAGAATATAAATATTTAATTAGATTTCTCAATGGACCTACTTCCTAAACATCTGCCCTACATCTGCTAGAGAGACAGGGAATAAATAAACAGAATGACGTCCAAGTCGTCTGGATTTCTGGATATAAAACAAAATGAATTCAGCAGTGAAATTTCAAAACAAAATTTTAAAAAGCGCACAAGTGAACTTATACTTAGAAGGAAATCCTAGACGCACAATACACAAACGACTAAGAGTATATTATATTTGATTATGAAAAAAAACATTTACGTGAATGAGATAAACAATATAAATCAAAACAACAACAAAATGACATGAATATAAACTTTTGGCGTTTTGTCCGCTCTCCCCCCCCCGTTCCCCGCCCCACACACACACACCAACTCATACATTTCAGTAATTTCGTTTTAAAAAGACCACGGCATGCCTAAGATAATTTTACTTTGATGGAGAGAAGAAGAAGAAAAGAAGAAAATAAAAGAAACAAATGAAAGAAAAGAAAGACAAGTCTAAAAGCGTGAACTTATTAGATTAATGGACGGGGAGGAAAGAAGTCGGACTTGAAAATATCAAGATGGGGGACGGGCGGAGGGCGGGGGGGGATCCTTTATTTTTCATTTCTTTGATGACTCATGTTGATTTAGGGGTTGTTTCTTTCTCCATCAGAATAGATGAAAACTGAAATAGAAGTGTACAGCTCTGTATTATGAAAACTGAAATAGAAGTGTACAGCTCTGTATTATGAAAACTGAAATAGAAGTGTACAGCTCTGTATTATGAAAACAGAAATAGAAGTGTACAGATCTGTATTATGAAAACAGAAATAGAAGTGTACAGATCTGTATTATGAAAACAGAAATAGAAGTGTACAGATCTGTATTATGAAAACAGAAATAGAAGTGTACAGATCTGTATTATGAAAACAGAAATAGAAGTGTACAGATCTGTATTATGAAAACAGAAATAGAAAATGTACAGATCTGTATTATGAAAACATAACTTTTTATCATATATCGCGCACACATACTTCCCACTTAAAAACATGCTCACTCTGCATGCGGATGTCGGCCAGCTTTGTATGCTGAAGGTGACGGGTTCAAATCTCAGCGTGTGTTGTGGTCCTAGGCTGTGGGTGGAAATGTAAAAATGCCAAAATGTCTTACTAGTGGGGTTACAGGGTCTATATATATATATATATATATATATATATATATATATATGTGTGTGTGTGTGTGTGTGTGCGCGCGTGTGTGCGCGTGTGTGTGTGTGCGTGTGTGTGTATATATTCATTGTTTACGATGGTGATGCCACCTACCTGTGTTCTCTGTGGTCTCAACGATTATATCAGTCCATGTTATAACTATCAGGTCAGTCCATGTTAGAACTATCAGGTCAGTCCATGTTATAACTATCAGGTCAGTCCATGTTATAACTATCAGGTCAGTCCATGTTACAACTATCAGGTCAGTCCATGTTATAACTATCAGGTCAGTCCATGTCAGAACTATCAGGTCAGTCCATGTTACAACTATCAGGTCAGTCCATGTTATAACTATCATGTCAGTCCATGTCAGAACTATCAGGTCAGTCCATGTTATAACTATCAGGTCAGTCCATGTTACAACTATCAGGTCAGTCCATGTTATAACTATCAGGTCAGTCCATGTCAGAACTATCAGGTCAGTCCATGTTATAACTATCAGGTCAGTCCATGTTACAACTATCAGGTCAGTCCATGTTATAATTATCAGGCCAGTCCATGTTATACGAGGAAGCAAATAACTTTAAGTCTGGCCCCCACATATAACACTCGCAATAGGCAATCCCCCATCTCCCCTCACATATACGGCCAATATTGCCTTTGCCTTCAAGAGTGTATAATGGTGAGTGCTGTCGAGTTGACAGATGGCCCTTGGTTCGATCCCAAGTGAGAAAGCATGAACGCCGATCGTCATATACAGTGGGTATTCGGTTAACGAACTGTTCGGACAGCGAACAAATCGGACAACGAACACTTTCAGGAAAGATTATTGTGTTCGGACAACGAACAAAATTCGGATAACGAACAAAAATTAATTCTAACTAAAACGTCTCAGCCATAGATATAAAGACTAGATTACTCATGGGCTATGGAAGAGCGTCGAACCAACGGTGCTGAACTACTTCCGACCGTTACCTATATATTTCAAAAAATCTTGCCAACTTTGATGACGTAGTACGTAAGTACTCATAGATTGAATAAACAGGAAGTCGATTCAAACAAGACGATGTTATTATTCAATTTATTTCAACAAAAACATCATGTTTGGTTTGTCAGTGACTGTATTTTAATTCCGAGAACACACTAAATCAAGGACTTTTCACAGGTAATGACGCATTATAAACTATTGAATTTATTTTTCAACCTTTAAAAAACTAACTAGAAATAGTAGTAATACATATGATTTAAATCAACCAATAAGCCTTGGGCTTGGCTTATAAACTTATAACTATAGTATAAGTAGTTATTATTAAGGCACTCACCACTTGCCATATTTTTATTAGGTATCACCACTTGCCATATTTTTATTAGGTAATTGTTAACGAATCTACACATATTTTTTATATTAATGTGAAATAATGTTTTGACCAAATGAGTTTTATTACCTTTAATTACCTTTACAATTACATGTAATGCAGTTTATGGTAGATATTTTTTTTTCCTTTACTTGCTATTAATATTACATTGTAACATATGCATGATGATATGGAATATAATAATGATTAATGTGATTGTCTAAAATTACTTCCTTTTTATCATTATTATTAATACATATCTATTTTATCATTCTTTGTAAGGTTTCCATTGGCCTCTAGAAGAAGAAACAATTGCCTTCAATTAAACAAGAGAGAGACATAAACTTAAAGTGTGTGTGTTGGTCACTTTGTACTGTTATTACACATCCATTTAGGTAAATACTGAACTATGGTTCCTTTTTTTTTTTTACCTCTTAATGTCTTTGAGAGATTGAGTGTTAAAATCATATCACATTTATATCTCTTAAAAATAATTTTCACATAACTCAGGGAAATGATGGTCTGACTAACTAGTTGGATGTCCAGAGCAGCATTTTTCTAAGTCTTTTGGTTTGGGAATGGCTAGAAACATATACTTTTTTTATTTACATTACATATTTAGGTCTAAAATGGATAGTTCAATACTGCTCGCATGCCAAACATGGAAGCAGAAAATTTTATAGGCATGACAAAAGATTTTAAAATCTATAAAACAATATATAATACATGATATTAAAACATAAGGGATGGGCAAGTTTTTTTTCCACACTGTGATGCAGTTCGTGATGCTTGATATCAAAAGCCTTTATCACCCATGCTTGTTTATAAGTTAAAATATCCCTGTTGAAGCCAACCAGTCCATGGGCTTATAATAACCAATGATACATGGTTTAAATAAATGTTACTTATTGTCTAAAAAAAAAGACATGATTTCTTTATTATTGTTATATTGTTTTCCATTAAATCAATTAAAATAAATATTTTCACAGTTGTCAACATCCAGTTTTCATGTGGATAAGGAATATCAGCTCCATCAAACTTAAAAGTTTAAAATGTATGCTTGAAGAAATGTTATGTTCATCATACAATCAAAACATGACAAGTCACACCAGCTGTTATATTGGATTTTCAATGCAATTTAGTGAACTTATAATAATAATTTATGTCATTAATAAACCAACTAATGTGGATGCTTAACAATAAGCTTAATAAGATAGCTGGGTTTTTTTCATTTGGGTTATAACCATTGTGAAGTGATAGACTCATGAGGTCTTGGTTATCTGATTGGACAAATATTTCAAATTAACTTTAGGATATGGTAAAAGTTGCATAAGTGGAGGTGCATAGGCTAAATAATTTTTAGAAATGATTACTGTACATACTTTTTAATAATAATATTAGTCAAAAGTTTATTCTTAGATGCATCTATTTTTATTCAATTTATGTGAAGGTAGAAAAACTTGTATGTAATTAACATACCCTTTAGATAATGCTAAATCATAATATGTTTATAATGTCATCTAATTGAAATAAAATTAAGTTAATTTCACTAAATGAAATACTGGTTCAATCTCAACTAAATAAAATCACCTTTTCACCACCATGTACAACATCGCAAAATGCTTTAAGTATTTGTTTTTAAATTGTGGTAGTATCTATTCTAGTCATCAACATTAATTTTTAATTGTATTAGAAATTTAAGCCTATTTTATGATATTTCACAATTTGGTATAAAAAAACTATAATACTGGAATCATAGTAATTATTGTAAAATTGAATGGATATATTTTCATTTTATAAACATTTTAACTGTCTGAATGAGGAAAAAGTTACATGATCCAGTAATAATTTGTAATATTTAAGATAATCCAATTATGAACTATGTGCATAAATTAATAAACTAGATAATTCTACACGACAGTCTAATTGACTGGTTCTCAAACTTTTACACTTCGCAACCCACTATGATAAATTGTTTTTGTTAACACTACCCACCTGCAAAACAATATACAATAAAGAAAGAAAAAAAAGCACTTTTAATTTGATATAGGTTATAATTTAATGAGACCCAATTAAAATTCGTCCGCAGCCCATCAGTGTGTCACAACCCACTTTTTGAAAACCACTGGTCATTCAACGTTAAGTTGCCTAACTTTATAATGTTTTTTTTTCCTTTTAAAGCAGCCTATTAAAAATGTTTGTATATTACTTGACTTAAATGGCTTTTGAAATTTTTTTTCTCAAATGTTAATTAAAACAAGTTAAAAATTATTTTAGATGCAAACTTTGGTTATTGTGTTTTTCAATTATTTATTTTACAATAAATGAATTTCTTTAAAAAATAAAGTTAATGTTTTTTTTTAAAAATTATTAAATCAACTAGAGGATAAAATGTAATAATAATCAGTATTTTATTAATCTAAATACATATATAAATATCAAATGAAACACATGAAGGTTGTCAATAGACATTATTCAGTAGATCTCAAAAAACTGGTAATGCAGAGATTAAATCAAAGATGTAGAAATACTCCAATATATTATTCATTAGATGAGTCCAATAGTCTGAGAATTCACAGAGGTTATTTTAACTGTAAGTAGTTGAAAAAAGTGTCCACATTTCTTATGACGAAGTTAATGATCCCTAAAATGTTTCCAGAAAGTGTATTTTCTACTTTTTCACTTAGTGGGATTGTTGCCTCCATTCAATGTTTTTGAAGAATCTATGAAAATGTCTTAAAATACTTTTTGAATTTCTTTGTCCAAAAAAATGAACTCAGCTATAAGCCAAACAATGATAAGACAAAAAGCAGAATGTCTCTTGAACTCCCTATCAGAATGACAATTGTAGCATTATAGAAGTACTTTTAATTTCTCTTGCTCTGTACTAATTCTGTGGATTAAAATTTCTTATGCATTAAATTAAATAATATTAAATTTTTCAAATAAAATAGTCAAACCCAGGTTTACTAGTATTTTGCAAGATGTAGCGATTCAAGTAATAAATCTGTTTAATGACAACGTCATGTTACATTTCTGATAAACGGCGAAGAAAGTATCACTAGGTTATAGGGTCTAGGTACGTTAACGCACCACATAAAAAAATTACAATGGGATAGCATTGAATTAAATGGCAAGATTAAAACATGTCCTATTTAATACATTTGAGCACTGCATATTGAATAAAAATATATAAAATAGTATTCAAAATATGCTTAAGAATATTTTTAGATGCAATCATTTTGGTTTCCATTAAATGTTATGGGGAAATCTTAAATAAATGTCTACTTTGGATTATAAAATTTTTCTAGAACTAGAAAAATTTCATTGGAAAACGAAGGTTTAACTGTAATTATTTACATTATAATAATGTAAATAATAAACCTTAAATTACAATTAAATCTTTAATTTTAACTATTCTAATTGTCTAATAGTATCTGTACTCTATAGTCAGTGGCGCAACCAAATCATCAATACGTTATAAAGTTACTAAAAAGACTGTCAAACTGTCTTTTTTCAATATGTGAGCCCCCCCCCCTCCAGCATTGTGCCACTGTCAATAGTATGCCTGTAAACTCAGCTTTCAAATATTAAAACCAAACAGAACTATGTTACTATTTAGTTTAGTCACTCTATTTAAATACTCCCTTCTTAACAAATAAAAATGATGTATCAACATTATTGCTTTTATCATATATAAGTATTTAATTTGGGACAGTTTTGATTACATTAAAAAAAATTTTTACTTGATCAATATCATTAAGAATAAAATCAATCGAACTATACATTAAATAGTTCGTAGTTGATTTATAAACACTAGTTGTAGACTTGATATATTGATCAATTAAATGTCATATACAGTACGAGTCATAGCAATAATGTTGGTACTATTAAAATACATAAAAAATACAGGACCACTCTATGTTTTAAGTTAAATACCATAAAAGTGATTTTCTGCCACATCTGTTGATTATAGTAGCGCCCAAATTTTCTAGCTGGTATTTTTTTTTCATTTAAAATGGCTGCCTGCGTCTTGCCAACTCTAAGGAAAGAAATCTTTTTCGGAAAAAAATAAAGAACTGTACTCTTCTTTTTTTAAACTTCAAGCACCATTTTATAGCACTTCATCGGGCACAATATAATAGACGTAATCAATCTAGTCTTTATATCTATGGTCTCAGCTATCGAAACACCGACATAAAAAAAAAGTCCTCAGTTTGTCCTAAAAATGGATGTGCGCGTGCGCTGATACGTCATCATTCATACTACGTAGCAGTGAGACAGCACCATACGACGCGTAGTGTAGTGTGCGACGACGCATCGTCAATAGTGTACCATACATGTATAGTTGGTTTATGTCCTTGTGGTTTTCGTTTGTGCTTCTCTAAACGCCTTATAAAAAACACCTGAAAATTTGAAAATATTATGGGACCTGAAAAGAGTGGAGTGTCAAGAACTGTGCTCACCATAAAACCAAGCAAGAGATTATAACTAAAGTAGAGAGTGGACAAATAATGACTGATGTTACCAGGCAGTACGGCTTGAACAGGTCTACTGTACGCACAATCCTAGCTAAAAAAGATATCATCAAGAAGACTCTGGCCGCTAATGGAGTAACGAAAACTACATTTGAGAAGCAAAAAAAAAAGTGTCATCCATGATAAAATCGAGAGTTTGCTTTTGGTTTGGATAAATGAACGGGAGGTAAAAAAAAGATGTAACTAGAATGGCCATCATTCAAGAGAAGGCTGGAGAAATTTTTATTGAAAGAACAAACTCCAGGCTCGTCCTCCGAAAATCTAGAATTCAAGGCTACCACCGGCTGGTTTACAAAATTTAAAAGGAGATCTGGCATTAAACAAGCTGATATCAATAGGGTTGCTGATCTCCACAACGACAATGCTATCAATCATTTCCTGAAAGTCCTGAAGGAGAGAGAAAAACAACCGACATTGGACATGTTCTTTAACGCCCAAAGAAAGGAAAAGGACTGATTAATAAGCAAGACTACATGTATGTATCATATTTGTAATAAATGAACTTACTAAGAAATTATTCTTGTACATGACAATTTTTTAAAATTAAATTTTTAGGAACTCCAGAACGAATTAATCGAATTTCCATTAACATATATGGTAAATTGATGATCGGTTAACGAACGATTCGAATAGCGAACATAATTGCGGAACGAATTAAGTTCGTTAACCGAATACCCACTGTATATATATATATATATATATATATATATATATATATATATATATATATATATATATATATATATATATATATATATATAATGTACATGTGCCAAACAAGACTGGGAAAAAAAAGTCCCTTTTATGTGCTGTTGCTTTAGAGTCAATTTTGTAACAGAGACTAAAGTTCAAACATTCGACCTTTGAACTATTTAAATTCCCATCCAATACAGACAGGAAGCACCAAGCGCACGATACTACAGGGACATACGAAACAAAAAACGTTTAGCATGAAATTTAAAAAAAAAAAGAAAGAATGCACCCTGTTAAAAAAAATCAGTGATGTGAAAGAGTCAACAAACATTTTTGTATACAAAGTGCCTCGGGCCTACGAAGCTCATAAGTCTGTTCTGGACGAAAATTGTGGCTGTCCATTTCGGTTTCCATTCATTATTCATTAGATGATTCAAAACACTGATTTATAAACCTGATTTTCATTACAGCTTTCAGGTATTATTCAAAAGGCACTTTAACATAAGAAATATGTACACAAAATACCAGAACGAACTATTTTAAAGTAAAACACTTTCGTACATGTACGTTTAGTGGTTGCCAATATGAATCAATTATTTGTGAAATGTTTAAATTGGTTTCTTGAGTTTCCTACAAATGTCGCGTGTAATGCAAAGTGACGTCAATATACATAAACCCAAAAACTAATAATAAATAAAAAGTAAGAAAAACTTTCTATTTGAAACCTTACATTACTTAGTAAATACGTAGGCCTATACATGACGCATCAGTGGCTCTCATACTTGTACACCTTCGCGACCTACTTAGGAAACAGTTTTAGGCCCCATTTTTTTTAGAGTTTGTGAAGGGCCCCTTAATCTCTGGCATCGGACCTGATGCTTGAATGAGAAGTTGCATCCAACTGCTATTTACTAGAAAGTGTGTGAACGATAGAAATATCACTGGATAGATAGATAGATAGATAGATAGATAGATAGATAGATAGATAGATAGATAGATAGTCAGATCACAGATCGTGAATGCAGCGAAAAACAAATCTAGGGGTCCCCTGAAAAACTCGTTGCAGCAAAATAAAAATAAAAAATTCTAAAATTGATGCTCCAAGGCTCGTAGCCCATGGCATATGTTCAGGTGTCTTCCCCTTGTTTGAGAGTATGTAGAGATCGCATGTAAACACATAACGAGCGAATGTTTTTACACGTAAGTAAAAACTGTGTTGAATCATTTCTTCATTGTATAGCAATGCAACTAATGACCGCAGTGATAAACTAGTTAGCTCCTTTTAGAGCATTTTCGAAAAACAAGCAATTAAGCCTGTTCCATTCTGGACACAGGACGTGTTAGAGCATTTTCGTATTATGTATCAGTACGTATGCTATCTTTCAGTAAATATTTGTAAATTTTGTAAATGTTTATAAATTCAATTGTGTAATGCATATATCTGAAAAAAGATATTAAAAAGACGTTTTCTTATATTTGAAAACAAAATTATTTTCTCTTAAATCTAACTACAAGTGGTTTCTGGTTACTGAAATAGGACTCATAATTGAAAACATTCGAAATTATAGTCATTTAATCGTCCGAAAACTCCGACAATTGTTGCATAGCTCTAATACTTTCAATTAAACTCAGAACACAAGCTTACTATTTCATTTGATGAGTTTCTTAATAAATCTTGGTGAAACTACGTGCTGCAGTATTTCGCACCAAATGAATGGGTTATTGAACGTACAAGGTGTATATATAATATATAAACCCCTTAGGAGCCCTGAAGCCCGGCCCTCAGAGATCCTATCGCGAAATGAACTTTTGATGTACACATGGCAGGCCAAGACCTACAAAATAATATATACATCATGGGTCTAGGACTTATAGTTGCTGAGAATGGGCGCTCCTTTATTAATATAGCTTATATAGTAAAAAACGGTACTAAGCCCCCTTTTACGGCCCACAGAGGTCAGATCGCGAAATGGAAAAAGTCATTTTTTGGCAGGCCAAGACCTACAAAATGATATATACATCATGGGTCTAGGACTTATGGTTGTTGAGATCTAGGGTGATGACAGACAGACAGACCGACAGACAAAACGGGGACAATAGAGCATTTTTTTCGAAAATTTACAAATATTTACTGAAAGCTAACAAACGTACTGATACATAACATGAAAATGCGCTAACACGTCCTGTGTCCAGAATGGAACAGGCTTAATTGCTTGTTTTATTGAATGACCAAACTGTTTGAAGTCTTAAACATTATTAAATTGTTCTTTGTTTGTTGTTTTTTTTAAGCGTTTATTAAGTCATTTTGATTTTTTTAATATATATTTTTTACTTTTTAATAATCAAACTCTAATCTCAATATTTTGTGTAATAACGTTTTATGAACTTTTTGTCAACGTTTTTTTTTACAGAAATTAAACACAATCTAAATGTAAGAAGAGAAAAATTCCCCGAGATTCATGGAGATTGATTCCGATTGAGAGAACTTCGCACACAAACTCCTTCAATTACACATACACATAAACAACATATACACACACACACATAAACAACATACACACACACGTCTGTAAAATATGTATATTGGACGATATTACAGAGTTCACCATCACGCCTTGGTGGTCAGGGACAGACTTTATTTCTAATATGTTCGGACATCGCCCTTGGCCAAAAAAACACCATATGACAAATTCAATCATTTTCACATAATCTCTGGCACTCTGTGTATTCCGCTCCAGCTCTGTTCCTGGACTCTCTCGTTCTGTATCCCCCTCCCCCCTCCCTGTCTCGATATTAAACATATCATTTTATTGCGCAAGTTAGTCAAGTACAAAACTTGGTCATTTATGATATTGAACTTGGTTAAGACGTTAAACCTAGTGAAGTTATAAAACTTTGTTAAGGTATTAAACTTAGTTAAGGTTTAATTTTGTTAAGGTGTCAAATTTAGTTTATGGTATTAAACTTAGTTTAATTATTGTGTTTATCTTTTAATGTCTATAGTTCCATGGTATTGGAGAAAGCAAGGAAGGAGGCAGGCCTGCAATTGAAAACCTCTGTTCTGATCGTGTGGTCAGCAGAGAGTATTCACCGCAGGGCCATCTTATCGTGTAGGCAATGTATCTAAGTCCCTACGAACGTACACCGGCCTAGCGAACTGTACCAAAATAAATTTAATGTACATCGATATACCAGGAACAAAATTAAAAAAATATAACATTCTGTCCTGTATTTTCATGTCAATCAAACTTGCCAGTAGCCGAAGGCTTTCTTATAACGGCCTTGATTAGACTGCAAAGATCTTTAACTGTGGACAATTTTTTTTTTACTTAAATTGCTGACGGCGAGCTCTTTTTTTTTTCCTTATTCCTTATTATACGAGTTTCATTTATATTTTTATGAGATTTTAAATATATATATACTAGCTGTACCCTGCAAAACCTTTGCATAGAGTTATATCCCCTTAGGCTTGATCGGCAGGCTGTTATTTTTTGGTTTCGGGCAGATCCGATTTTTCTCATGGTTGTATTTTAAACTGGAATGCTATTGTATTAATTCTTTACTTTCGATTTAACGCTCACTGGAAATATAATAATATAAATTATAATTATCAGCCAATAGTTTTATTTCATCTATGATGAACACTTTTTTTTTTGCCGGCCAACTTTCCAACTCATTAACCCAGGTCTATCTTATCGCATTGAACACCCAGGGGCATTTTGCCCAAGGGTCCCCCTCGAAATGAACCCCCTCCCCCACCCCACCCCCAAAACTAATGTACCATTTAAACTTCAATCTGTTGAATATTTTTCAGTAGGGGCTCCAATATGCTAGTGTGCCCCGATGTTCATTGAGACGATCCTGCCATCATCGCACTGTAAGCAATTCGGGAGGCAAAAAAAAAACAACACCCTTATTCAACTTTTCGTCAACGAGAACTAAAACTAAAACTAAAATTAGCAGCAAGACTAAAACTAGACGAAAATCAAAATTATTACAGAAAAAACGAAATAAAAACTGAAACTAAAATATAGTGTCGCTTTCGTTCACGAAAACTAAAACTAAAACCTTCGTTAACGAAAATGTTGACTTTTCGTCAACGAGAACTAAAACTAAAATTAGCAGCAAGACTAAAACTAGACGAAAACTGAAATTATTACAGAAAAAACGAAATAAAAACTGAAACTAATGACCTGGGACTAAAACAACACTAAACGGAACACTCTGTTTTATAGTTTTATCTGTAGTTATTTTGAAAGAACAGACTGCATATACCATTATGGCATTATGCGACAAATTCTAAACAAAAGAAAAGTGTTAAGGGGCAAATTTTACATTGCTAGCGTGTAAGGCACTTAAGCACTTATCTAGGGGCCGAGGCTAAAACGACATATCAGGGGAGATGGAGTCTAAGGGGGGGGGGAAGCGTTGTCAAATATTATTTGGGGGCCCAAGATTCGAAATCGAAGGACTTGACAACGAATTTATTTTATTTTTTTTTGTATTGGGTCCCCTAATTAACTTTTGCCCCCCCCCCCACATCACCTCAAGTCAATCCGTCCCTTTACAAGACGTAAAAAACACCGCCCCAAACAAGTGATTTTTCTCGTCCCATAGGTTCCGAGCTAATGACGTATTTCAACCTCTCAACTCTCTATCCCAGTCATATTTTGCTACACTTTGCCCCCACGTATGTCTTGTTTACCCAACCCTCCACTACCGTACTTACCTCCTTCACTTCCCATTCCAAAACAAAATACACACGTCATTTATATCTCATATGTGCCTTTTCTGGGGGAGGGGGGGTAATCAAATAATGAAGTTGTTGACAAGGGGGAGGGGGAAGGTAAAAATCGCCAAAAATTTGTTGACATAAATAATGGACAGCCCCAAAGCTAACATTCAAATGACACTTTGTAATGTTAACATTTTAATGAGGAATGTGTTCATTGAATATATATATATATTTTTTTTTACGCTGTAGGGGATGTGATTTGAGACCACTAGGGCTATTAGCACACAGTTGCATGTGTAGTGTTGACACTGCATTGATGAATGTGTACAATGAATTATATTTGTTTTTCGCATTGGGGGGGGGCAGCCCCGTAGCGTGAAAATTCTACTGCATGGGCCAGGCATTATACAGCAGGGGCCAGGGGTGGACTGGGCCGCCGGGACACCGGGAAGATTCCCGGTGGGCCGCCAAGACCGGTGGGTCGCCAGGACCGGTGATATAATAATTAATAACTAATATGCGGTGATATTAGAGGCAACTACCAAAATGGCGTCCATAATGTTCAAACCAAATGCGGCCGTACTCTTACGTCAATAAAATGTTACGGAGTTAACTGACAGCACAATATTTATGAAAACAACGCGGGCAGTGGCAGATCTAAATCCCGAAAATGATACTTCACTTATCAATGATAAAAACACCAGTTACTATTTCAAACGCCCTCGACAGAATACTTTACAATCATTTTTTAAATTTCATCCAATACAACCAAATGCGAGTGAAACTGATGCGTATCGAGTATTTTTCAGAAGCAATGGTATCAATAGGAATTGGGTGTCATACTGTAAAGAATCTAAAGCTTTGTTTTGCACAGTATGCTTAGCATATGGCAAGACTGACGACATGAACTCATTCACAACGGGAATGAATTCCTGGAAACATGTGCATCAAAGATTAGAGGAACATGAAAACAGCAAATATCACGAGAAGTGTGTGGAAGCTTATATAATGTCTGTAAGTGAAAGAGACATTGATAGTGTAACAATAGCTTTAGATAGGTCTATACAATTTTAGAACCACTGTCCAAACTCATGAGTCCATAGTATAGCCAGAAAGTACTTACTTGCTCACTTATTATTAACGCGCTTTTTTTATTCCCCCCTTTCCCACCAAGTTAGATTTTTGACACTCTTAGCAGCTTCTCTCCCCACAAAGATGACGTTACTACCAACCCATGGATATCTAGATATAACACCAGGATAGACAACCAAACAAAATTTCATTCTAGCTGTGTACGGTTTAGGCTGACGCAAGGATTAAAGCCTAACAGAAGGCATACAATAAAATGTGACTTTTTATGTCTAGTATAATATTTTTATTTTAAAAAAATGCTTTCTAAATACTTTCTACTAAAAAATAATTGTCAATTTTTATTTTAACAACAATTTCTCGAAAGTAAAACAATGCTATCGGTTGGCACCGAACGCCATTTTGATTTGTTTACGTTTTGTCAGTCAATTCGATTCTGATTATTTAGAAGAAAATAAACTTGATTCAAGTGACGAAGATGAAACTTGGGAGCTCATTACTTCTTCAGATGACTTTGAAGCTGAAAATATTAGTTTTAATTCAAGTTTTCAACACTTCCAAACTCACATGTGTAAGTATTGAATCAACATGCTTTGACTTTGTCTTAATGATCTTTATGTTTATTTATTTATTCATTTATTTATTCTTTAGAACTTAAAATGTGGGAATAGTTATAAAATAAGAGAAAAGTATAAAGATTTATATTTTATTATATAAAGGTTTATGTATAAATATTATTTATTTAGTTCTCTACCGCTAGAATTACTGTTACTGTTTTATTTTTGTGTTATTACCAATCAGCAGATTTTCGTAAACACAAAAAACAAACAAAAAAACTGAAGTTTACATAATATTTACATACCTGTATTGATGATATTTTGTTTTCATCATTATAAAATAATTAATTGTAGCTTGATAAATAAGCTGAATTTTTTTTTTATTTATGGTTTTCTTTACATATTTTTTTTATCCCCCAGATCATATGGCATGATGATATGAATGAATTGAATGACACATTACTAGAACCACCAAAGAATTTTCTACCTGAGAGGGATCCAGGCATTCAACAACTCGGAGGAGCTAAAACAAGGGAAGACATCAGGAAATTCTGCAATGCAGTGGCATTTTAAAAACTTTATTTTACTTTGGACTTAGTAATTCATATTTGTGACTAACAATAGCTATGCCAGACATTATGGACCTACAAAACCTTGTGTTTACCAAGGCTGGTTTGATCTTACCCCAGATGAATTCTACAGATTCTGTGGACTTATCATGTATGCTGGACTTGTTCAAGCACAGAACATTGACCACTTCTGGTCAACTAAATCACTATACAATGGACTTTGGGCCAGAGCTTTTATGTTTCGTGATAGATTGAAATCTATAATGAGCTTTCTAAAGGTGTCTAATCCTCAAACTGAAGACAAAACCAACAAGTTATGTAAAGTACATTTTTTCTTTAACTTTATTAGATTGTAATGTATAAAATTGTTTCAGCCTTACCAAGATATATCAATAGATTAAAGAATGATAAGAAATAAAGGTAGATATATTTTTAGGCAGTACATAAGGGATAAGCCGACTAAGTGGTGAATGAAGTTATGGGTATTAGCTGATTCTCTTTCTAGGTATACTTATGATTTTCATTTATACATGTATTTAGGTAAACAGGATAATGGGCCTTTTGGATTGGCATATGGGGTGGTAATGAAATTAATTAAATCTTTAGCTAAAGAGGGGTATAAATTATTAGTCGATAATTTTTATACCACTATACAATTGTCTAAAGATCTATGGAATTTAGGGGTAGGAGCATGTGGAACTATTCTTAGGACATGTAAAGGTATTCCCCAATCTTTGAAAAATATAAAAGACTTTGAAAAAAAAATCTAAAAGAGGGGATATGAGATGAGTTAGAAAGGGAGTTATTGACAGTACGATGGAGGGACAATAAAACTGTTTCGGTTATGTCCACTATGCATAATGCAAATGGATTTGGAACATTTAAATGACAGACTAAGTAAATGGGAAATTTTAGGAACTTACTGTTGACCAACCAACCATAATACAGGATTACAATAAATATATGGGGGGTGTAGATAAGAGTGACCAGTTGATAATAAATATAATGTTCTATGAAAAATTATCATAAGCTGGTATAATAGTTACACTAATCTTGTAAAATATTTTTAGTAAAGTTATAAAACATACTGAAATTGAGCTTTGTTGTTATCAATAGACATTAGAATGTTAGTTTTTATAACTTAGATTTATATTTTTGAATTTTTCTTGTTGCATGATCAATGTTGATCCCAGCAGATTTTTGGTCCTTTTTCTGTTAAAACACATCATTTTTAGAAATTTTTAAATATCTTTTGTATCTGATTATAATGTCTTCAAAAATATCCTACACACAGAGAATTGAATGTAGTTTAATAAAAAGTAACTTTTATTGAAATGAATCATAATGAATTTTTTTTTCTTCTTTGTGTTTGTGAATTGTTTAATTTATTTATTTTTGTTTATTTTTTTCATCTAAACTTTTTAAAAATAATAAAATACTTGCATAATAATATCACTTTGAAACATATATTGTTAAAAAGCCCTTTCAATTTACTACATTTTCATATATATACTATAATAATATAATTTTTAAAATAAAAGCTTTAGAGAAATATTAGTCGATAAAAATTTTAAAGACATTGACGAATTAAGATTGAAAAAGCTGGATGTTTTTTTTAACAATGTCAACAGAGGAGGGCTATTGAAGCCATCTGAGTACACCTTCTCTACTTGCCTACTAAATTGGAAAGTATTCAATTCATTGAAAAGATCAGCAAGTAGTCTATTTCTAGGACAAACAAATAAAAAAAAATGTTTAAATTGTTGATAGAGTAACAATTGATGAGTCATTGCTGATTGAAGAAATTATTTTTTTTATTTCAATCATAATTTAAAAGAACTTATTTATGTTAATTTTTTTAATTGTTCGTCAAAAAGTTATGTTAAGCAATTGAATGAGACCGTTCATGAAAAACCAATGAAAAAACGAAAAAATAATTAAATTGACAAAATAAAGATTTTTAATTAAAAAATTTGTTATTAAAAGTTTTCAAACTTTAATTGCGTTTGTGTTTATTTCATAAAAACATAAGTACCAAATATACAAAACTGCTATTAAACATGAAGACTAAGCTAAACACTTGATTGTGTGTCAGCCTAAACCGTATTTTTTAAAATATTGGTTGTCCTTCCTGATGCTATATCTAGATTTCCATGCTACCAACCGTACCGTACCCCCTCTGTCCCATTTTTCCAAATCATGGCACCTGTCAATCCACCAGATGTTCACTAATGGTATCATTGAGTGTCATAATTATTATTAAGAAAAGACAATCCTATTGTTTCAAGGTCATGTAGCTGCTATGATTTTATGTAAGCGTGACAGTTTCTGTATTCGGTGGATTTTTTTTTTCTTTTTTTAAAATCTTGTCTGATCTAGTTATGGTTATAGAATTGGATTATTTACTGATTACTGAATGACAAAATTTGGCTAAAATTTAACGCATTTAGGTGTTTGCGTTAAAAATCTAATCGCATATGTTTAACGCATTAATTACGCTTTAATAGCAGTTAAAAAAACAGCCCGATATAAAATATTAAATTTAGCACAGTGTCACAATAATTCTGAAAAATACAACCACTGTCTCGTGTACAGTCTAGACCTTGATTGACAGGTGTCATATATATGAAACTATTAGTGCAGCTGTTGCAGACGTGACCGGCCTAATGCTGTATTATCAAAATGCGATAAAAAAAATTTGCGCAAAAAATGATGATACAAAATGTCCAGCATCTCGTTATTTTGATCTAGTTTTAACCTGGCTCATTATACGCTTAATTTTTTTTTTACCTTCAAGTTGACTTCAATAATACACTACAGTATATAATGTAAACTAGTGAATGAAACTTTTCTCTTTTTACATCGACCGGGAATGGAGCAGGAAGTTTACTTGTTGAAGGGCTATATAACAAAAACATCTTCATTTATATTACAAGTGGGGATTTTGTCGACATTTTTGGGGTAGAGGTTGCATGCGGATTGCAACAGGGTGGGGTGATAGATCTACTTAATAAGTGAACAAACGTTAACTTCAAATTTGTTGAGTGAAATACTGTTATTTATCGATTTCTTGAACTTGCAATATTTTGGTCAAATTAATAACGCATTTAGGTGTTGCGTTAAAAATTTAATCGTAAATTTTTTTTGACGCGTTAATCGCAAAATTAACGCAGTTTAATCAGCAGCCCTAATATATATATATATATATATATATATATATATATATATATATATATATATATATATATATATATAAGCGATATGTTTCGCTAGAAGAGAGACAACCAAGTACATAAATTAAGGAATATATTTTTGTATTATTATATTTCCGCATTCCTTCATTTTGGCCCATATTAATCGACAACACGCCCTTTTCCTAGAACTGAAGTTTTATTTTCTCTTCTGTTTACCGCACCAATGGAATCTGTCTCAATGCGAACTGGCAAGGAAGATCGGGGAGGGGGGGGAGGAAATCAATATATTTCTAAGTAGTGTGGGTGGGAATCATTCGAGGAGGGAGCGGGATTGGGGGGGGGGAGGATGGGGGGAGGCTCGAGCCATGGATCTGTTCAAGCGAAAAGTCTATTGCCTTATCGTCGTTTCGCTTGACTGATCATTTCCTGACCGGTTGACTTCGATCATTAGGGTCGATGAGATTGTACATTACACAAACAAAAAAAATGCGGTGGTGAGTTGATTGTTATCTTCGTGTTCTGTCAGTGAAGTGACATGTCATTGCCGTCACACTTTGTCATGATGGCCTGCGGAGTGGCATGACAGTGCCGTTAGACGTGTCAGCGTAGGGTCATCATCTTGATATATATATATATACATACATATATATATATATATATATATATATATATATATATATATATATATATATGCTTGTAAAAATGGGGACCCTTCTATATGTAACGCGGATAACTGCTACCATAAGTGCATTGAAGTTAAGTATCCACCCCCCCCCCCCCATTTCTCAACCTTCACCTCCATGTCAAATGGAAAAGTATTGAGGGGAGGTAAGAATTTAGTAACATAGAAGTTACTGTTGATTCAACAATATTACAACGTAGTGCTTACCCTTTCCTATCCGATTAACGTGTTGAATAAGTATCTAAGATGGGGTACTTGTTTGAACAAGTACCCGTACTTGAGAACTAATCGAGTACTTTTTTTTTGGAGTACTTGTACTCGTAATTGTACCTTGATTAATTGTACCCGTACTTGCACCTTGGGTACTTTGAAATCATTGTCTTGTGTATTTTAAAAAAAATGTGTACACATTTATTTACACATTTCATAAAATACTCAAAAAATAAACAGACAGATCTCCAGGAAACTTTAAAAAAAAACATAAACAAGACAATGATCCGACCAGCAGTAACATATGATAGTGAAACATGGACCATCAGCAAACAAGCAGAAACTAGGCTAAACACTTGGGAAAGAACAAAAATATTTAGAAAAATATACGGGGGGCCAGTATAAGACAAAAACGAGTGGAGAAGTAAAACTAATTCAGAACTATATGAGTTATACGAAGAACCAAATATAACAGCTGAAATTAAAATGAATGGATTGAGGTAATTATGGCACATAGAAATGAAAAACAACAGAGGTCCAAAAAAAAAGCAATACAAAATAGAACACCCAAAAAGACCTAAGGACTGACCAAGAAGCAGATGATTAGGAGGATGTGCAGAAAGACCTTACAGCAATAGGAGTGAGAGTATGTGAGAGAGTGGAGGAAGAGGAAGAACATGAATCTGGACGAGTCTGTAAAGGGGCTGTCCATTAATTACGTCAACAAAATAGGGGGGAGGGGGGGTCAGAAAATTGTTGACAATTGTTGACAAGGGGGAGGGGGGGAGGTCAAGAAAAGTTGACGTCAACAATGTTACTTTTTTAAATTTAATATAATTACTTAATAAATAGGAAAATTAAGCAGCGTTTGTAGTCCTGTGTTATACACACTCGCTTAACATTCAGTATTTTAATTAAACTAACTATATTCCTACTAATTTTGCCACATAAACATTTTGGAAGCCACCTTTTTTTTAGGGGGGGGTTAATCAAATAATGAAGTTGTTGACAAGGGGGAGGGGGGAGGTAAAAATCGCCAAAAATTTGTTGACATAAATAATGGACAGCTCCAAAGCTAACATTCAAATGGCACTTTGTAATGTTAACATTTCAATGAGGAATGTGTTCATTGAATATATATATATATATATATATATATATATATATATATATATATATATATATATATATATATTTTACGCTGTACAGGATGTGATTTGAGACCACTAGGGCTATTAGCACACAGTTGCATGTGTAGTGTTGACACTGCATTGATGAATGTGTACAATGAATTATATTTGTTTTTCGCATTGGGGGGGGGGGCAGCCCCGTAGCGTGAAAATTCTACTGCAGGGGCCAGGCATTATACAGCAGGGGTCAGGCAATAGCAGGGGGGGGGGGCAGGTAATACAATTTACTAAGTAGAGCAAAAAAGCAGAGGGGGGGGGCAGACAAAACGCAGGGAGGGGGCCGGCCCCCCAGGCCCCCCGCCCGCACTCTACGGGCCTAGGGGGCGTGATTATCTATTTGAGAACCACTGGATTGTACTGTTGATTTGGAGATTGAAAAAAAAAACGCTACCTTCAACGCAATCATCAATAAGCAATCGATTTTTTTTATTAAGTTCATGTCAGATACTGACATCTAGTGTGAGGACTTTGACCCTGGTCAAGTGGTGGCAGGGACGTTGATGAGGTTATTGCAAAGTCAAAGCCGGAAGTAGACCCGTGACTCTTATGTCACTTAATGAATTTTTTAAATTATATTTTTAATCTCCCTGACACATTTGATTGGCATAATTTACTTTAAAAATTCTTGTGTGTGAAATATTCGTTTCAAAGTATCCGTTAAAAAGTTTAGTAAAGAGGTTTTTAAAAAATGTGTTTTTTGTACTATTTTCCCCCCTTCCTCTACCCCACCCAACGGCCCATCCAATGTTTATCAGTCTGATTGATAAAAAGGTAGAAAGGTATATAACTACGTTTTCTGTTTTCTTATATAATAGTATGGTTATGTCCCTGCGTTTGCCGTTTTTATTGTAATCCACAATTTGTAAGTGTTCATGTCAATAACGAAACAATATAACTTCTACTTTTTATAATAACATGGTAAATATTGTTGACAATGGCTGGCGATTCAATGGTATTGTTTCTTTTTTCCAAATTCATCTTAAATTTTTTTCTTAAATTCATCTTAATTTCTTCTGTAATAACAGTCTGAAATTTACGGATGTTACACACTAAGACCTTTACATTAAGATATAAAAGAATCATTCATCTCGTGGGCGGACTCGTAAACAATTACTAAGAAATCTGCCACTGCCGTGTTAGAATGATAAACTTATGAAGCCGTCTATACCCTTTAACTTGAATGGAGGGTGTAGTGCATATTAGTCTGTTTAAATTTAGAAATAAAAAAAAGTTATACATCACTTTGTTTTACTTTTTCAGTGGTTTCATAGACATAGTCTTATTTCTAGACTTGAGTGTCATCTTTTTGGTTCAAAACAAATTTACTGGTCTATCATAGTTCTATGTTACTTTGTACTTGTAGCATTTCTGACAGTCTAATTGGGCCAAGAATTTTTTTTAAACACTGCCTCATTTTTATTAGATAAAAAGGATGATAACTGATGCAGAAAAGAAGTTAGGTGAAAGTTAAACATATTTTTTTGAAAGTGGTATATATATATATATATATATATATATATATATATATATATATATTATTTCTGAATCCATATCAGCCGAATATGGACACCATTTTCAGGTGGGGTTTTGTGTGCCAAAATGGCTTTACATCAGTTTACAAAGATACATCATTAAAAAAAAAAATTTAATTTCTTAAATGACTTACATCATCTTCTTATGACTCTTACCAGTCATAGTCGTCATAGACATTGTAAAATGAAAATAATAATTTATTTGTGAATAAGTCTATTTTACTGTGATGTAACTTTATGTAGTAAGCAGCGGTTATGGGATTACAAAAAAATATTTTTTTAATAGTTAAGCAATAAGTTTAGTTAATATATCCCAAATTGACCTACTGCTATTGAATTGTCTCTTCATGTGACCAATTAATAAAATAATATTGCCATTCAAGAGCAAATTTAAAATGCCTTTCATTTTCATAACTTCAGAAAAATAATGGCAACACTTGTAGCAGTGAAGAAAGAAAAGCGAACAGGCAGAAATTGGAGCAGTGGTTAAATAAAAGTATGAGAATCAAAATGACTGATGGCAGAACTCTAATTGGTGAGAAATGTTTTAATTTGTGAGGTTTGTTCTGGAGCATGGGCCTTTATTATTATTTATTATTGTTCTAACAAATATTTCACAAAAGAACTCACAATCTTGTGGAGTTAACCAAATACTCTAAATCATTAATTTTTGTCAGTAAAGGTAACTAATATATCTGTAAGCACCACAGAAAACTTATTTAGTTGGCTGAACTTGCTTCTGTAAGCTACAGCACGCAGATTGGGCTAACAACCTAAGTGCCACAGATTCACACCCAAAAAATACGAAGTCCTTTTTTTCTGAAAGTTCCTGAAAAGATGAGATATTTATCTCTTAGATCCTAACAGGCTTTGGTAGTGCCTCTTCTTTCATCTTCTGTTTAGCTGAGACTAGCCCAACGCTTATCTTCCTTTACTTCCCTGTCTAATTTCAGGGGAATAAAACCAGGACCTTCAAGTTAATGGTCCCACTCTCAACACCACTACTGGACCATCTGTCCCCCTTCCCCAGTCTCACTAAAGTCATGTTTTTATCAACAGTGAGATTGGCACTCTCAGAGACTCCCAGAGACTTTGATTTTCACTTAGACTCTCCCACTCACTTGTTTTTTATATTTAATACTAGCTGTACCTTGCAAAACTTTTGCATAGAGTTATATGCCCTTAGGTTTGATCAGTATGCTAGGTTATTTTTGGTTTCGGACAGATCCAATTTTTCATGATTGTATTTTAAACTGGAATACTGTTGTATTAATTCTTTACTTTCGATTTAATGCAGAACCCACACTGCTATTATTTAAATAGACTAGTTTGTAAACAGGCTAAATATGTTATGATGAATGTAATATAACTGTACCCTAGTTGAAAACTGAAATAAATTAAGTCAACTAAATAAAATATTACTTTAAGTCAATAGAATAAAAAATCTAAATTATTCTGCATAGTAGAGAACCAGATTTAATTATTGACTTAGTATGTTTGCTCAAGTTATCCAAAAGCTATCGGCCTCATTTGCTATTCTCCTATCATTCTAGGCATAGTTAGTTTGGCTCTCTTATATCTAACATATACAATACATGCTAACCTGCTTATCTTTAGTTAATATTATTTAAGTTAGCCTGGTTAACTATCTTTACATAAGATAATCTCATGAATTCACTTCAACCCATGGCATTGCAAGCTTTTTAACTCATTACATTTCCCTCCCTTTCTCCCCTTTAGATCTTTTTATGTTGGTTTATTTTATATCAATTTAAGTTTTCATTACTGCAAAGAATTTCATTTTTACCTTTTTTTTTTTTAGTTTTTTTATTGTGGTTTCCCAAAATATACTTCAGTCCTTACACATCCTTTGTTTCTTCTTTTCTTACTCTTGAGACGTACATAACTGTCACAAAACTGAGTCATTTCCATGTTTTTATTTCACAGGAACATTTCTGTGTACTGACAGTGACTGTAACATTATTATGGGGTCATGTGAAGAATATTTGAAGTGTCCAGGTATAGAAAAAATAAAATTTAATTACTTTATTTGTATGGGATTGTCCTCTCAATTAACTGCACACATTGCTCTGTTTAGCTTTCAACAATACAATGTAGCAATTAATTTTTTTTTAATTTAGATTCTGAACCTAAAGAAGATCCCAGGATTTTAGGTTTAGCAATGATTCCTGGGAAACATGTTGTATCCATAGAAATAGATGAATCTGTCACATCAGAAGAAGGTTTGTAGCCATTTAACCTAAGTACATTTACTGAAATATTAATTATTCTACTTGAATTTCTCTTACTGCTAATTTCTAAAAATTATTATTTCTTCTATGCATGCAGCTTAGTTTCTTGATAATCTTTATTTTAATTGATTTGATAACTTTTTTAAATTTAAAATATTTTATTGGTTATTTATTCAGAGGACTCAGAATGCCCTACAAGAAATAACAGTTGCGATGCTGGAAATGAAGTCAGCTCAGACGGTGAAAGAAATTTTAGCGTAGAGTGTATTTCAACAGATTTATCTTAGTTTGCTTTAATTTTTCTTTTTTTTTTAATGTTTGAATGGTTATGAATGTGAGAAAACAGAATGACTTTTTTATAAATTATTGTTTTACATACTTAAGAATTATAATAAATGCAAGTAAAGGGTGTGCCATTTTCTCTATTGTCAGTTATGTTGGTTTTTTTTTTACATTTCTATCTGTTTCGAGTACTATTATATTATTGTATATAAGCTGACATTCAACAATCACCCTTCTCTTTGGCTATCAATTAAAACATAACTTTAATAGAAATGTTTTGACAACTGAATGAGAAATATGGAATGATTATATTTCATGAATCAAAACATGTATAATCTCATATAACACCCTTATAAAAAAAAAACAGTGACATAAAAACATTAAAAAAAAACACAAATGCTATTATTTCCATTTTTGGTCATTACATCAAAATTAATTTATTTGCACAACAGAGAATTCAAAAAGTAATACTAGATCTGGATCTACTGATCTAACATTTTTCTCTTGTTATTGCAAAAAAATGAGTTTTAGAAAAATGAGGAACAAGCTCAGACAAAATGTTACAAAATAAAAGAACAATCCGACAAAATAAAATTGTCATTTTTAACACAATTCATAACTCAATAAACTAGTTTTTTTTTTTTAAACTTTACATTTACAGGGATGTTTCTTAATGAAAATAATTTCTTTAATACAAAATTTTCTTTTTTTTTTTTAAGTCAATTATAAATATTATATATATATATTTTTCAATTACACAGAAAATACCTATAAACGCCAATAATTAGCATTCCCATCTTTAATAAGTTCAGACAAATGCTATATCATTACACATTGAAGCTAATCTTAAAACGGTACAGCAAAGTGAACATGAATACTGGAAATATTTCTTAAATACTATTTTTTTTTTTATTTTGTAATATAAATATCTAACACATTTTTTTCACTCAGAAAAAAATAATCTATAAATGCTAATGTATTGATAACACAATAAAAAGCGAAAAATTCTACACAATACTAGTTTCCATCTTTAGTAAGTTATGTGCAAACAAATGCCCAAACAATTTAAACATTTGGAGCTCATGATAAAATATGACTACAAGGTGAACATTATTAATTGAAATATATGTTCTTAAGTGCAATGACTGCATTATTAGCTTATTTTTCTGCTAAAATCAAGTTATAAAATGCTATTTATCACAATAGTAACATTTGTATATTTGTTTAAAGATTAAAAAAAAAGGTCCTGCATTTCAATCATTTAAAATGGTCAGTTTTAAGAAGGGACATAATTAAAAAAAAAAAGGCACAAAAACTAAATTAGACAGGGAATTACTTCAGTTATTGAGTCTAATTTACATAATGATATATAACAAATACTTTGTAAAAGGGGAGAGTACACTGGGAGATGATAAAAAGAAAACATCCTACAGAATCTTTCATGGTAATGACAATGGACGGAATTTCTTAGAGGAATGGATCATGTGAGTTGCTCCAAGTTTCCACATTACATTTCAGACACATGGCTAGTCACATTGGTTTAAAAAAATAAAACAACAAAACCCAAGACACTAATTATATATAACACAAAAATTCATTTGAATGTGTTAAAGTCAGTTCTTAAGAGCGTGGTCCAAAACAAAAGGCAAATTAAAAATATTTTAAAAACACATAAAATAAAGGGAGTTAAGTAAGCTAGTCTACAGAGTAATGAAATCAAATATTTGACTGATAATCGGACTTCAGTTTAACAAGTAAACACTTACATGGCAATTATACAATTGTTGTTTTTTTTTTATGAGATAAAATGATTTACTGAATTCTTGGTGTAAGTTCACTTATTTCTATTTGGGATGCTATGGTACTACTTCGTATGATTTTAAAATCTGATCTGTTTGTATCAATAAATTTCTTTTTGTTCATGTCTATAAAAAGAAATAACAAAAATTGAAGTGCATTAAATGACTACTCTGACAAAGAGATGAACTTTTTTTGCTCATGTGACTCTGGCATTCAAATGATCAACTGCAGATTCATAGTCAATCACATTTTAATATGTAGGTGGGCTGAAGAATAAATAACTAAAAAAAAATTCAACATATGATCAAAATATATTGATACAGAGTAAAAATGATTTTTTTAAAAGTGAGTTTAATTATATACATATGACTTTTAAGTCAAATGAAAGTGAATCATGAAACATAAAATATTTCTAACATATAATGTTTTTTAAATTATCACATGGACTTCCAAGCATACCCATAACAAAAAATGTCCTTGCACTTTGCCACATTATTAAATTTTCCTATCAAAGTACATGTACAATAAAATGAGTAAAATTTTGATATAAAATGTTTTCTTTTTGATCAAAATAGACAAGTCAAAAAAAAAAATTCACTGCAAAATATAGAACTCATAGATGGCAGATCTCTAATATCAATAAGATGATTATCTATGCATTAAGATGCAGGACAGTGAATAAAATTAATATGTGTATCATAAAGAGAAATCAGGTTTAAACCTGATCAAATTTATAAACACCTAATCTGATAATAAATTTATGACAGGCCATATTACTTAACAGTTGCTGTGACAAGTTTTAATGATAAAGTCCTGTTTATTCTAAAAAAATTAAACAAATGACTTAAAATGATTAGGACTTGTAGGTTCTAAACAATTAAACAGATGGCTTTTAATGAAAAGATCATGTTCATTCAATTACTCTACAATCTATTTTTAAAGAGTATCTCACACACAGTCTTTTATCAACAAATACAAAGTCATGTAATTATTTATCTACCAATGAAAAGTTTGATTATTTTCAAAAACAGTACCAGTAAGTAATATTAGAAAATACATTTCATAATAATTATCTTACAAGGGTCAAATCTTAAAAAATGATTTTTTTTGAAATTTTGATTAATACTAATAATAAACATGCCTGTCTTATACTGAAATGTATTAAGTTAACAGATGTATCTATACATGATGTTTACAATATTACATTCATGATAAAATATACAAATTAAAAAAAAAACAGATTGCATTTTATTTTTTTAATATAATATATAATAGTAATTGAGACACTGAGAAAAAGATTATTAAAAAATCTACTTTACTTGCATTAAACTTAAACAATTTAAGAATTATACTTCTCAAAAAATGATTTTAAACTGATGAAGTATACAAGGAATAAAAAAAAAAAAAAAAACAGAATTAAAAAATGATGTACATGGATTTAGTAATTCAGTGAAGTCCTTTTTTTTGATAAAGTAACCAAGTGTAATTATTAATTTAAACATATGAATTTCTGCGGTTAAATTACCATTCAAACAAGATTAAATAAAAGCATTGCTCCAGGATTTGAATTTTGCTTTCAGAATTTATAGTTTGTTACAAAATGGATTGATGATAAAAATAACAAAAATGTTCTTCAATCTTAAAATACAAATAGATGAAATCAACATTAAAATCCCAGAATCTTCTGAATAGTAGTACTCTGAGAGTTGGACTAAATAAATCTTCTGTTTAGAAAATTTCAAGTGGAATTTAAATGGGTCACAAATCACTTCCTTTTTTTTTTGCTGTAAATGTTGGATACTGCAATCTGTGAATCTTGACATCAGACGTAAAATATACGAACTTTTGAAACGCTGACCACCATATCACCATCAAAGAATCTGGTCTCTATAACAACATGGCCACTAAAAGGAAGATGGATGATTCAAGTTATTCAATATTTTTTTAAGCAAAATAATATTCATCACTTCAACTCTTTAAGTCCATTGAAATACATAGTAAAAAATTAATGATATGTAAAAAGTCTTTAAAAAAAGCATTATATAAGGCAGTTTTAACTAATTTTTAGTAATTTGGCGACATGCAGCCAATAATGAGATGTATGCTACCAATGTCTCTTGGGTGAGAATTAGATGAAGTCGATAAAGAGGCTGCTTGCATGCATTCTCTGATTTCTCACACCTCTTCATTGAGAATTAGAAATAAAATAATCTCACAGGTAGTATACCCATGGCTTGTTCTGCCCAATAAACTAGTTGTCAGCCCTTCATTCATTTCTCAAGAAAATCTTGTTGTTATCAACCCTCAGGTAAGCGATGTGATGAAACGATAATATGTATTTTCTAAATTTACTATTTTATATTTAAAGAAGATCATTATAACACCAAACAAAATATATCAAAGCTAGTTTTTTTTTTAATGTTAGGTTCAACACATTGGTGTGATCATACATTTTTCATCTTGATAAATATGAAGAGAAAGCTAAGAAAGCAAATTTCACATCCCAACTGAGCTAAGTGGCCATTACTATCTATAAGCCTGACTAAAACAACATTGCAGCAAAAATGCAAGTACATTCAACACATTAATGTTTGTGGTCACATTTTTAACACTTTTTTCATTCTGTTATAATCAGGACATTAGCTTAAAAGCAGCAAGTAAGGTTACAGAACACTGTGGTGAAACTGATATAAATGCGAAAAAGAATTCCAAAAGCTAATGATTTTTAAAAACTGACCACAAAAATTAAATCAATTTAGCTTATAACAATGATTTTCAAAAATCTGCTTTCTTGGTCTCAGTTCATATTTGATGAAAAAACAATGTCATATGTAAGACTAGTTTCCATTTTTAAATCATGTAATTTACCCAACAAATTTGAAATTTTATCTGTTATAAAATATTTTCGAACATCAAAATTATATTTAGTAAAAATGCATTTTGTGCAACAATTCAGAAATTCATCTAAATGTCAAATAATATATTCAAAGCTATGATATTGATTACATATGGGTACATTAATATGGTTTTTCAACAATCTAGACAGCTGCACTGGAGTAATGGAACGACATGCTACATAAGGTTTAAAACTTCAAAAAATATTTAAATGAGAAACGGCAATTATATCTGAAAGACTTTCAATCTTACTTTAAAACATTTGCTGGCATCATCTGGCCTTCTGGGGCTGCTTCTATCAAAGACTGCCAAGTGTTTGTTGAGCCAGGTATGACAAAGCCAAATTCAAAAAACCATTCTGTTCATTGGGAGTAGTCAGAATAAAAAAATCATTTGTTTAATGTCGTTACAGTTTATATAGGACAATATACTACATAAAAATCAGCTTCAATAAAATAAGAACAATAAAAAAAAAATAACAAAAGAAGATCACTATCTATAATAAATTATTGATTTATTTGAAAAAGCAAAATATAGCTTTAACTTTTACGGTGACTTCTTTTTTTTTCAGCTGATTTTGTTAAAAGTGATGATTTGATGTAAAAAAAAAAAGTTAAAATTTGGGTTATTTATAATTACCAGTCCTATTAAAATGCAAACTTGTTAAAAAGAAATCAAATTATTTAGCAAAAGCCTAAAGCATTACAACTGAACCGATATCCAAGCTGTGTAGAGTGCTTGACTGTTGACTTGCGAGACACAGATTTGATACTTTGTGAGAATCAAGGGAATTTTCCCAGATCCAAAGTTGTTTAAAAAGTCCACCCAGCTTTAAATGGGTTGGGAAAGTAAAGGCGGCTGGGCATTGTGCTAACCATACAATCCCCCAATGGCCCATTACCAAAAACCTTTTAATAACCGTGCATAAAGAATGTTTGCAATGATTTTAAAAAATTTATCTATACTGTATATCACAAATAACTGAGTAGCAAAGGTATCAAAAGATACGTTATAACAGAAAAGCTTTAGATGAAATACTAAGAAACATTTACCTTCAAGACATTTGCCTTTAAATAAAACTCTTTGCTCAAGCCTAAACTTGTCCATTGGTTCTTTAGAAGAGAAATTGATTTCTCTAGATACAGCTCGGCACTTCAAAATCTTTTTAGGAACTCGGGCTAAGAAAAAAAATTAAATTGCTTAGAAGGGCTGAAATTATTTATTCCTTTTAAAAATAAATGATTATAGCAAGATTATATCTATAAAAAAATATTCTTTTCTAACAGGCTTATTTAAGTGATATTTTATGTTTTAAAAAATAAAAAATACATGTCAATCTAAACACACAGCTTAACAAAAGAAACTGGTTAAATAAGCATTGACTAGAAACTGTTTTTCACACAAACATATTTTCACCAGATCAAGTTATTGATATAAAATATTGTATGTTAAACATTACCTTCGTGTTCTTTTTCTGGAATGGATCTGAAAAAAAAAATTTTAATAATGAAAAAGGTTTCGTTATGTTTTTGCTGGCATTTAGATGTATCATTAGCTTTTAAGTTTCAATGATTTTTTTCTTTTTTATGCAATTAGCTATAACCATTAAGTCGAGAAATAAAAACAGAATCTATAGAAAAATATTATTATAAAAACGTTGGGAAGTAGTCATTGTTGGCCCAACTGTGCAAAATGGATTAAATGCTTGTAGAATGAACCCATAGTAAAATAAAAAAGTGATTTATTAGTAAGGAAGTAAACTAAAACATGGATAAATGCTGACTGCTGGACACTTTATAATTAAATCACTTAGAGAAATTGTTAAAAAAAGAAATATTTATATTTCACATAAGTAAAAAATGAATCCTAGGAGTGATCTTTTAAAGATTCTAAAGAACATTATCTCCATAAAGGGCATAAAATATTTTTAAATGATTTTTATACTTATCTATCCATCTATCTATCTATTCATCTCTCTATAAATATATATATATATAAAGCCTATAAACTACTCACAGAATGTGAACAAGAAATCAAAAGAAAACTTAAGCACGCATAACTTTCAAACAAAAAAAGCATTTCAATTTTTTTTAACTCTTACAAATCATCGCTTGACTGCCAGAGAATTTTTCCTGTGTCTGCATCTCTTAAGTTCATCCAATTGCTTTAAAATGTTAAAGAAAATCACCCGTCATCGTAAAAAGAAATTGAACGGTAATGTACATTTTGAAACAAGCTAATACACAATTTTATGTATAAGTCAAATAGAATAATCATGATAATGCTCATATTATGTCATATTGCAGCATGCAAAATTTTTACACAATTCTAATGATGCCCTCGAGTGGACAGATGCACCCCTTGCAGTAACCATAAGCAATTCTGCAAAAATGGAAAACCATCTTTTAGACTAATATCACCCTTTCTTAGCTTTAATAATAATAATAAAATACATTTTCTGTGGATTAACTATTTCTCTTAAATAAATAGCTTTGAACATTAATTTTGACACCGTATTTACATAACATAGTGACTTTTACATGTTACTTTACACATTCAACATGGGTTTCTTTTAGTCAGACTAACTGGGACCAGTGTCCATTTGTCTAGCTCAATAAAAAAATATATATTTAATTTTATATAATAAATATCTAATATAATATTTTTAAAATTCAAGATAAGCGATGTTTAAAATAAATGCATATTGTAAGTTATAAATGCTTTTCTTCTAAACGTTTATTACTACTTACTAATAAAAATAATTACTACTATTTCGAACAATGAATAAAATTTAAGCGATTAAGATAATAAAAAAAAATTGTCTCGTAAATTAAAAAAAAAAGTATTAACAAATTTTAAGATTCACAAAGTAAAGGATACAGTTTAAAGCCTTTCATTATGTCTTCTGGCTTAGAAGGCATAGCGGCAATAGAAAATGCCAAAAAGCAGTGTATTTTTTGAGGCCCTCAACGAAGTCAAAGGTGTCTAGAACCCAATGGGTTAGTTTCCACAGATTCTGTCAACAATCCAAGATGGTTGACACCTGGTTTCCGGTGACGTCGCGAATGCCTAGCTCTTACAAACCATATTTTTTTAGTAATGATTATTTAATAAAATTAATTACTAATCAACAACCTATACAAAGGCTAAACGAAATCTAGCAGTCAAAAAAAAGAAAACAGAACAAAAACACCATAGCACTAGCATATATCTTATACAATCTACCATAAGTTCAAATTAAAACATTTAATTAAGAATTAAAATGAAAAGGCCATACCCTGGGCTAGGCCCTAGGACCTGACTCCCAGGCACGCCGAGAGGGGGCAGGGGGGTCGTTGCCATGGGGCCCGCATCTGTAAGGGGGCCCGGCCGCCCCGACCATGTCACTTTTTTCACGACTTATTGTTTATTAAGGGGTCAGCAATGATGTCCTGCCCTGCGGCCCGTGTTGGTTCTCGGCGACACTGCTAACTTAGTGCTAACTCCGACCTGATAGGCAGAGGCATAGACATGCAGTGTATATTTATGGTGAACTACATAGTAACCCTTTTAAGAAAATAAATTATTAAAAAAAAAATATGTTCAATGAAGAATACAATAATTTAAGATAAAAATATAAGACATAGGTCAGTGATCTCAAAAGCGTGAGTCGCGACCTGCGGAGAGACGATTTATAGCGAGTCGCCAAATTTTCCAACATTTGTCCCCGTTTTGTCTGTCTGTCTGTCTGTCTGTCTGTCATCACCCTAGATCTCAACAACCATAAGTCCTAGACCCATGATGTATATATCATTTTGTAGGTCTTGGCCTGCCAAGAAATGACTTTTTTCCATTTCGCGATCTGACCTCTGAGGGCCGTAAAAGGGGGCTTAGTACCGTTTTTTTACTATATAAGCTATATTAATAAAGGAGCGCCTTATCTCAGCAACTATAAGTCGTAGACCCATGATGTATATATCATTTTGTAGGTCTTGGCCTGCCATGTGTACATCAAAAGTTCATTTCGCGATCTGATCTCTGAGGGCCGGGCTTCAGGGCTCCTAAGGCTCTTATATATTATATATATATACCTTGTACGTTCAATAACCCATTCATTTGGTGCGAAATACTGCAGCACGTAGTTTCACCAAGACTTATTAAGAAACTCATCAAATGAAATAGTAAGCTTGTGTTCTGAGTTTAATTGAAGGTATCAGAGCTATGCAACAATTGACGGAGTTTTCGGACGATTAAATGACTATAATTTCGAATGTTTTCAATTATGAGTCCTATTTCAGTAACCACAAACCACTTGTAGTTAGATTTAAGAGACAATAATTTTTTTTCAAATATAAAGAAACGTCTTTATAATTTTTTTTTTACAGATATATGCATTACACAATTGAATTTATAAACATTTCCAAAATTTACAAATATTTACTGAAAGCTAACAAACGTACTGCTACATAACACGAAAATGCGCTAACACGTCCTGTGTCCAGAATGGAACAGGCTTAATTGCTTGTTTTTAATTGAGATCAGAAGTAAAGACACAGTGGCGTAGCTAAGGGGGGGGGGACCGCCGCGGGTGACAGCCTATGAAGGGTGACACTATGTCACCTCCAACAAATACAAAAAAGTGGCATTTATAGCAATTTAAGTTGCACGGCCATATTTATATTGAATATATTTATATACTAATAAGAACAATGTTTTTGCATCTTCTCATAGAGTCAAATGATAATTAGACCTATAAGCGAAAAATGTTGCCGATCTGAAATCGGGGTTACACTTGTATGGCGTTTGCCATTCATTGGCTGAACCAAGGGGGAAAAACCAAACATGAATATGTGTTATACTGATGTCGATGGTGAGACAGGTAACTAATTTTTAACTGCCAACTTTCTCAGCAAAGAATTATTTACTAACAGATTTTAAATATCCAGAATTATATAACAATTAAGAACATAATTTTATTATATTTCTGACTGAACAAAAAATAAAAGTATTGATCTATTGTCTAAATAGCATTTTAGATTGATCAAAATAATTTAGAACTGTCAATAAAATATGACAGTTGGCAGCACTGCAGTAGACAAGCACGCCCAGCTTAAGTCAGAATGTTTGTTTAGTCTCGTCGCCTGTCATCCAACATCCCCCTTCCTGCCCCCCCCCCCCCGTACCTTTCCTTTTCCCGCGAGTTATCGTGCTATTTTAGCGATAACTTAATGGGAGTTAACTCTTTTTAAATGCTGGTGCGCTTTTTGGAAGTGCAACCTACGAAGGTTGTTGACAATGCCGTCCAGCAGACATTTGTGAAATGTGTAGAACTTGATATCCCTACAGAGAAGAGAATCATAAGAAAGACAAGATTACCAGGAGAGGAAGCAAGAGATGCTGGATTGTCATTGCAGCAGAAGACCAAGAGAGCAATGTTAGATTGTCTGGACCGTTTTCATATGGATTTAGATATGAGAGGAAAGGCAGTGAATGACATTTTGCTGACTTTTTCTTCCGTTTACCCAGACCATATAATTTGTGCCAACGACGAAGAAATACAGTCTTCTGTTACCAAGCTCACAGCCGTGTATGATGAGCTGTCTGAAAAAGACCTTTGTCTGGAAATTCCACGTATAAAGCGACACCTACAAGCTACCGAAATAAACTTGGAGGAAGCCAAGCACTGAACTGTACTGCAATTCATACGGTTTATCATCTAGTGGGAATTTGTTGAATCATTGCCATATCTTACGCTGACTCTAAGATTCTTTCTGACAATATGTGCTCCTGTGGCATCGTGTTAAAGAAGTTTCTCGAAAATGAAACTTATAAAAAATTACCTCCGGTCAACCATAAGCCAGTCGAGATTGTCGGATCTGGCTGTTCTGTCCATTGAACACGACCTTACAAGACAAATAGATTTTGACGATGTCATTGACCTGTTTGCCACAATGAAAACAAGAAGAAATAATACTACTATAATGTCGAAGGACATTCATTCTTTTGGGCTGTGCATTTCTTGTTTTGCAGTTTGTATTTAGATGTTCTGAAAGTGAAATGTTGCGTTTTAAAAATGTTTTGATTTGAACTATTTGTTTTGTGGTATTGGATTTGGATTTTGTCCTGGATCATACATGTAAGCAGTAACGTACCGGTTAGTAGAGTAAAGTAGAGCCTAGAGGTAGAGTATATATGAAAGTTTAGCTACACCTAACCATTCAGCAAGGGGTCGTGTGGGGTCACTGGGGTGACATTTAAACGGACCTCCCCGGGTGACGTTTACTCTAGCTACGCCACTGTAGAGACATCGAACAAAAAAAAGAGATATCAATACACAGATATGTATACGTTTTTAGAAGGAAAAAAACTTTCATTAAAATGCACTGAGATTAAAAAAAAATAATTACAGTGACATCAAAAGGCTGTGCGCCTGAGGGTGGTCTAACGCATGGATATTTATTTTATTCTTATCAAACAATAAACTCGCAAATGATCTCCGACCATGTAGCGAAAATGGTTTGAGAACCGCTGTTCTGGTTTTCGCTCTGTTGAAAGTTTCGTTCTATTGAAAGTTTCGTTCTATTGAAAGTTTAGTTCTATTGAAAGTTTCGTTCTATTGAAAGTTTTGTTCTATTGAAAGTTGTTCGAATTTTAGGGCGTTAGGATCTTTTTTTATGGCCCATATCGTAGGTGTAAATTACAACAATGTCTTTTTAACGCGTACGTCACTGTCCTTGACTATAGATTACCACTTTGTCATACCGTCTGCTGTTTGCTCCCCCCTCCCCCCCTCCCCAACCTTGCACTACTAGCCATTACTTCCTATTGAACATATGGCACCATTATTAGACAAACCTGTTAACATGCATCACGGTCACACACACACACACACACACACACACAAACACACATATACATGTACATATATATGTCGCACTTTTATATATATCATCATTGTTCTTTCTTTCTGTCTAGAAAAGATTAACATTTCTGCGAACAGCTGAATTTCATGGAAATGATGATGACGCAGACGTCCAGTGACGCTCGTAAGGAGATAATGTAACGTTTGACAGTTTAACCTCTGAAAAAAAATGTGACAGGTATTAAAGAAACGCGAGAGATAATAATAAAAAAAATGACAACTCATAAACTTACGTGAAGCAGTGGCGGCCTTAAAAAAAAAGAGCATGGGGGGAGCAGAGGCGTAGCTAGGGGGGGCGGAGGTACATATGTCCCCGGACGCCGAGGTTCAGGGGCGCCAAACGGTATATTTTTCATATAATATTATATGGTTTTCGAAATGGGGGGGGGGCGCTAAAAAGGTATTAATAAGGTAAAAATGCCCCGGGCGCAAGTTGCCTTGCCCCCCCTCGCTACGCCTCTGGGGGGAGGGGAGGGGAGGGGGGAAACCATGCAAAAGTTGAGAACCCATAATCTCTTCCGGATTTTTACATTTTTAACTAAACACTGTCAGATAAATAATTAACTTCGGGCCCTACAAGACTTTAATTCATTCACACGTGTTCAAAGTTTCAATTCTCGATTAACGAAATTCAGTTCCCAAAACTCATAATTTCGTTAACCACCAGAGGGTGGCTTTGATAGAAGCCTATAGAAATATCAATTTAACAAGCGGTAAGACAAAAGTTAAACAATTTCAAGTTAAAATATAATCTGCAACCATGAAATGATCAGTAAGAGAAACCCACTACCATGAACTGATCTGTAAGAGAAACCCACTACGATGAACTGATCTGCATGAGAAACCCACTAGCATGGACTGATCTGTAAGAGAAACCCGCTACCATGAACTGATCTGTAAGAGAAACACACTAGCATGAGCTGATCTGTAAGAGAAACATGCTACCATGAACTGATATGTAAGAGAAACCTGCTACCATGAACTGATCTGTAAGAGAAACCCGCTACCATGAACTGATCTGTAAGAGAAACCCGCTACCATGAACTGATCTGTAAGAGAAACCTGCTACCAAGAACTGATCTGTAAGAGAAACCCACTACGATGAACTGATCTGTGAGAGAAACCCGCTACCATGAACTGATCTGTAAGAGAAACCCGCTACCATGAACTGATCTGTAAGAGAAACCCACTACTATGAACTGATCTGCAAAAGAAACCCACTACGATGAACTAATATGTAAGGGACATTCTCTTATCAAATTAGGCTCACTAAAATCAATAAATCTGTATATATATATATATATATATATATATATATATATATATATATATATATACTTATAAGACGCATTTGTTGTCTGTCTGTCTGTCTGTCTGTCTGTTCCCTTATAACTCAAGATCCAGAAAAACAAATAACGTGAAATTTGTTACACATACACATAATTACATGGGGAAGGTTATAGGACAGGTTTCGTTTCATATCGATGGGTAGTTTAATTGTAATTAATTTTTTTTTATTTTAGTATTTTACTATATTAAAGTAATCTCGACGGCGCCATAAATAAAATTCCTCTGTGACGTCATTTCCCTATGATCGAATAGAACTTGCGCGCTGGTGCTGTATTGTGCCTTTGTGATGCAAAGAATTGTTGATGTTTTTTCATGCTCTCTGATGTGTACAGTTTGAGGAAGGTAAAGGAATGAAGAAGGATTTTAGAAGAAGTGTGAAACCATAATAATAAGTATATATATATATATATATATATATATATATATATATATATATATATATAGAGAGAGAGAGAGGGGGGGGAGGGAGAGAGAGATAAAGAGAGAGAGAGAGGGGGGCTAGGGGGGAGAGAGAAGAAAGGAGGGTAGGAGGGAGGGCGGGAGGGGGGAGGGTAGGAGGGAGGGCGGGAGGGGGGAGAGAGGAGGGAGGGGGGGTGGACAGGGGGGAGAAAAGGAGGGGGAGATCGGAGAGGGAGTAGGGGGAGAGGGAGAGAGAAAGGAAGGGAGGGAGAGAGGGGGTAGGGAGGGAGAGAGAGGGGGGAGGGAGGGAGAGAGGGAGGGAGAGAGATAAAAAGTGAGGGGGGCAGGGAGGGAGAGAGAGGGAATGAGGGAGGGAGGAAGGGGGAGAGAGGGGGAGGGAGAGAGAGGGTGGAAAGGGGGAGGGAGGGAGAAAGGAGGGAGAGAGGGGTTAGGGAGGAAGAAAGAGGGGGAGGGAAGGAGAGAGGGAGAGGATGTGAGAAATGGGAGGAAGAGATAGAGAAAGAGGGGGCAGGGAGGGAGGAGAGGGAAGGAGGAGGGAGGAGGATGGACGGGGGGAGAGAAGGAGGGGAGAGGGGAGAGAGGGGAGATGGGAGAGGGACGGAGAGAGAGATTTGATGGAGGGAGGGAGGCAGAAAGGGAGGGAGGGAAAGGGAGGGATGGGAAGGGAGAGAGGGAGGGAGAGAGAGAGAAAGAGAGAGAGGGGGTAGGGAGAAAACAGAAGGTAAACAGAAAACCTTATTTTAAACCCGGGCAAAGCCAGGTACTTACAACTAGTATATATATATATATATATATATATATATATATATATATATATATATATATATATATATATATATACCTATAAGAGGCATTTGCTATCTGTCTGTCTGTCTGTCTGTTCCCTTATAACTCAAGATGCAGACAAACAAATAACGTGAAATTTGTTACACATACACATAATTACATGGGGAAGGTTATAGGACAGGTTTCGTTTCATATCGATGGGTAGTTTAATTGTAATTTTTTTTTTTTATTTTAGTATTTTACTATATTAAAGTAATCTCGACGGCGCCATAAATAAAATTCCTCTGTGACGTCATTTCCCGATTCGAATAGAACTTGCGCGCTGGTGCTGTATTGCGCCTTTGTGATGCAAAGAATTGTTGTTGTTTTTTCATGCTCCCTGATTTGTACAGTTTGAGGAAGATAAAGGAATGAAGAAGGATTTTAGAAGAAGTGTGAAGCCATAATAATAAGTATATATATATATATATATATATATATATATATATATATATATATATATATATAGAGAGAGAGAGAGAGAGAGAGAGAGAGAGAGAGAAAGTGAGAGAGAGAGGGAGAGGGAGGGAGAGAGATAAAGAGAGAGAGAGGGGGCAGGAGGAGAGAGAGAGGAAAAGAGGGTAGGAGGGAGGGAGGGAGGGGGAGAGAGGAGGGAGGGGGTGGACAGGGGGGAGAAAAGGAGGGAGAGAGAGGGAGATGGAGGGAGGGAGGGGGTAGGGATGGAGAGAGGGGAGGGAGGGAGAGAGAGAGGGAGGGAGAGAGATAAAGAGTGAGGGGGCAGGGAGGGAGAGAGAGGGAATGAGGGAGGGAGGAAGGGGGAGAGAGGGGGAGGGAGAGAGAGGTGGAAAGGGGAGGGAGGGAGAAAGGAGGGAGATTGGGGTTAGGGAGGGAGGGAAGGAGAGAGGGAGGATGGACGTTGAGAGAGAAGGGAGAGAGGGAGATGGGAGAGAGATGGGAGAGAGGGGGTAGGCAGACCCACAGAAGGTAAACAGAAAACCTTATTTTAAACCCGGGCAAAGCCGGGTACTTGCAACTAGTATATATATATATTTAAATGTGGTAATGTATGTTTGTTTCTTTGTGCGGCTAAAAGGTATCCACATCTTCGACATTTGTAAAAGGGCGCACCACACACACACACACACACACACATACACACACACACACACACACACACACATACATACCCACCTCACTATCCGCACTTGACAACGGCATCGTGGTTCTCATTGTCATCCGGCTTTGCGTGAAAGTGGGCCTACTTTACCTGTTTGATGACCACCCCATTACTGACGACACAGTGTACTCAGCAGACAAGTTTCGTTCATACAAATGACCAGCCCATTACTGACGACACAGTGTACTCAGCAGACAAATTTCGTTCATACAAATGACCAGCCCTTTACTGACGACACAGTGTACTCAGCAGACAAGTTTCGTTCATACAAATGACCAGCCCATTACTGACGACACAGTGTACTCAGCAGACAAGTTTCGTTCACACAAATGACCAGCCCATTACTGACCAAACAGTGTACTCAGCAGACAAGATTCGTTCATACAAATGACCAGCCCATTACTGACGACACAGTGTACTCAGCAGACAAGTTTCGTTCATACAAATGACCAGCCCATTACTGACCACACAGTGTACTCAGCAGACAAGTTTCGTTCATACAAATCGTTGTTGTTGTTGTTATTTCCCCCCAAGTCTACATCGATCGAGTTGAACTAGGTAAACATTTTACTCTCTGCCCGTTACGACCAATACGATTGTGACTGGGGGAGAGTTGGGTGGGGGGGGGGGAGATCAATAATTATGTGTGAGTAGCGGTTATATTTTATTTGAGCTTTTTTTTTTGTTTTGCTTACATCTTCTGTAATTAATCAAGACGGGAGGGAAGGGAAGAGGAATGTGGGGGGGAGGAGGAGGGGGGAGGAGGGGCGGTACACAGTATATACATTTTGGTTATGACTTTTTTGTAACCTCATATTTACATGGCATGAAAAGGTGACTTTTAATGAGTGTATTATGACACAAATAACCTTTTCTGAAAATATTTGAAAAACCTTCTCCACCAAACCATAAAACGAATATTATATATTAATATTTTAATATATATAACACAACACTGTAGTGGAAAGTTACATAAGAACAACAAGTGCAATGCATGTAAGCATGAGTATAGAGATGTCCAAAATATGAAATGATATTAAAGGACAGCATAGGAAACATAAATTAAGTTTTATGCTTCATCATAAGTGTGAATAAAACAGTTAATAGTGTCTTTGAAGTCTCACAACGTGGAACAATATCTTGCATTATTTGTATAGCTCTGTATGCTTAGCAGTTACTTCGTTCTATACCAGGTATTACTTAATCTTCACAAACCCAGTGCCTCAAGAAGCAACTTTCTGCTTCAGTGTATCTATGCAAAGCAGGTGCTAAAAGCTCTTTTCCTATTTTCCAGTCCCTTTGATCTGAAAATCATACTTCAGACCATGCATGTCCTCGCTATGAAAGTACACACAAGTTCAAATTTCTCGTTTCTATTTTCCGGAATGCCAGAAGTGCTAGTATTGCACTTGAATTCCAACGAGCATTACTTAAAGCCGCCAGTCTCTGGAAGTGAATTACTGAAATGGTTTTATTTCATTCGTAATAGTGAAATACTTGCGTCAAATGATGTAAGAACTTCATGTCGTCTTTCCATCCTTTGTTTTCTCACATGATTTCTGAACTACTATCTTGAGAATCAAGTGACTTTTTAAGTGACTCGTAATTTGCGCTAATTTCAGCAACAAATGGATAAGAAATGTTTGGATTAGACGTTTCCCTGCCGAAAACAGAATCCATTGCATGCTTGAGTACTAGGCCTAACACATGAAGCTGGCAGCCTATGTACTGAGGGATTTGACTGTTCTTTTGACAGTAATTTTGCAGCTTGCGTACCACACCATTTTTGCTGCCAGAATTTGTAATTCCTTGTATCGCAAATAATTACTCGAATACATGAATAGAGTTCGTATTCTGCTAGAACAGCCCTATTCGCTGTAAATAGTGTCTCTGCTTTTCCATGTGTCAGAGACAATATGGCTAATCGAAATTCTTTTTCAACGTTTTTCAGTAAAACAAATTGTTTTTCTCCTTCTATTTTTTTTCTGTCAAAATGTATGCACCATTCAAAATATTGTAAGCTGTTTTTATAAACAGCTACTTCAACAATTCTGCTTTTTTATAGGTTGCCTTATACACTCCTGACTGCGAAGGAGCTTCAATATTGGTAGAGTGTTAGCGTATTATTTTTAATACTTTACAAGCTTTATTTGTTGACAAATTTGCTTTCCTACAAAATTAATTACAAACAGACGATTACAATTGAATGAAATTGACATGAAAGAATACAATATGCCCAAATCAACCAAGCAGACTTTCCAAATTCCAAGCAGACTACTTGTGACAATTACCAAAACAACTGTATCATAAGATTTGACCATTTTTGTCAAAGTTGCAGTAGACGCATATTACATTAAAACAGTGCACTTTAAATTTAAAATTACCTTTTTTATTTATTTTGTATCAGACATAAAGGTAGAAAAATACCCTATAAAGTTCCTGGATGTAATTAATGTAATTAAATATTTGTTATTGCACAATGCATCAAAGAAGTAATTTTATTGAAACATGCTTCTTATTTTTAAACACAAGATGGCGTTGGTGGGGAAGGTTTTTTGGAGTGAAAAATAAATTAATATTATTTTCATATTTTGTTCACAATTGTTCATTAAAAAATGCCATGTAAAATAAGATTCTGAAAAAAAATGTAAAAAGTACTAACCCTAATATACATAGATGAGTACTGAAATAATGTGGGGCAGATGGCCTAGTTCTGGATCTGATCCTTTGTGAGAACCGTGGCAATTTTTCCCATTAGGGCTAAGGGAACTTTACTTTTTTTTTTAACTGAAATAGTCTGCTTATATATTATAGTACTGTGACTGTTGAAGCTGGATTTGAGGCTTCACTATTTATTTAGGTTATAAATTACAATGGACTTATTATTCATGCATACTAGATAACTAGGAAGACAGATTAATAATAACGACACACAAATCTTAGTAGGCCTCAACATACTAAATGTAATACATTTGACTGTATTGACTTCAGACAATAATACAATACACTACAAAAGAGCTAGACACAGTCTGCAACGTAAGCCTAACATTTAACTACCAGTTCGTATCTCGATGCAAGCTAAATCACCATTGCAAAAATACTATTTTAAAATAATTCAATTTTGACAAATTAATAATATAATAAATTTATAATAAACGTTAAAATACAAGAAAAGTAATATTTTTTGACCCACATTGCAAAAGTGCCGGTACGCGGTACCGGTGCGTACCGGCACAAAAAAGCACTGTATGTATTCATGAAAGTGTCCGGATGCTTCTGGGACCACGCCGGGTACATATGCCAATTATAGATAAATGCGCACTCCACGTAAAAAAAAAAATTGTTTTCTATATGTGTAAGTGAACTAGTGAAGTGTACAGAAACAATAAACATTATTGTGGTAACAAGAAGTATGATATACACCCTAAATGAAGTGTAGTCACCTATTATGAATAGCTTCTATACGTAACATAAATGTGATATATATAGATATATATATGGTTAGCTGAATATTGCGAAAGGTTGTTTTTTTTTTACATTAAATAGTATACAATATAGAAAAAGACTTTAATTATAATGTACTAGATCTTAAGATGATACAAATATTTATAGAAAGTACGAGGACAAGAAAGAAATTAAAGCGTTGGCGCTATTTATTTATAACATGATAAAATTAAAACTTGAAAATATCCAGGACTAATCGAGTCTTCAGATATGGTTCATTGAAAAGTTAAACAATGATGCTAAAAGTAATATTACTTTTAATGACATTGATTTATAAATTGCCAAGTAAATGTAATGCAGCTGGTATTCGAGATTCTCGGCCACAATTACAATTTTTAGAGCATGTTCGAAAAAAAATGCTCTATTGTCCCCGATTTGTCTGTCTGTCTGTCTGTCTGTCTGTCCGTCATCACCCTAGATCTCAACAACCATAAGTCCTAGTCCCATGACGTATATATCATTTTGTAGGTCTTGGCCTGCCATGTGTGCAGCAAAAGTTCATTTCGCGATCTGACCTCTGAGGGCCGTAAAAGGGGTTTATACCGTTTTTTACTATATAAGCTATAGTAATAAAGGAGCGCCCTATATCTCAACAACCATAAGTCCTAGACCCATAATGTATATATCATTTTGTAGGTCTTGGCCTGCCATGTGTACATCAAAAGTTCATTTTGCGATAGGATCTCTGAGGGCCGGGTTTCAGGGCTCCTAAGGGGCTTATATATCTCTATACTTATAAGACGCATTTGTTGTCTGTCTGTCTGTCTGTCTGTTCCCTTATAACTCAAGATCCAGACAAACAAATAACGTGAAATTTGTTACACATACACATAATTACATGGGGAAGGTTATAGGACAGGTTTCGTTTCATCTGGATGGGTAGTTTAATTGTAATTATTTTTTTTTATTTTAGTATTTTACTATATTAAAGTAATCTCGACGGCGCCATAAATAAAATTCCTCTGTGACGTCATTTCCCGATTTTCGAATAGAACTTGCACGCTGGTGCTGTATTGTGTCTTTGTGCTGCAAATAATTGTTGATGTTTTTTCATGATTCCCTATTTGTACAGCTTGAGGAAGGTAAAGGAATGAAGAAGGATTTTAGAAGAAGTGTGAAGCCATAATAATAAGTATATATATATATATATATATATATATATATATATATATATATATGGAGGGAGGGAGGGAGAGAGAGATAAGAGAGAGAGAGAGAGGGGGCAGGGGAAGAGAGAGAGGAAAGGAGGGTAGGAGGGAGGGAGGGAGGGGGAGAGAGGGAGGTAGGGGATGGACAGGGGGAGGGAAGGAGGGGGAGAGAGGGAGATGGGAGAGGGAGGGAGAGAGAGGGAGATGGGAGAGGGAGGGAGAGAGAAAGGGAGGGAAGGAAAGAGAAAGGAAGGGAGGGAGAGAGGGGGTAGGGAGGGAGAGAGGGGAGGGAGGGTGGGAGAGAGGGAGGGAGAGAGATAAAGAGTGAGGGGGGCAGGGAGGGAGAGAGGGAATGAGGGAGGGAGGAAGAGGGAGAGAGGTGGGGAGGGAGGGAGAAAGAAGGGAGGAAGAGAGGGGTTAGGGAGGGAGAGAGAGGGGAGGGAAGGAGAGAGGAGAGAGAGGATGGGGGGAAGAGATAAAGAGAGAGAGGGGGCAGGGAGGGAGAGAGGGAAGGATGAAGGGGAGAGAGGGAGAGAGGGGGGATGGACGGGGAGAGAAGGAGGGAGAGAGGGGTTAGGGAGGGTGGGAGGGAGAGAGATGGGAGAGAGAGGGAGGGAGAAAGGGAGGGAGGGAAAGGGAGAGAGAGGGAGGGAGGAAGAGAGAGAGGAAGGGAGAGAGGGGGTAGGGAGAAAACGGAAGGTAAACAGAAAACCATATTTTAAACCCGGGCAAAGCCGGGTACTTGGAACTAGTTATATATATGGCCCCATTCTACACCTTGTACGTTCAATAACCCATTCATTTGGTGCGAAATACTGCAGCACGTAGTTTCACCAAGATTTATTAAGAAACTCATCAAATGAAATAGTAAGCTTGTGTTCTGAGTTTAATTGAAAGTATCAGAGCTATGCAACAATTGACGGAGTTTTCGGACGATTAAATGACTACAATTTCGAATGTTTTCAATTATGAGTCCAATTTCAGTAACCACAAACCACTTGTAGTTAGATTTAAGAGAAAATAATTTTTTTTTCAAATATAAAGAAGCCTCTTTATAATATTTTTTTACAGATATATGCATTACACAATTGAATTTATAAACATTTCCAAAATTTACAAGTATTTACTGAAAGCTAACAAACGTACTGATACATAACATGAAAATGCGCTAACACGTCCTGTGTCCAGAATGGAACAGGCTTAATTGCTTGTTTTTATTCCTTCTCCCCATTTTCATTGTACAGTAGTTAAAAGTCGGTCAACTGAGAACTTTATATCAACAGACCGAGTTATTCTTTACATGACTATATTAGAACATTAAAGCCGAAAGGAAGCCACTAATCCGACTATCATTCTGGTAATCAGGAAATAGAAAGAAAGGCCGGCCAAGAAACACCTGGAGGCGAGAATTTGAAGCGGACATCACCAGGATGGGGTTCAGCTGGAAGCAGCTGGAGAGAATGGCTCAGGACAGAAGTCGCTGGAGATCTTCAGTTGGTGGCCCATACTCCGATAGGAGTGACGGGCAATGATGATGATGTAACTAATTTAGGCTAACGTGCTAAATCGATAGCAGGTTTAATTGTTTCGAGACTAAAAAGTATAGAACAAAAAAGTAAAAAAATCTATTATAGAAAAAGCATTTATTATAAAAGATTTTCACTAAAAAAATATAATTTTTAATTATACAAATATTTATATTAATTATCATTACTAAAATTAAAAGTGTGGGTGATAACAGTGTACAGAACTAAATAGCCTGTCTTTACATTAGCTGATATGTAGCCATAAATAATCTTTATATCTAGATTTTATTTTTCTTTCACACATAATGCAGGTAGTGATTTTAAAAGCACTTTTTCCGCGTCACAGATTTAAAAAAAAATGATAAAATAAAACCGTGCATATGTAGGCGACAGTTAAAAAAAAATTCTGACAATTGTCATTTCCAAATATAGTGTGGAAATAGTCGGTCCATGTAAACATGCGCAAGGTAAGGAATAATTAACCAACATTCTTTGTTATTGTTTTTCTTTTTGCTATTGTGCGTGTGTGAGAGATACATGCGCAATGAGAAATAAGGTGACCACCGAATTAGCGGCGTATTTCAGCAGGAAGCCGGTCAAAGAACTATAATGCATACATTATTTATCTTGTGACATGCTGTTAGGGTCAAAGCGTCCCAACCCTATACGAGTCGTCTTGACTTCATTCCGCACTATAATATATATATTATAACGTATAATATATATATTATAACGTATAATATATATATATATATATATATATATATATATATATATATATATATATAACCTTTATCATCATTATAAGTATCACCTTAGGACGCTCATATTATTCATGAAGGTTGAAAGCTGTTAATTGCGGTGAACACATAGGCTACATGTCAAATATCATGTCTGTTTACTCTATATTCCTTCTATCTAAAGATCTCTTAACAATCATATGACATGTGCATCTAGGGGACTCCTAGCAAAGTGGGCCCGACGTATAAGTTGTGAACTAGCAAAGTGGGCCCGACGTATAAACTGTGAACTAGCAAAGTGGGCCCGACGTATAGGTTGTGAACTAGCAAAGTGGGCCCGACGTATAAGTTGTGAACTAGCAAAGTGGGCCCGAAGCATAAGTTGTGAACTAGCAAAGTGGGCCCGAAGTATAAGTTGTGAACTAGCAAAGTGGGCCCGACGTATAAGTTGTGAACTAGCAAAGTGGGCCCGAAGTATAAGTTGTGAACTAGCAAAGTGGGCCCGACGTATAAGTTGTGAACTAGCAAAGTGGGCCCGAAGCATAAGATGTGAACTAGCAAAGTGGGCCCGACGTATAAGTTGTGAACTAGCAAAGTGGGCCCGACGTATAAGTTGTGAACTAGCAAAGTGGGCCCGAAGCATAAGTTGTGAACTAGCAAAGTGGGCCCGAAGTATAAGTTGTGAACTAGCAAAGTGGGCCCGAAGCATAAGTTGTGAACTAGCAAAGTGGGCCCGAAGTATAAGTTGTGAACTAGCAAAGTGGGCTCGACGTATAAGTTGTGAACTAGCAAAGTGGGCCCGAAGTATAAGTTGTGAACTAGCAAAGTGGGCCCGACGTATAAGTTGTGAACAAGCAAAGTGGGCTCGACGTATAAGTTGTGAACTAGCAAAGTGGGCCCGAAGTATAAGTTGTGAACTAGCAAAGTGGGCCCGACGTATAAGTTGTGAACTAGCAAAGTGGGCCCAAAGTATAAGTTGTGAACTAGCAAAGTGGGCCCGACGTATAAGTTGTGAAATAGCAAAGTGGGCCCGACGTATAAGTTGTGAACTAGCAAAGTGGGCTCGAAGCATAAGTTGTGAACTAGCAAAGTGGGCCCGACGTATAAGTTGTGAACTAGCAAGGTGGCCCCGAAGTATAAGTTGTGAACTAGCAAGGTGGCCCCGAAGCATAAGTTGTGAACTAGCATAGGGCCCCCATCAAGTAAATGTTGTGAATTAGCATGGGCTACTATCGACTTTAGTTGCTTTTGTTGTTGTAGTATCTGTGTGTAAAAGAGAAAGAATGAAAGAGAAAGAGTGAAAAAGAGAGAAAAAGTTCATATCCGTGTTGGAGCTAGAAATCGGTTAATTAAGTAGTTACGATGAATAAATTGTTCATCTCGTGATATAGGTTAGAGCGTCCACAACACTGTGTGATTTTCTTTCATTTACATAAATTTCGGTACTTTTTCTTTTAAAAGAGTAATTTTGCAAGTTATTCCAAAACCCTGGCTCAAAAACTGATTTATTTAAAGTGCATCAAAAGACAAAAAAAAAGAAAGAATACAATTTACAAAAAAAAAAATAACTTCATTAAATGGCTTAGACCAGTGGTCCCCAATCTTTTTTTTCTTGCCACGGACCGGTCAGCGTTGGATAATTTCACCGCGGCCCGCTGGAAGAAGGGAGGGGGGGGGGTGTGACGTTAATTATTTCTTTTCCACGGAAAGTCGTATAGTCCCGAGGGAAATACGTCACAGAAAATAAAAAGGAAATAATATAATGTTTCTTGGGCGGCCCAGTACTATTCTATCGACGGACCGTTACCGGTCCGCGGCCCTGGGGGTTGGGAACCACTGGCTTAGATCATAGAAAAATATATACAGATTTTATTGACTAAATAATGGGGGAGAGCCAATCTGGAAATATTATTTCATTTATTCATAAGAATTTAATGAATCAGCACGAACATTTAAAAATTGAGTAATACCGTCGAGTTAAAGCAAGTGCTTAATAGTTCAAATCGATTGGAAATAAGATGTTATCTGTAATACTGGCTTATCTCCACTCCCGGTGTGCAGACACTGCAGGGAGAGGGACGAAAAGGAAGATCACGTGTTTTTTTTAAGGTGCAAGTGTTCGATGGACCACTGATTGAATGAGTCGGGCAGCCTGCTGGCCATTCGGATTCAGGGCAGTCCACAGATGGTGTTGGACTCAGCGAGCTTCATCTGAAGGACCTTAAGAAATTATGTCTCGGCTAGCAGAACCACCGAGAGAAGTCATAGGGACAGCAGTGTAAGCACTGAGAGTAAGTCACAGAGACAGCAGTGTAAGCACTGAGAGAAAGTCACAGAGACAGTAGTGTAAGCACTGAGAGAAGTCACAGAGACAGCAGTGTAAGCACTGAGAGAAGTCACAGAGACAGCAGTGTAAGCACTGAGAGAAGTCACAGAGACAGCAGTGTAAGCATTATCAAACTGGGAATGGCCGTGAGTTTTAAGGACGGGCGCAGCGGGCACGCACTCAGGACCCCCGGATATTTAGGGGTCCCACAGAGCTCATTTTAAAACCCTTTGATGTGTCTCTCTTTGTCTTAAGGGGCTAATATTTTCTTCTGCGCTCGGGGCCTGAACTGATATTTCCGCCCCTGGAGTGGGGGGTGGGAGTACAATTTTACAAGTGTTTTGTAAGGATTATAGCTTTTCAAGAAAAACTTGTGTTATCCAGATAGATAAATGTATACTGATACATTCTTCTTTTTTCCCCCCACTTTTAAATTACGTAGGAGCATAGGGTCTCAACAGTATCACGCCAGCAGACACGGTTTTGGGCAGTCTTTTTTTTTTACCAGCACCCAAGACGCTCCTGCCCCTTTTATTTTACTTACGACCCTTCTACTTGTGTAGATGCATAACAAACATTTAGTGTAGTCAATAGGGGACTGTGAAAAAGATAAACAACTTAAATTAGAAAAAAAAAAGCAAATAAATTAATCCATTCCATTGTTTTAAAAGTATAGACTTTTTTTCTTTTTTTGGCATTTCAAAAAGCAATGATTTCTTTGGGACGGATGGCCGAGTGGTGTAGATACTCGACTGTCGACCTGAGAGTCCTGGTTTCGATCCTGGGTATGGACCATGGGTGAAATGTGTTTCAAAGTCGTTCCACAAGTCCACCCAGCTTTAAATGGGTACTTGACTTTAAGTTGGGGAAGTAAAGGTGGCTGGGCGTTGTGCTAACCACACAATCCCTTCATATGCCGAGGTTATAGAAACAGATGAATTCTACACTTCATCTGCCCCAATGGCCCGCTAGGGCTAAGGGAACTATAATAACTCTAAAACTTCCGCCAATACGGAAGATAAAACGCCAATGTGAAAAAAAAATTAAGAGACTTTTCTTCAAATACAAACAGTTTAGCAGAAACAGTTTGTCGTGTGAGAACTCTATAAGGTATTCCATTAAGTTTTTTTTTTCATTACTTCTATTTACCAAATGTGAAACATGAAACAATGTGGATACAAAAGGTCTATTATCTTCTAAGTCAATTAAAAGCACTTTGTTAGACCCTCTTTAACAAATAGAGTGCCAATGATTAAAGTAGAGAGGCGTCTCTGACTCTTGTGATTGGTTGAATAGGCGAGTTTGGGAAAAAGTATTTTTTTTAAAAAACGTAAATATTCATAGTGCATTGATAACCAATGACTGGGTCAATCTCCGCCTAGAAATAGTAACTGCGAAAGCTTCTCTGTCGAAAATACCGAAATAACCGGAATCTCGGTACCCGAAAAACTTCACTACCGAAAAAACCGGTTTTGGTACAACAGACCCGTACCGCGTCCCCTATTTCTAACAGATGTCACCGGTCAGAAAACTGAGCTCGTATAATTCAGGTTAAATTATCACTCTCCATGTTTTTTTTTTGTTTCAGACCTGGGCTAGTTATATTAATAAGTCGTGAAAATGCCAGATTTTTTTTTCTTTTGCAAATAGTAAACGGTTGCGGAAGATTGCTTCAATGAGCTACGTATTTTTTTAAAACTATTCCCGTTATTAAAGGCTACGGATGTGTTAATGAAGTGACCTCGAGATTTTGCTGATCGTCAACATGTTTGCCATCTGCGTGTGTGTGTTTTATATAGACTGGTGCAGGTGAACTTTCATAAAGTACACATATAACGCAGGAGTGACGTAAAACTTTCCATGGATTATATAATTAGCTCAGATGCGCTCGAGAAAAGCATGAGATGTAAAAGTTTCTGTTGTGTGTATAATACATGAATAAAAGTAATTTGAATACATAAGAAAAGAAGACATTGGAGCTGGTGAGTAAAGTTTTTATAATTTTAGATTTGGCCACGAAAAAAAGGTGTTAGAGGTCATAAATGATTTTTTTTTAAATAGTGGAAAAACATAACATATTCTTGCGAGAATATTTATGTTAAGAATGTTTACCTCTTTTTTTTTTACGAAAGCAAAGTGTTACCATATAATTATTTTCTCAAATATTGGTAATAATATAGGGTTACAGGGTCGGCCTGATGAAATGCGGGGGGAGCCCGGATATAATTATATATATTTTGTTTAATATAACTGGTGTTTGACATGAGAATGATATTGTTATTTATTCTCATGGTTCCTATCGCCTTGAAAATGGTCTTTAAGGGATTCAGATACGTCCTTAGATTTTAGGATGCCCTAGGCGAAAATAGATCACGGTCCTGACACCATCAAATGTGATAAGACATTGTACTGGTAGAGGGTGCACGGAAATAATTGGGAATAATCAGTCCATTCCGGCTTAGATCAATCCTGGTCAGCATATTTTAAAATAACAAACCAGGGTGATCTATATATATATATATATATATATATATATATATATATATATATATATATACTTGGATCTGGTAATGTATAATTTAACCCAGACAATCCGAGTCAAAGCCTAATTCTTAACCATTGGCTGGTAGGGCCAAAGGTCAGCATACTCTTCATAATGGTCTCAAGCAGGGGTGTCCAAAACATTTAGAATCTGTGGACCGCATTCGAGAAAAACTGTGGGTGCTGCGGGCCGCAGTTTGGACACCCTTGGTTTAAACTAATACTTGTAGTGAGAGAGGCTGTGGGGATGTTTAAAAAGGAAAAAAAAACATATCTTAAAGAAAATGTAAAATATTCCACTAAAAAACAAAAGCATTATGAACTCCGCGAAGAGCTTCACCTGTTTTTCTTTACCTCTCCACCTTGACCCTCATTGTTACATTTTCATGAAATACCCCATTCATATCAATGATGTCTCATTAATGTATGTACTTTAACTGTATTTCGGAATTTTAACAGCAAGGAGCGAGGAACTGTAAGGAAGGGTGGACGGCTTAAAGTCGTTCAGCGAGATTAATTGATGTAAAATGTACATGAATTTGTAGTTTTACATGAATTTTGTAGTTTTAGATGTGGGATTATCCGTGTGTTGTTGACGTTCATAAATTAGGTCATCGGAGAGGGCAATAGTTGTCACATTGCAATTAATTATGCGTGGTTGTCCTTGGTAGAGAAATCGCCGGGTTGAAAACAAAAATTTACCTGAAAAAGGTAAGGACGTGACGAGGGAATGTAGTTTTGGGAGGCGTTGGTTGTGTCGTGTGTGAGTGGGCAGGTGATGGGGAAACCATTTTGCTGTTGACACTGCTAAATTACTGTGGGGATGATTGTTCATATAGAAAAACAGGTGACTCGGTTATTGAGGTTTTAAGTTTGAGTGACCAGCGTAATCCAGGTTTGAACCAGAGCGTATCCTTCACTAGTCACTTCGCTGCTGACTGGCGGGAGACTTTGAATCTTAAGGTAATGCCGCTCTGGGCGAGTATCTCTCTTTCTCTTTCTCTCTCCCTCTCTCTTCTCCCCCCCCCTCTCTGATAACTGCGGGCTTAGACTTAATCTCTTAGAGCCCGCGAGATCAAACTCGCTGTGTCCCTCAACATATGGGAACTGCCATAAAAGCCAATGGCTAGTAAGCTACCCGACTGGTCCACCATGTGGTCCGCCAGCCCGGGGCACTCAAAAAGCACATGATCCACTGTTTGAACGAGTACCTAGAAGGCTTTGTCTAAATGAATGATTTCTTCATGGCATTTCCAGCTAAATACAAAGGCGTAACCAGATTGAGGTCGGGAGGGTGGTCCGCCTTGGATGGCACATATTTTTTCCATCAGCCGGGGCGAAATTTTCCCCGCATTAATATTTTCTGGCTCCAAGACAGTTTAGCTTAGAAAGATGAAAGTTTAACTGCACCAAGAATGGGGACAATTTTGCAATACCAACAACTACTTAGCAGGAACACCACACAAACTATCATGTGACTTGATGACAACATCAATTATACAACGAATAGCCCAGCTAACATGAAAATTAGACAAACATGAACGGTATGCCTAGCATATGCAAGATAATTACAATCAAGTTGACACCCTGGTACTATTTGTACTAAAAGTGGATATACCGTCATTCCGAGAAAAGCAACACGATCACTTAGCTACTCTAATCAAAAGGTGAACTACTTATTAAAATGGTGAGAATTTCATAGTTTGAGGTAATGTGTAGTTTTTCTTTTCTTCGCTCACATTGACACAATTAAGATAGTGTAGGTTTCAAATAACCCTGGAACTTCTTTTGTCAGGAAAAAAAAAAGAAACAATTTTATAATTTTCACATTTATTTCGGTCTACATGTAATAATAATTAACTAATGATTAAGTAATGAACAAATACTTTTTCATCTATCTCCAGATATGTCAGTAATCTAACTAAAATAAAAATTGAAGAAATCGTGCAATTAATTTATTTTTATAAAATCAATTATCTTAAAGAACTTTCTGTACATTGAAAAGACACGGTCAGAGGCGTATTTCCGCTTTCCTGAGAAATAGTAAACACAACTTAAGCATCTAGTAATGAGAACGTGGATATAGGTTGTGGCTTTCAAACTTACTTAGTAAACATTTCATCCTAACGCAACGGCGGACACGCAAATAAGCATCGTCTAAAAAAATATCTATCCATGAATCCAGGGGAACCATCAACGGCGTAACTGCGTGGGGGGAGTAGGCTCCAGGAGACACTCACATTGCTCGCCAGCATGGGAAAAGGGGAACATTTCAGAATCTGCTCTGAGTGCCGCTACCGCTTGTTAGGTCTGTGTCACTAAATATTGGGCTCACGACTTGGACCCCCCTCAAAACTTCAACTGTAAATTGTTTACTAAATCAAACGTTGTATTATTAATTGAAATTTCAATTAGTTTCAATGTCTACAGTCAGACCCCTCTTAACGCTGGTGGCAAGCCATGACACTTGCCCCTGATCCCTGCCATAACGGGGTCTCCTTACTAACTGACCATTAGTAATAAATTATTTTGTGTGCTGGTCGAAGGCGGAGACATTCTTAGGTTTTCGGGGATCCTAAGCATGGGTTTCTAAAGATATTTGGGGCCCCTACGTAACAGAAACTGTTGTGACCTTATAGCATCGGGTTTAAGGTAATCAGTACTGGGTGTTGGCCCTTTGTCTAGATGGAGTGGGGAGGGGTGTGGGGGTTAATCTGTCTATCCATAAAAACCGTGCAGTAGGATCTTAGCATATTTATCTTTTCCCTTGGGAGAGTGGATAATATCCCTTGGGAGAGTGGATACTAAAATTGAATTCGACACATGATTTGAACCAAGAACCTGGATGGAATTAGTATATAAATAAATATCAGTTAAATATAAATGTCGCTGATGTGAAAGAACAGAACGGGGGTTGGTTGAAGCAATATATATTTTGAACTTAATTATTTTGATGAATTCATCACATTATTAATATATCGTGGCATTCTTAAACTTAGTGTTTGAAAGGCTATTAAGTGTTTTAACAATTGTCATAATGTCTTATACCGCTAACAATATACGTATAAGGCGGGGGATTTACGGCCAGGGCGGGATGTCCCGGCCACGGCGCGGAGTCATCCCTGCCTCGGCTCTGCTTTATTTAATATGTGCTAGGGGGGGAATGAAACCGAGGTATCTTATCCTATGCTGTGGTGAGTTTTGTTCCTCACCAGTAGTGTTTTTTTTCTTAAATCGAGCACTGTATAAGGCACATTCACAAACCACACACACACACACACACACCTTACAAAATACAACAGATGTTCTCAAATTGTAGGTTCTGCATAATTGAAACTCTGTTTATAAATAAGCTGCAAAACTTAAAAAAAAATAATTCTAATTAAAAGGGAGGATCTACTATATCTTCTTACTGCAGTTTTTCTTTGCATGTGGGTCGCGAAAACAACAAAAGTTTTTTTGTTTTTTTTTATGGTGGATCACGATACTACATCTGTTCTCATAATGAGTCGTGAAACATACAAGTTGGAGAACTACTGAACTACAACAGAGAGAGAGAGAGAGAGAGAGACCGCAGCAATGTCATTCGAAAAAAAAAAAAGCGACGGTCACCGAATATCAAATCGACCTAGATTTCAGTGACCGGTAGACGGATGTTGCCACCATACTACTCTAAAGTCTACCGGAGGAAGCAATGGTGGGTTAGGTCGTGAGCAGTTCAGAGGTTCGATAAGAGAGCATGTGAGTTATTAGTGTGAGAGCAGTCCAGACAGGTATATGATACAGTTCAAGTGACCAGTGGTGAATGGAGGTTGAGTTATTATTGATCACCACCAAAACCAATCGTTTGGAGCACGCAAATGACAATCTCTTACAGTAGCATCGCATTGGATAATAATCGTACATTTTAGCTAAAAACTGAAGTAGTGTTTCTCAGAGTGCAGGTTATTTATTCAGCCTAGAGTGCTAACAATACCTTCTCATATTTTTTGTACCGGTAATTTGTAAAAATGATAATTTTGTAAATTGCTTTTTAACAATTTCTAGAGGCAATAAGTTTGATTTAAAATGCATTACTTTAAATCACTATTTCTACTGGATCATAACCCTTATATTTCTAGTGGACCATAACCCTTATATTTCACTTACTATAACTTGTATAACTGAATGAGCCATTAAAAGATGTAGTAAATTAATGACTGTTTTGTTGTTATATATATATACAAAAACATGGGGAGATGACACAATAGAAGGTTTGAGAATAACTGTTGTGAGACACAGTAACGCACTGAACAGGTCCACATTTTAACACACCAGACTCACTAATTTGTTTCTAAATTTAACTTACACGCACCTGTATTCACAGTTTTTATAGTAACCATTAAAGCTGGAGACAACGATGCAAAAACCAAGAAACCCAACAGTTGGTGAAGGATTTATTGAGATACAGCCCGTTCAGAAAAAAACGTCGGTGACAAAGCAACAGGACAAAAAACTGTCACCTTTTTCCAGGGCTGATGTTGTGTCCAGAAAACACACATATCCGGTAAGAAGCTTTTTGTTGTATTTTTGACAGATGACACAAATATGGCTACTAAAGGACATTTGTAGCTCTCCACTTTAACTTTCATAGATAATTGTTGGACTTGAAGAAGGGAAAGTACAAGGAACTTAATACTAGACAGAAATTTGTAAGTTTGCACTGAGTAATTCATTGAATTAATTATCTTTTAATGAAGCGACATTGCGTGTGATATTTGTCTGTTGAAATGGCCATTGGTCCATTGGACTTTAATTATTCTTTATAAAAATAACCTTTTTGTAAAAAAAAAATACTGATAGAAAATGAAAAAAAAAAACATAAAGAAGTTCAGTGGTTCTCAAAATTGAGTCGTGAGCTGATTTAAAGTGTGCTGCCAAATTTTTTTTTTAATAATTGCTAAATTGAGCATATGTGTAAGGCACTTGTTACGGGACCATAGGTATGGTCTCTGTATTTTTTTTACTTCGGGTACAAGCCGTAGATAATATTGCTCCACACCTTAACCCTATCCCTAACCCTAAACCTAATCCTGAAAAAAAAGTTCTGAAAAAAAAATTATATATCTCATGTTCCTTATACCCTAATATAATGGTCACGTATGGTCCCGTAACAAGTGCGTATGTGTAATTGAAAACAATAGATTTCTAAGTGGGTCGAGAATCGAGATTTTAAAAAGTTTGAGAACAACCGTACTAGTACAAACCACAGAGTACTACATAAATATGTAGTCAAGAATTTTGTTTGACATTTAATTTTTTTTCTATGTATCATTTCTAAAAATTGTCATCCTAATGTCAAAATATAATTGTATGTGTTATAATAATACTCAAGTATGCAAGTATGATGAAATAGACATGTAGGCCTATATTTTCATTTATAATAAGCATTTATCAATATGACAATACATGTTTATTTTGAATGTACTTATGTTTTAATAATTAATTTTATTTATAATCAAAAAAAGTTTCAGTTTCATGTACCAGAAAATGCCCATGAAGGCCCATGCAAATGGATTTATCTTATGTCTTATGGTGGGGGCTTGGTTGGTGGAGACACAGTCACCGCTGGAGTGAAGGTCGGTGATGGATGTGCTGTATTAGTCAGCACACAAGAGTCCACTAAGGTAAAAAAAAAAAAAATTCATTTACCTGTTGTCTAATTTGATACAAAAATAAACGTGCCATAAAATTATTTAGACAATGGTCATTGCTCACAATTTTCTTTTTTTTTTTTTCATTTTTAATGTGTGCATCAATGGCTTGGTACTCAGTCCTAGATTAATGTAAGCTGCTGAATTAGTGGTCAGTGGTGATGACAGTATGAGTTTAATCAGTGGCGTGTTGGGTATTGGTTTGAGCCCCACTGGTGCTATCTATGTCCTCCATGCAGAGTTGTCTTTATGGATTGGTAACTGAGGCTGCCAACTAAAGCAATCTCTGCTAAAGGACTTCCTTCTAGGACTAATTCCTGTCTGACTTAAGACAGGATCTGTCCAATACATAAGACAGGCTCTGTTTAAGACTGGTTATGTCTGAGACCTAAGACAGGCTCTGCCCAAGACCTAAGACAAACTCTGCCCAAGGCCTTAGAATGGCCTGACTATGTTTATTACTGTTTAAACTATGTTGAGGATGTAGGCTTCAGAAGTGTTGACTGGTTCAGTTAATGCCTAAGAGATACATGTATTTATTTTACATGACATAGTAAGAACTTGACAAAGAATTATTTAAAAATCAAATGTTGAATAGGTTTTGAATATTTATTACCGATTAATCAAATTATACACAGAAATGTCTTTTCAGAAGCACAATTTTCTCAGCTAGGAAGAAACAATGTTTTTTTTTCTTTTTTAAAAGGTTTTTCATTGTAACAATAGTGGTGAAACTGTTCAAAACATTGATTACCAAATTGGTGAAAGCAGCCTCTTGTGTATATTGCCAGATTCAACAGTGTGCTATAAAGATGCCAACTTTAACCAGTCACAGGTAATTTTTCTGAAAGGTATTTTTTTTTTTAAATTTAGATTATCTAATCAGTGTTAAGTAGATACTAGACTTGGCCATCTAATTATCTAAGAATATTTGATTACTTTGCATAGCAGTTAACTTTCTTAAATGATTGAATTATTTTAATAATAAATCATTCTTGAATAAAATTATCTGTTCTATTTTCTTGTTTATAATCAAGGTGATTCATATGAAATCATCCTCAAATTTAGTTATTCTCGACTGGATGTTAAGTGGCAGATTTGCTCTTGATGAATTTTGGGCATTTAAAAGGTAATAACAAATTTAGATATTACACCTACATCACAGGATGCTTGGTTCAGTATATGCAAAAATTGTAAAAAAAAAAAAAAAGGGGATGGGGGTTAATTGAATGGTATATTTTTTTTAAGTCATTGAGAAAAAAATGTACTCATTTCTGCATGCTACTCACACCTCATAAAAACTGCTTTAAAGATTATTATTTGAAAACTGATAAATACTCCAGACTGAATGATTTATTATATCTAGTACTATTCATTTTTAAATTAAAGCTCTCAAATGATAGACTTTTATTTTAAATCAAAAAACTTTTTTTCTTTTGTTTATTTTTTTTTTTAGGTACAGAAACTGTATTGAAGTCAATGTGGCAGGTGAACTTGTAATCAAAGACAATAGTGATTTAGAAGATACTCCCTACCAAACTGTCTGTCAAGGGATGCAAAATTTTCATGTAACAGAAAATTTCATCTTATCAATAACACTTTAAAGCAGAGTTGTATTCATAAGAATATTACTGTAATTAAACCAGGAATGTCAAACTCAAGGCCCATAAAGTGCAGCATGGGCTCATATTGTGTTGTCATAAGGGCAGCACAGGATAAATAATTGAAACCTTTTAATAAAATGTATTGTGGGATATTTTAACTAAAGTATACTCCTTTAGTAAGAAACCTCCAATTGTGCATAGAAACAGCTTTGAGGCAATTTGCATTCGTGTAGTAATGAAATTGTTAAAAAAAATAAATTTAAATAGCAGTATCTTTTGTAAGCAGCAAATAATTAAGACGGTCTGAATTAATTTGAACATACAATAAATATTATTTTTCAGTGTCCATGATGTAATTGAAAAAAAATGATTAAAATTAAGTAATTATGCACCATTCAAATAATTATATTAAACAAAGCAATTAAAGTAAAACTTTCTTAATGTATCTATCTATTACTGCCAGATCTAATTAAGTTTTTAAATTACTGAGCTCTATAAATGTTCATGTTTATGATTTGATAACATTTCATTGTTACATGTTCTAGGTTTTTGGAACTTGTATTGTCCTTGGAAATGGACTCGAATTTTTATCCCAAATTCTTCTGGAGACCTACTCAAGAAAAAAAAATTACAGTAAGTTTTTTTTTTCCTTATTATATAAATTTTATTCTGGTTTCCAATTTGATATATTGTTGATGCTAGATGCATTATCATCCTCTGTGCAAGTCATAAGTTGATACTTAAAGATACATTTTTTATATTGAATTGATTGGATCAGACCAGAGATAAGCTTTATTCTTTCCTTTTAATTGGACAGATAATTAAGGTTTGAGATGTGACAATTAAGCAGACATTATACAGAATGAGTCATTAATGTTAGCACTACAAGCACACTACAAGACACAAATAGCTCTTACACTTCATGCCTATTTTTTTCTTGATTTCATAAGCCAAAACATTGTTTCTATTTTAGCAACTTGAATTTATAGTTTTCATTGGTAGTCTCCCCTCTGAACTAAACTTGAGATCTCTACGAAGTATATGGTGGCTAGATTTTCAGTTTTCAACTTGTTTTAAAGGATATATCCCTCATTTCAGTTTAAATTAAAACATATCGCTATGTAAAAAAATTTATATGATTCATTTGACTAATTTAGAAGATAAATGAATTTAGGTGAAACTTTTACTCAATTTGTACCTATTAATGTATCCTAAATTCTAAGTAAAGATACATGTATTAGCAAACCCTAATCTTCAGTTTCCTTATATTTTCTGTAGGTAATTATTAAATTAAATAATCTCAGTTGTAAAACGATATATCTCATATCAAACTTTCATGTCATTAGTTAAATTAGTTTTCTCCTTTCCTTTATTTTTCCTATTTTCATACGGAATATATTCAGTTCTAAAGTCCAGTGCAGTTTTTTTTACATAGAAATAAACTTCTTATCATATGTATTTATTCAGGGTAAAATTTATAAAAAAAAGATAGTTATTCTCATTTAACCATTTGTACACACCCTCTCTGGAGGCCATTATAAAACAAAATCTAGATACTAATAATATCATTTTTAAAATGTTTTAATACAGTACCATGAAATTTATGATTTAATGAGATTTATACTTGTTACCTGTCATTTCAGATGATCCTCATGACCAGAACTTGATTGTTTCTATTAGTGAGACTGAGTACACAGTGAATGGTAAAAGCATTTCTGGATGTTACCTGCGTTTTTTAGCCTCAGAAATGAAATTTGTAAGTAACTATGCTATTTACTTTTTGTCTTTGAATTTTGATAAATCTTGGTATGGTCAGGTATTAAGATGTGATATTATATTAAATATAATCCGACACCAAATAGTCAGGGAATGATGGCACCTGTATTGTTCTCTATACTATACACAATAATAAATGCCATTGTCAATGATGAGATTTTTTTCAGAACTTAGTTCATTTGCACAACATTATTAGCACCCTCTTTAATAACATATTCTGTTTGTTACTTTTACAGGCATCTAAGGTTATTAAAGAAATAACAACACCATTGATGGGAGTTTTGGGAGGTGACCCATTTGAAAGGAAGCTTTAAAATGGAACTTTAATATTGTTTAAAAGTTCTGTGGTCATCAGGCCAAGTAAATACCTCAGATATAATCCATTAATGCTGAAGAATGGAACATTTTTTTCTCTACATCTTCCTCAATTGGCCTTTATGGGTCTGAAAGGAATTCATGTATTTTTTTAAATCATCCACTACAAGGATTAGATGATTTGTTTTTTTAAGCTTTTTTTTTTAAGTTATAATAGTTATAGTTAAAGCTTAGCATCTTTTTTTTTTGTACATTTTCTTTATAATTAGCCTCACTGCATATCAATCATTTGACTGATATCACTCACATCACTTATATCATTCATTAGAGTTAGTGTGCTTGTTTATTTTTTTTTTTAATAATGTAATAATTTGTATATTTTAATTTGGTTATACATGTATATTTATTGTATTTCTGCATGAAGTTTGCTCCATAAAAAAATTACTTAATAAACTAATAGAATACTTTAATGTTCTTAAACTGTATATTAATGAATTTTTATTGCTATCATTGAATATATTATTCATTTTTCTTTAATTTGTTAAAAGAAATATTAAAAGATATGTTATTGAATAATTTTCATTTCAGTCAAATATACAAACAATTCAGCCACATTACTAGAAGTATGGAATACATCATATATACAAATGTAATAGCTATGAAGGTCTTAATTCTGCAGAAGAATGTTTTTTCTTTTCTGTAAGACCAGTAGGTATTTTTCTTGACATTCTAAAAGTTTTACTCTTAATTTTTTCTTACTTTTTTCCTTTAGGCTTATGTAGGAGCATAGTTTTTCAGCAGTATCATGACAGTGGACAGTTTTGGGCAGTCTGTTTGAGCTGGGCCTATGACTCCCTGCCTCTTTTATTTCATTTTTTTGTCTGTTCTTCTCCATGTTTATTATGGCCTCTTTTTTTTTCTCTTATCTAGTCAGATCAATTCTAGTACTTGCCTATTAACATAGTCAACTGGTTTTTGAAGAGTGGATCCTAATGTTGTCTTTTTTTAAAAATTGATTTCTTGGCTAATGGGCGATTGTTAAGTCTTCTCCCATATTGTGATGTGAATCTTTTCAGGCCACCTAATGTATATGAATAGGTGTGGACATCTATGTTTGTAATGTAGTTTGTCACTCTCCATGTTTCAGATCCATATAGAAGGACAGCTTTGACAATTTTTACATGTAGGGAGAAAACGTTTGATAGCCACACAAAAGGCTGCTCCCCTTATCATTTCTAAGCTCTGTGTCTTCTTCAGCCAAGTTTTCAACGTAGGTGAAGCAGGATGTCTTGTTAATGTTTACTTCTTTTAGTTGTATTAGGGCTTTCCTGTTTATTGAATATTCAACATCATGACTTTAGTGTTGATTTTTAAGCCAGTCTTCTCTGCTTCCTCTGGGATTTTGCCAAACGTTTTATATAGACTTAGAATCAAAGCTTTATATGCTTAAATTAAATCAAATCATCTATGACATCTGATTTCATGGCTCTAAAATTTAATTTATTAAATTGTTTCCCCCAGCTGATTTTCATAATTCAATTAATTTTAATCTTTATATGTATGTATTAGCTAATTTAAAACAACAGATTAACTAATAATCTTTGTTGCTTGCATGATAATAAAACATTTATACTTAATTTATAATTTATTGTCAAAAATTCATATGTTTTGATTATAAATGATCTAGCTCAGGTGTGGAAAATGCTTTACTTTTTTTTACATGTCTGCAATGTTAATTTCTTACAAGTATATTTTTGTTTATGGTGCATAAACATTTAAAAAACCCAACAACATTGCTATTGTTTTTTGCGTTTTTATTATTGATCTTAAACAAACATTTCACATTAACATACCAGTCATTAAACATAATTTATAAGTACATTAGGTATTCAGAGGTAGGGATAAAATATATATCAGTATCTTTGGATTATTAGAAGTAATTTCATAATAGAACCATAAACCTGAATATTATACATGTACACAAATTTAGTTATTAAGATCTCATTTTGAAAAGCATTGAAAATATGCTCCATACATTAGGTAAGTTCATTTCAAATGAATTTACAGTACTAATAGATCTGTTATTCTAATTGATTTCTATTTTTAGTAAATAAATTCAGCTTTGAAATAAGGTTCAGTTCTATTTTAATTTGTCAGAGTTAAAAAATAAATCTAAGCTGTAATGTGATAACAGCTGTTGTTAAGATTGGAAGAAATCCCCAGGATTGTAAATATAAATTAATTTGTACATTATTGTATTTGGTTATTTATTTGAGAGGAGGTAAGCAAAGAAAACTATGGATGTGGACCACGGGTGGGTAAACTATAGCCGAGGAACTAGCTTTGACCCGTTTGTCTGATCCAGCCAGCGCTCCAAGCATTTTGTGTTGGAGGATTTAATTTTATTTATATTATTTCATAAAAACATGCAATAATCTTGATCCTGGTCCATTCCTTCTGTCAAATTTAAGAGCCCATTGTACTAATGGACAATAAATAAATCTTTATAATTATACCCTGCTTAGTGCAGAGGTTAAGTTCCAAAAATCACTGTGCTTAACATAACAGCATTAAATGAGGTCTGACTTTCTTGTAAACAAAAATCTTATGCTAGCAAATAAATTGTTCACTTTTTATTTCCATTAAATTTGACTTGAAATTTAATCGTTAGTATTTTGGGCTAAGGAACAAGAAAAAAAACCTTAATAATAAGCAATATATTGTTGCATAGATAATTTCAACTTAACATCAATAATATCTCAGCATTATCATATTATGGTAACTTTTTTTTATGCTTAAAGGTTTTAATTTTCTTTTCATGAAAAATATAATTTCTCAATTTAAAAAAAGAAATGATGATCTGATTTGACATGTTACTTAAAAATTAAATAATAAAAAAATTAACTTTGTAAACATCAGGTATCAATTGAGGTTGAGATTTTTAAAACCCAACACATCTCTTCATCACTATGTCTGAGACTAGTTGTAGGATTACTTTTGGGACTTTGAGGTTAGTCTCTCTCTGAAGACTGTAGTAACATTGCAAAGAAATATGACCGGAAATGAGATTCAAATTCTAATGCCTCACCAATATATTCTTCAACTTTACAGACACTTTTTTCATTGTTGCCTTTATGACTACTGTATAAGGATAGCCATAAAATTAGCTAATTTTACAGTTAATATATAGCAAAGTAAAGCTCAGATCTATGTATCATTGTTCATATTTAGAAACATGAAAGACATGTAGAAATTAAACTGAAATATCAATATATTATTTCAATGAAATAGTAAAACATTTTTACATAGTACATTTTTGCTTACATTTCCCACTAAGTACATGTATTTACAAATACATATGTAGTAATATAATAAGGTGGATATATTTCAGCTCACAACATTTAGATATAGTTTTATTAATTATATAAAAACTACATTACTCAGTTAAAAAAATATCTGAAATGTAATACATTTAAATAGATATAAGATAAAAAAAAATATCACTGCTTCTTAATAAATCATGATTGGACAATACAATTTTTCATCTTATTGAAAATGTCATGGATATCATCAACTAAACTCAGTTATAATTTAAAATAAAATATTATTATCTTATGAAAATTACAAATATAATACTAATAATTGTTGTCTCATATTTTTTTATTTTTAAAAGAAGAATTTTTAAATTACCTCCCTAATTTCTTAATTTAAAAAATGATTTTTTTTTCTGACCTAAGTGAAAAGCTGTATACAGTTTTAATTGGACACTTTTTACACATCCACATACGAATATATTTCAAATCTAAATGTAGTGATTATGCATAGGCGTAATGTTATAATTTTACATCCAAGAAAAAAGTTGATTTAACAAATATTGAAAAAAAAATTGAAACAATATATAAATGACCAGATAGACTGTCATTGAGTCTGAATCTAACAATATTCAGGCTAGGGTAAATAACATCAATAGAGCTTACTGTGATCAAAAGAGACAATTCTTTATGGAACTAATATAAGGATCCAATTACATTATGGAGAGTAACAAAAAAAATGGTGTTAAGAATGCATGTCAGAAACAATGCATGGGACACTCCAAACATTATAGTTTTCTCTATATTTTAGTTATATATTTATAGATTAATTAAATTAATTCTTTTACTAGTTTTTTAATTGTCAGGATGACAGACTGGCCACTTATCCAAACAACATAAAGAAACACTAGGTGCCTGTATTGATATTGCTGGAGTGAGTATCTATATTTTCCAAGATGTTTTCATCATCTTCCATCTCAAAATCATCTATCATAACAGTTGGCAAAACAGGGCCAGTTACTCTACATGTATCCAACACTTGAGGATTTCTACTGAGTCGTTGAATACTAGCCTGTAGTGTCCCTAGGGCCTCAGAAGCCTCATCTCTAGACAAAGCTGAATCCTTGGAAGTTTCTGATGGAATGTTACCAGCTTCTTCCACTGTGAAATCATAAAAGTCCCAAACTGGTGTCTCTGGTCTTGACCCTGGAGTTGAAGCAACATCAGAAACCATTTCCGAGTTACTCTTGACACTCAATCTGAATTTCTGATCAGGTATTTCTTTCTTTTCAATATTGTTCTTTCCATTAGTGGATAAGTGATTATTTGTTTGATCAATTGTTGAAAAGGAAGGACTACTTTTACTGCTGTTCTTGACATCTTCAGGGTCACACTTATTAATAGTACCATGTTCAGTATGAAGCTCGTTAGGTATAATTTTCTTTTTTACACCAGCGGTTTGGTTGGTATGGTCAATCTCTTGTGAATCATTCAAAATGTTAGGCATCTCTACTAGAGGCTCATCAACTTTAACGACAGTGAACTTTCCGCTCACACGCCTGACAACTTTGCCGTTTTCATATTCATCATAACTTTCAGAGCTTACACTCCTACTCAGAAACTCATTGGGGATGATTTTTTTCTTCACCCTAGTCTGGAAAGAATCTGCATCGTCACTACAAGGTGAGGAAGGTGACATGTTTTGTTCATGCGTATTTCTAAAAGAATTTTCAACCTCTTCATCATTGCTATCAGCTACATCATCAAAAGAACTAATACCTGGAATGGATATCATTCCGAAACTGCCACCAACTCCTTCATCATCAGAATCAGATAAATTCAAGGAAGAAAAGCGCTGAACAAATGCATTCACCTTATCAGAGCTCTTTCCAGAAAAGGAAGCTCTGTGATTTGTCTGAAACTCAGAGTTGGTGCCAACAGAAATTATATCTCTTGCACTGTACACTTTCATACTGTTTGGAGTGGTGTGATTCATGCAAGGGATCAAGGGATATTTTTCCCTGACTGGTCTTCGAACTGCTGTGCGCAGAGGTAAGTGAACCATGCCCATGAGAAATGACTTGCCAGTGTGTTTTTGGATCATGCACACATCCAGCTGCACACTTCTTTCTGTAACCATTTCTTGAGTAACTCCAGTGTATAATAATGGTGTTTCAAACCTGAAGGTAATGTTGAAAATTTAGACTTTTTAAAATATAGAACAATATTAAATGCACACACATGTATTTAAAAAAGACTTTGGTATTAATAGATGGTATATCAGTTTGAAAAAAACTGAGTAACAGATTTTTCTGTTTATAAGTGTAGGCCTATTCCTTATAAGAATTTGACAGGTCTTGGTTCCAATAGCTGCAAAGTCTATAAAAATGTTATAAATGAGGTGATAGTTTATAGGTCAGTGCATACTTGGAAGTGTTCTTGGTGTCAGAAGGTGTTATTAACATTTTAAGCCATTGCCAAAGTATTGGAACAAACACCTGTCAAATTCAGCTAAGGAATAGGCCTACACTTATAAAAGTCACAGCCCAAAATATGTTGATAAATAAGGAGTATGTTTTTCTATGTAATACACAAAAATAAAACCTCTAAATGAATTATCAAGTTAATAACTGAAATCAGAAATGATTTAGAATTTTATATTCATGATGGAAATCATTCTTTGCTCAATGTGATAAATTAGAAATAGAATCTGAGGTAGCATTAACACTAGAGAATAGAATGACCCACTAGTTGTTGATCTGTTTTATCTACAGTGAATGTTGTGTCTGGACCATGTCCTGAGAGGTGATTTTTTTTCTACTTATGTCACAAATAAAGTATTATGTAATTACTTGTGCTTAAAAAGGGGGGACAATTAATAGAATACAATACATAGGGCTTAGATATAACAGTTGTATTTGACAGTTCAATCAGTATGGTTAGTTAAAGCATACATTGCTGTTATAGTTCATTATATTTGTTCTTGTTGTGGTATTAGTAATGGCATGTGTGTCAGTGGGTTAAACCTTCTCATTTTTTTTAATTAACTCACCACAGATATAACATATCTAATAAAATTCTTCAGTTAAGAAATTGTGTGTAATAGTACAAGTCACTTATCACAAATGAGGGACCTAGAGAAGAAAATCCACCATATTTTCAGGAAATAATTTTTTATAAAAGTAGTTTTATTTTGAAATTCTCCTTTCTAAAGAATTTCAAGCATTTTTAGCATTTTTTAAATACAGATTAGGGATTTCATTAGATGCACCATTTTGTTTGCATTAAACAGAATTTCTAAATCACAATCGTTTGTTAAAAAAAAAAAAAAAACCTTAGTGAACAAGAAGATGGTTTATGTAAATGGTATTGTAAATTAGAAATAACAAGGTTGCTAATATTGTTATAACACATTGTCATTGGACCCAAAATATAGATACACTGATTAAAATGCTGGGCATATTTATACAGCATTTGTACTTTTTTTTTTTATTACTGTGATAATTTGACATGACTGATTTAAGCTGGAATTATATTTCAATGTTAACCACTATTGTATTTTTAAGAGACCAATTCTTGTGATAGGCTTATTATCTAATGTGTTGCTCAGTATAGATGGTGCCAATTTACAAAGTCTTGATAACTGATGTGAAAATCATCATACTTAGACACAATTATAGACCAAATGATGTCATGAAGTATATTTTTTAACAATATTCAGTACAAAGGGGATTTTAAAAATAATATGTTATGAATTGGTGAAGGAATTAGTGTGTGCATATAAGTTAACTAAGGAACATATTTGTAATGACCTAGTGATTAGGCATTGAAGCTACAATGAATATGTAATAAAAGAATTTTGTTTAATATATATTTGTGTTTTTAACTGTTATTTTTTCTTATTCAAAAAAAGTGCTATTAATAATTTAACAATTGAATTTATTCATTACTTTTATTTGGGTGGTATATTGTCACTAATTTGTTGTACAGGCTGTTCAACGAGTCTACATTTATTTTAGCTGTTGGCTCACATTTACATTTTTTTATTTCATATGATAAAAAAATTATTAATATATATATTAATATAAATATGTATTTGTCTATAGGTCTATGTGTTACAGAACTTTGTCATTATTAATAATGAATGTTTTAATGTGTTTGAGAATTAGTAAGCCCTTAATAGCGTTTTTCATAAATAACATTTTTCATAATAAGTCATTAGCCAAAAAAGTCACCTAAAGGCAGATGATGAAAAAATATGCTGAATGCTGTTTTGACGGCCATGAGAATTATTCCCATCCTTGATTGCAGGCTCCACTCTTACATCTTCTGTTTTCCTGTTTGATTTGTTTGCAGTGTCAGGCACAAAATAGCTCTTTACATACAAAGACTCTATCATGGAGGTCTGGGCTGCAAAAATAACAATTTTAAGAGCATGAAGCAGTTTGAATTTTCACATAGTATGTTTAAGTGGTATTAACATTTGAGTAGAAGATCATAAATTAAGTTTTGACTTGACAACTATTAATATTGCATTTCTGCTATTTTATGTTTCAATAAAAAGACTTAGGTACTGAATGCTGGAGAACTCACGTGGTGGCATCAGCAAGTCACTCACTTGCCATACTCTGATTTTTAAGTTTAATTTACTGTATTCAAAAGACAGGTGCAGGAATCCAATGGCTGAAAGAAAACAGAATTTTGACAAAATATATTTCTTAGAACATTGTTCAGTTTAATTACAGAAACAGATTTAAGTAAGTTGAGACCCTGCTGGAAATAGAGATGTGAAAAGCAAAAAAATTAAAAATATTTTTCCCTGTTAAATACATTACACAATAGACTTGAAATAATCAAAATGTTCACTATGTTTTCAAATCTATATTAAAGTTTAATTATATTTAATGATAGCACATAATGATTCAAATAATTAGACGACAAATGAAAAAAAACCTTCATCAAGTTTTATTATGAACATCTACATAATTCAAATCGCTACCATAAAATTGAAATTTGTATCATTAGAAAAAAAGCGTACATACACATTTAATATATAAATGTATTAAAATAAACTCTCAAATATCTGTTTCCAACTATCAAAACTCAGAATTACCTAGCCTCAGTAAAAAAAAAAGTAGCCTACCCTTAGTACTTATGGGCCATTGGGGCAGATGAAGTGTAGAATTCATGTGTTTCTGTAGCCACAGCATATTACAGGATTGTGTGGCTAGCACAACGCCCAGCCATTTTTACTTCCCCAACTTATGTCAGGTGCCCATTTAAAGCTGGGTGGACTTTGGGGTGGGGGTGGGGGGACTTTCTGTCAGCTTTCCCCAGAATAATTTGGACATTTTTATTGAAATGGATGAAGCATAGAGGGAGAGTTTAAACACAATGTTACTAGAAGTCCAACTAGGAAACTACCTGTTATTAGAAATCCAACTAGGTAACAACCTAATACTAGAAGTCCAACTAGGGAACAACCTGTTACTAGAAGTCCAACTAGGCAACAACCTGTTACTAGAAGTCCAACTAGGTAACTACCTATGACCATTATTGACTAAAGGGCCCCTTCCATTTAAAATCCATGTCAAATATACTTGTTTCCGTCAAATATACTTGTTTCTGTCAAAATGAAAAAACTAACATCAATTATTATGTAGGTTAATTAATTTTTAAAAATGTATAATGAAATATACTTGACTTTTTACAGAAATCGGGCCCACATGGAACACCCCCCTCCTCCAAAAAAAAAAATAAAGATGCCTCAGCTAATGTTATTTACTTACATGCTTGATCAGGGACTATTGGAAATGAGTTATTTCCACTCATGTTAGATGACTTATTTGGGTTGTTGTTCAGGTCATCTCTGGTGCCATTCCAATCCACACCAGCATTTCGATTGTTCACTATGAAAAAAAAAAAATGATATGAAAAACAGAGATCTGAATACATTTCCAGCGAATGAATTATATAAATATTTATATTATCTAGAGCAGTGATCCTCAAACTTTCCATATTCATAATCTGCTATAAAATATGTTTTTAGGTGCCCACTAGTAAAAACAACAGAAGAAACACAAGTTAATATTAATTGTACTCATTTCCTATAAAGTAATAGACTATTGATATGTAGGCAATTTTATTCTACTCAGTGACTGCTAGAAGTCCACGCTTATCTAGGGTGTCTTTGAGTTTTATTAATAGCTTATTTTGTTCCAATGGATGTCAATGAAATTATATGGATGTAAATTCACCAAATCTAGCTGAGGAACTAAAATTAAAAACATGAGAAAGGTAAAAAGCAACATTAGCCAAACAAAAAGAAAGCTAAGTTTATAATTATTAATATTGCACAT